>CM037857.1:12052398-12424898 GCA_021292105.1 Anadara kagoshimensis
ACGTAATCAGTTTCTGTACGTAAAAAAAATTCACGTGCGCACGTAAAAGTTCCACACGCGCACGTAAAGACTTCCACGTGCGCACGTATATTACTATACTCGTAATAGTTCTACGTGTGCACGTGGAATTTTTTGTTCTGCATGGCCTCATTCAGCCACCGTAGATTTGAACTCATGCCGTATAATCATGTAACCATAGCAGTAAGTGTCAGCAAAATTATAAAATCTAAATTGCATGTTCAGTGGTCAGTTTTAATTATCCCATTATTTAAAAATAAAATTGATCATTTCCGGTTGAGAGTACCACTTTTTTGAAAACTCGAGAAATTTGCGTTTTGAAAATATTTTCAGAAACAATAGCATGAAAGTTGGTCTTTAACAAGAGAACAATTTAAGACGGGGAAACCCCCTAATTTTTCATATTTAAGCACAAAATGATATTACCAAGAAAAATTCCAGTAAAACAGAACTTTGTATGAACCAAAATCTGAAAATTTACATATAATTTTGTTGCTTTTTTACATAAGTACAAGAATTGTTCGACTTTTATTTTTCAAAAACCAAAACGGTCCATTTAGGGCAAAATATCCATCAAACCCGTTATATCTCTTTCTCACTTTAGACAGGCACTAGTTAGAGTAAATATCCAGTGGTGTGGTTAAATTACTATGTAAATTTCCTGACTTTAGAGAGGCACCGGATTAAATGTCTTGTTTCGGTTTAAAATACTATCAAAACCTCGATTAAAAAAATTCTCAACTTCCAAATGGTGTGGTTAAAATAAATGTACCATTAGGATCACTGATCATAAAATTACCTTCGTTGGACAGGCACTGAAGAAAATATCCACTGGTGTACCAAGGTGAAAAAAGTAATTATAAAATTCCCTCTTTGGACTTGCACTGTAAAATACGTTATCCCGTATTACTTAGATAATTATTGAGGCTAATTATTAGGACCACACACCTGGCATAAAACTGTCTCATGAATTAATTTTTGAATTGATGGAGATGGTTTTTTAAAGGTATAATATTGAAAGGAATTGGTATTTTAAGATATAAAATATAAATTAGTATAATGTTTAAGTTAGTCATATCATTCATTTTATTATTATCTTGTTTTTAAAGGAAACATGCGATTATTACTAACCTTACAAACCAGAGCTAAGTAAACAAATCAATTATCGACTGTCCTGAATACACAAGGCGGCGACTACTTGTTGACTGATGTTTGATTGAGTTTTATGTCCGTTTAAAATTATTTCACTTATATCTAGACGCCAATCATATGTTCAGTGACAGACATTTTGTCCTTCGCACGGGCATCGGTTTTTAAGATCTCATTCAAAAGAGCCATTGACTTTCATTTCTAAATACCGAGCGCTTGGCGAAAGAACACTCACCACCTATTTTTTTATCACTGCATAGTGTGTGTGTGTGTGTGTTGTGTGTGTGTGTGTGTGTTTTACGACCTCTCTCTCTCTCTCTCTCTCTCTCTCTCTCTCTCTCTCTCTCTCATAGCGTGGAGGGGTATATTTGCATATATGTAGCAAAAAATGCGTTCTCTCTCTCTCTCTCTCTCCTCTCTCTCTCTCTCTCTCTCTCTCTCTCTCTCTCTGTGTGTAGCGAGTTTTGTGAAAATATACTTTATTTGTCTTATTGTTCTGGATCAAGTTGGATTTAAATGTAATTTACCCTACAGGTAATTATATAAATCGCGCATGTCTTCGATCCAAAGCTGTGTTCACTATTCATTAAAACATTTTGTGGTATGTAAGAGTTACGTGGAATGCCATAACCAAGTATAATAGAATAATTTTAATTGTATTTAACCAAATTCTTCAAAAAGTTAAGCTATACTGTGAAGAAACGTCTATGAAAAAATGAATATTTTTTTTTATCTTTATATCAAAATTTAACATAAAATATAACATGTATCTACAAAGTTGATTTTAAATACATTACTAAACGACACCAGAATGAAGTGATTCCAGATATCGTTATAAACCAACATTACTCAATGTTAATCAATTCTGTTTCCCGGGCTGTTCTTAACTGAATAGTGTAAGATGTCGGAGCAGTCTCCGATATCAAACGGGAAGGTGGTTAATTATATCCGTGATGGATGTTTTGACCACTCGCCCTTTCTGGGCGCTCTCTGAATTCTCATACTATTTCTGACTTATTTACTTTCCTGATTTCTGTCTTGTATTGTACAGTTGGTGTTCTATTGCTTACAATAGCCATCATCTGCCCCTGGACTACTGTTGCCTAGTGGTTCAGGGTTCAACTCTCCTGGGTTACGGTTGCCTAGTGGTTAAAGCACAAATCTTTAATCACATCGCGTCTGTAGTCCAGGGTTCCACTTGGTCAGTGGATATCTATCCTCTGTTCCTGGGCTACGGTTGCCTAGTGGTTAAAGTCTTTAGTCACAAGGTGCTTAATAAACCAAGCTGTTTAATTGCATCAGCGCAACACAGGCAAAATTTAAGCACCTTAGCATATAGCTGGTGACGTCTCGTGTAAGTGAAATATTCTTGTCTGGTATAAAAAACGCCATCATTCAACTTCTGATCAACTTTTAAAGTAAAGGTTGCTAATTTGTCCCTCAAAATAATGTGCGAAAAAACATATCAGGAGTTTAGCAACAAATGAAGAACGGCTGGTTAATTGCTGATGTTGAGTAAAAGAACGGGCTATCCTCTTTCCTTGGAGTTAATCTCTGGCGTTTTTGGAGGTTTTTGTTCGATTTCATACTTGTTCAAATCATTATCATTAATAATTCGTCCTCTGGCCGATACTGGTTGTCATGGTACCACTATGCTTACGCTTTGTGAAAATTAGTTTGAAGCAGATCGGGAGGCGTGGACCACATGAACATTAAGAGAAGAGTAAAGAATGTATAATTTGTGTGTGACTAAAACAATATACATGTACAAACAATCGACCACCCTTCTTATCCATGATGTTATTAATCTCTGAACTAGTGTGTGTAAAACTAAGTTTCACCATTAATACGCCATGACTTTATATAAAAAAGCATTATGTAACAACGTGTGTGTGTGTGTGTGTGTGTGTGTGTGTGTGTGTGTGTGTGTGTCACAGGGGCGTAGCTGGGTCTAAGATATCGTGTATGCACAGAGGCATGATGTGCAGAGTGCCGATGGAAGTGGTGCGGGAGGAGTTGGGGGGAGGGGGGGTCCGGGGAATTTTTAAATATTAAATCGAAAAACACGCAATTTGGAGTGTTTTAATGTCTTTATAACACATTGTAAAAACTTTATACCGAAATCGTTAATTGAAAGAGAAATTTTGATTAAGCTCAGTAGATTGCTGTCAAATGATTTTTATAGCAGGATATTTCGATCTCTGATTTGTGTTTTTAAAAACTCTTAGTACCTCGTCATATTCTATGTTAAATGTGTTAGTTCAGTTGGTTCAGTGCTCGCTTCTTATGTGGAAGGCCGGGGTTCGAATGCCGGCCAGGCAGACCAAAGACTTGAAAAGTGGCGGTCTTCAGCAATTATAAATGATTTGGACGAGAATTTTAAAAATGATGCCCTTGGTACGGTAAGCGTGACACGCGAAAAACACTTAATGCACATTGCGCTACACGCACTAGAAACTTGTATTAATTAAATGAAATTTTATTCTAAATACATTGACATATTTGTCAAAATAATGTGCAGGCCTTTTGACCTTAATGTGGTTACCCCCTGGAAAACCACTGTGACCCACAAGTATCAATGACCCTAGGCCTCGGTACGGTGGGTGTATAAAATCTCTCACAAACACTAGTGTTACCCCGATGACCCACAAATTCGTTAAATATAGGTTAATTTGACAGCAGTCACCAACAGTCCAAGGAGAATAACTCACAGTAAATCAAGAAGTGTTTAATGTTGGGAGAAAAAGTTCGAATTCAGAACTTTCAAACTTGTAAAATGAAAAATGAAATAAACATTTTTGCTTGTACATAAATGTATTATCTATCAGAGAAATCTTGTCATGATTCATGGTTTTCCCGTTTTCCGATACACCAGTCATATTTCTTACTCAAACTTGTGTTTTCGCACTTCGCGGAAAACATTTATAGACATTTTAATGAACAAGTCGATCTCGGAGCCATACAATTTGTTTTAACTGAAGTATAAACAGAAATGGATTACACTCAGTTATTTGTCTGGAAAAAAAATCATTACTGATTTTTTTTTATGAAATGTATTTAAAATCAACCGACCTTCAGAATATGCACGTTAGGTTTCCATAATGTATATATTCCAATAATCTAGTTTTACTGAAAATAATTGACAATTTCTGCAATGCTGGAAAATTAACAAAAACTATTACTCCGCCTTTTTCCCCATGTAAGGCATAATGACACTGTCATGTATAACCTGTTTATTATGCAAGGAATGAAGGCACATACCATATTATGTTCTGTGTAATGTTATTATACCATAATGCATTATTTATGAAGGTATTTGCGATAGAATTCAGCTTGACTGACGTGTTTGAGCGGGGTTAAGCATGTATCTGGAATTCACATTTTCAATAATTCTCAGAAATATACACAAATGTATTTTACATGCTCATCTGAAACCTATCATTGGTTCTACCTTTTTACCTTAGCTTAATTGAGCCATGGATTAACACATTTCAGCTATATGCTTGTGTTCTTATAATTATCATGTAAATATTTAAAAATACACACACACACACACACACACACACACACACACACACACATATATATATTGTTTTCACTTCAAATGCAAGTCATTTTTTTTCTAATTTACTTGACAGTTCTTGGATCATTATCTAATCTCTATATAACCATATACACAAGTGTTTATTTCCTTTGGCCTAATTGTGTTGTCAATCGCCTACTCTGAATGCAATTCATAAGAAAAGGGGTTAGGTTTGTCATAAGAGGTGGAGTCAAAAACTTTATACTATACAGAGACAAAGTAAACTAGAGATTGTAACTGGGATACCAGTTATGTATGATTCCCCACCATCCATAAATTATCTGGTGAAAAGACCCTAGCAGGGTTAGCGCTGGGTTGTAAAAGTCTGTCGTCAAGGAAATCGCCAGTTGTAAAATTTTGTTGCCAATTTCATTACTGTGTCGCCAAAAAGGGTAAATCTTGTGATTTTCACGTCACATGCGTTTTTAATGTTGTGTATATATTGCCTTGATGAACAATTACATTTTAAAGGCAGATGTGTATAAAGAACATTTGTACCGCGCCGACCTGGTAAACTAAAAAAATCATACCTTGATTTTTTTTAAAATTTCTTTGAAAGTTAAAGTAGATTTGAATTAAAGTTTTCGGTTGAGAAAAATCGTACATTGGAAGGCCTTCTCGGCATAGGAAGTGACGTTTTCAATGAATTTTATTGAATAAGAAAACTCGTAGAACCCCTCTCAGGCCTCTGATTTGGCGTCGCCGCGTGTTACAATGAATGAACACGTATGGGAGGGTTGCGCTGGGCATCGCTTACTGCGATTTTTTTCTTTAACTAGCGACAAAACCGGCGCTTTGCGATTTTTCTGGCCACAAGTTTTCAAAGTTCACCGGTATCTTGGTCACCAGTAATTAACAGGTGGATACACATTGAAGCCAGTGACGGATTGGCGAGTGTCACTGAATAAACACAGTAATTAACGACTGAGTTAAGATCATTGTCTTAGGTCCGAATGTAAGACCTTCTAATGATGGGCAGGTAGATCCAAGTAATATTGGAGCGTGTCGACACTGCCTGAGGATATACCCAGGTGCCCTCCCGATGTCGTCAGCCATGGACTCGGAATTATTGTAAAATCCAAAATAAAATATAATAAAAGTTACCCTTTGTGATGTTTATTTAATATTTTTTCTAAAAAGTTTATTGATTAATAATCGTGATTCAATGCGCAATACACATCATAGGAGGCCATCTGTTTGTATTTTAATTACGCGACTTATATCGGTTATTCCTATATGTTTGAGGTTCATGATCATAACGATACATCTACTCAGTCAAAATAGTAAAAGACGGACATTTTTATATGAAGCATGCATGTTCACTCTTGTGTATAGTGTGTTTGAAATAGATCGACGCTGTATATATAGTCCGATTTAAAAGACCCCCTCTATTGAAAAAAAACGTACTTTTCAACACGTTGAGGTACATATTAGTTTAGGTGTATTATACGGAATAAATCTCATATTGTTATTTCCAGCATCTAAAAGACTCAGATCTTCATTGCTCTATAGATTATTTAGGTGTTTTTGATGCAAAAGAAATAAAGTCGACTCTCGTTAATTCGAAATCGGTTGAATCGAAATTTCGCTTAAATCGAAATGATACAAATGGTCCCGTCAGATCGCTATGTATTTCTATGTAAATTTGTTAGTTAATTCGATATGCCGAATTTGAAGCAAATTTTCAGTCCAAATTACGAAATATTACGAAAATTCCCATGTTTAAATCGAAGTGAACTTTCAGTCCAAATTACGAAAATTCCAATGTTTAAATCGAATAAAAAAGACACAAAAATATCTTAAACTTGAACAATACCTGAAATAATTGTCCATCTCTTATTTGAAAAGTGTTAATAGTAACAGAGTGGCGGCTTACTCGGAAGATTCATTTCCGACTATAACTACAAATTTTTGTACTCGACATACCGGTCATTAGGAAAGTGTCAGTCAGTAAAAGGAGACATTTCAATGGTGTAAACTTAAAAAAGTGGGCAGTCTTCTACTTCCACAGTCAGTGATTAACAGAAAACCCCCAAGCCATTTGATCTATCAAGGCAAATTGTATACACCATTCATCTCATTGTGTAAGGTTTTAAGTACAGGCGTGTGACGTGACAAGCTGTGGTTTTAAAAATCGCCAAGTTTTTAACGGTCACTAATCGGATTAACTCATAGGTGAAAGCATTGGCTTTGTATAATTAAGGTGTCGTAACCAGCTTATGTCCATTCAGAATTGGTTTCCCCGGGTATTTAACTACGTATTGATTTACACCCACCCACCCACCTTCAAGATAACGAAAATGAACGCGTCTTGATTATCTACACAGACAACAGATTATTGGTAGCAAATTTCATCTAAATCCATCAAGCCGTTCCCGAGATATGCTGCAGCATATGGTCTTGAGAAGAAGAATAATAGAATAATAATAATAACTAGAGATTGTAACTGGGATACCAGTTACGTATGATTCCCCACCATCCATAAATTATCTGGTGAAAAGACCCTAGCAGGGTTAGCGCTGGGTTGTAAAAGTCTGTCGTCAAGGAAATCGCCAGTTGTAAAATTTTGTTGCCAATTTCATTACTGTGTCGCCAAAAAGGGTAAATCTTGTGATTTTCACGTCACATGCGTTTTTAATGTTGTGTATATATTGCCTTGATGAACAATTACATTTAAAGGCAGATGTGTATAAAGAACATTTGTACCGCGCCGACCTGGTAAACTAAAAAAAAATCATACCTTGATTGTTTTTTAAAATTTCTTTGAAAGTTAAAGTAGATTTGAAATAAAGTTTTCGGTTGAGAAAAATCGTACATTGGAAGGCCTTCTCGGCATAGGAAGTGACGTTTTCAATGAATTTTATTGAATAAGAAATCTCAGGCCTCTGATTTGGCGTCGCCGCGTGTTACAATGAATGAACACGTATGGGAGGGATTGCGCTGGGCATCGCTTACTGCGATTTTTTTCTTTAACTAGCGACAAAACCCGGCGCTTTGCGATTTTTCTGGCCACAAGTTTTCAAAGTTCACCGGTATCTTGGTCACCAGTAATTAACAGGTGGATACACATTGAAGCCAGTGACGGATTGGCAAGTGTCACTGAATAAACACAGTAATTAACGACTGAGTTAAGATCATTGTCTTAGGTCCGAATGTAAGACCTTCTAATGATGGGCAGGTAGATCCAAGTAATATTGGAGCGTGTCGACACTGCCTGAGGATATACCCAGGTGCCCTCCCGATGTCGTCAGACAGTATAAACACCCATGGACTCGGAATTATTGTAAAATCCAAAATAAAATATAATAAAAGTTACCCTTTGTGATGTTTATTTAATATTTTTTCTAAAAAGTTTATTGATTAATAATCGTGATTCAATGCGCAATACACATCATAGGAGGCCATCTGTTTGTTTAATTACGCGACTTATATCGGTTATTCCTATATGTTTGAGGTTCATGATCATAACGATACATCTACTCAGTCAAAATAGTAAAAGACGGACATTTTTATATGAAGCATGTATGTTAACTCTGTGTATAGTGTGTTGAAATAGATCGACGCTGTATATATAGTCCGATTTAAAAGACCCCCTCTATTGAAAAAATGTACTTTTCAACACGTCGAGGTACATATTAGTTTGGGTGTATTATACGGAATAAATCTCATATTGTTATTTCCAGCATCTAAAAGACTCAGATCTTCATTGCTCTATAGATTATTTAGGTGTTTTTGATGCAAAAGAAATAAAGTCGACTCTCGTTAATTCGAAATCGATTGAATCGAAATTTCGCTTAAATCGAAATGATACAAATGGTCCCGTCAGATCGCTATGTATTTCTATGTAAATTTGTTAGTTAATTCGATATGCCGAATTTGAAGCAAATTTTCAGTCCAAATTACGAAATACCGTATAGCGGGTTATTTTCGCGGAGTGTAAATTTTGGCGTATTTTGGCGGTAGCATTAAAATCGCCAAAACATTTATCGCCAAAAAATGGAACAGTCAAAATTTATTACCTCAACAATATCTTACACTGTGACAAAGTAAATACAGTAGAAATTCGATCGCTCGAACGACGATGCCCTGAATACTCCGGATAAGTTATCTGCCGGTCCCGTCCAAATCCCTATTAAATCATATGTAAATAAACCTCGATCGCTCGAACTACAATAGCTCGAATACCCCCGCTCGTTTGAACAATAAATAATTTTCGGAGGTGTAAATTTGGTGAAAATTCAGCTTCTTTCGCTCGAATACAATTTTATCAGAATGACATGTGGTCAGTCAATGTAAACAAAACACAAGCTGAAGCCATGATACAGATTTCACCGAAAGTAATAGAGCGAAACGAAATAACTCGCCTGGAACATCGAGTGTTACTCAAGATTAGTAATTAACCATGATCAGTTCAGTAATCTCTTAATCCGATTACAACCCACAGTTGCGTGATCGGTAAAACACCTGAGTCCACACCAGATGATTAACTTTTTATCTCATCATTAAATATTCATATTCTGTTATTTACATGTCATGGGAATGCGCGCGGCAATGTGTATTACCGGCAGTTCCGGTGATTATTAATAACCGGCCATGTGCTCTGTATTATAACGAAAATAAAGTAAGTTTATTTTATACAGTTATATCATCAGTTGTTGTTATTTACTTTCACTTTCAACCAAATTTATTAAATTCAAATGAACTGTCCATATCGATAGATTTGCTGTTCGAAGTTCAACATTTTATTTACAAACGAAGTTTGAAAACTTCGAGATATTATTGTGAATCTAACAGCAGTTTTCTATTGTAATAAAAATCGTCAAAATAAAAACTTGTAATGTTTTAATCGCTAAAATAAATACGCCAAAATTTACAACTGACTTTTTTGGTCAAAAACGCCAAAATTTAGCCCCGCCAAAATAACCCGCTATACGGTATTACGAAAATTCCCATGTTTAAATCGAAGTGAACTTTCAGTCCAAATTACGAAAATTCCTATGTTTAAATCGAATAAAAAAGACACAAAAATATTTTATCTTAAACTTGAACAATACCTGAAATAATTGTCCATCTCTTATTTGAAAAGTGTTAATAGTAACAGAGTGGCGGCTTACTCGGAAGATTCACTACAAATTTTTGTACTCGACATACCGGTCATTAGGAAAGTGTCAGTCAGTAAAAGGAGACATTTCAATGGTGCAAACTTAAAAAAGTGGGCAGTCTTCTACTTCCACAGTCAGTGATTAACAGAAAACCCCCAAGCCATTTGATCTATCAAGGCAAATTGTATACACCATTCATCTCATTGTGTAAGGTTTTATGTACAGGCGTGTGACGTGACAAGCTGTGGTTTTAAAAATCGCAAGTTTTTAACGGTCACTAATCGGATAACTCATAGGTGAAGCATTGGCTTTGTATAATTAAGGTGTCGTAACAGCTTATGTCCATCAGAATTGGTTTCCCCGGGTATTTAACACGTATTGATTTACAACCACCCACCCACCTTCAAGATAACGAAATTAAACGCGTCTTGATTATCTACACAGACAACAGATTATTGGTAGCAAATTTCATCTAAATCCATCAAGCCGTTCCCGAGATATGCTGCAGCATATGGTCTGAGAAGAAGAATAATAAGAATAATAATAATAAGAAGAAGAAGAAACAGAACGAAAAAAATATGATCCCCCACCTTCGTGGTGGGGAATCATAATAATAAGAAGAAACAGAACGAAAACAATATGATTCCCACCTTCGGTGGTGGGGAATCATAAAAATGATGAGGAGCTCAAAACCTTCCTGGTATATTAGGCCGAGTCTTGTTATATACATAGCTAAATTTCTGTTTTTGTATTCATCTGGTTCTTGAGAAAAATTCACGAAAACTGAGTGTAATGCATTTCTGATTATACTTTAGTTCCTGTTTTATTGTGTTACATCTCTCTGCTCTATCTTGGTTTGAAGTGAATGGAAGTGTTTAGAAGTAATTAAAATATATACCTATTTCAATTTCTCATTCTTCCGGTATTGCACATGTAATTGAAACTTAGCTCAAAATAATGATGGCAGAAATATCGATCTATAATAGCTTACCCCGTGAAATTAAATTTGCCTGAAGTAAATGAAAATAGGCTATAGATAATTAACAAATTAAATCTTCACTTTCGTAAAGATGGCGTTTCAAAAGATGTCATCGCTTGCACCCATCACTAGGATGGGCATTAGTGGTTTTCTAATGACTCAATTAGGTTGCTTGATTTTATTCTAGCATGAAACATTATCTACAAGTATGTCTAAAAATATTTAAACTATTTCAATTAAATTTGTTAAGTTCATTAAAACGTCTTATTAACGTTCTGTTTATATTGATTACAATTTTTAAAATCAGCGAATGAAGGATTTTGTTGGTGAATAAAAGTGATTTAATATTTAACTATATAATAATTCATAAATAAAGAAAAACGAGAGAAATAACTCTACCAATATGATTTAATACAACATAATCGACTAACATAAAAAGCGTTTGCCGGCATGATAATTTACAAACGTCAGCGGTGATCATGTATTTTTATGAACTAAACTATATTAAACCGGCTAATTTGTATACGGTCTCTCTCTCTCTCTCTCTCTCTCTCTCTCTTTTATGGGTTTGAATGCAAAGAAAAGGTTTTTAGGAAGATTAATTAGAAAAACATCACTGCAAAACTTCGATAATTGGTTACATCGATAGTGTACATGTACGTGACAACAAAATAATAACAACACACATTTTATAATTATTTAAAATTAATTGTGAAAATGTTTATTTTAATTGATAGTTTAGGTTCTCTGTAGCAAGATTGTTATCAGTATAAAGATGAACAATGTGTTAAAAATGCGTACATCTGGCGTGATCCCTCATATACTGTTCATAAAACAACATAATTATACAATATATTTCTATCGCCATTAAGGTTGGTTGGTTGGTTGAATGTTGCTTAACGTCGCATCAGCAATTTTTCAGCTATTCGCGATGAGAACTATTTAATTAATCTATGAACAATTTTGTGTATGCATGTGAAGTGCGAGTGTGTTGTATGGTCTGCCTTGTACTAGCGCACACTCAGGGCGACTTTACCGTGCTAGCTCACAGAGTCAATACACCGCAGACAAGCGTACCACTCCCCCAGTCCATTATACTGATAACAGGTGAATCAGTAAAGGCCAACGGCAAGGAAAATTCACTTTCCCATATGTGGTCCGAGCGGGACTCGGTGAGAGACCCTGGATTTGAAGACTGACGTCTTATCCATTAGGCCACCGCGCCCTCTCTATCGCCATTAAGGTAACTATTGTTTATTATTAACAATGATGAACAAGATACAACTGATTTTGTCAAAAAAGTCAAGATACAGTTAAAATATGTGAAAACTACTTAATAGGTATTTCTAATCCATGCATTAATCTTTAGCACAGTTTATTATCAAGCATCCCGCCTGGTTAAAAAGCAAGATTTGTACCACCCCAAAAGCATGGCACCCAGGAGGAAAGAGGAAAATAGGTCGGCCAAAAACAACATGACGCAGAACAACAGAGAAAGAAAGAACACAACTGAGATGGAAGAGGTGGAACTGCCAAAGACAGAGCATCATGGAGTAGGTGTATTGAGACCAGGCCTTATGTTTCAGCGGACAGGAAGAGGATAGGTGAGTTGAGATAATGAGTAGAATAAACCGTGCAAGCTATGAATCTAAAAATGTAAACATGTGTATCTAAGAAACCCTAATCTGTTAATACATATACAAGTACATGTTTTTTATGTTAGAAATGCGTTAAAATGAAACCTAAAAATGAGAATATTTTCTTTAAAGCTGAACCTACTCATTGTCTCATATTCCACTAGTTTCGATTAAATTAAAAAATATATCGATACTTAATCTGTTATTTTATTGATTATCTAATTATTATCAGACTTTTCGACATATGATTTGAATTAAAATTATACATGGTGATTTCAAAGCATTTTAGTACCAGATGTCAATCATATGCATTACACAAACTTTTGTAATAGTTACCTTTTGACTCAGTTTATTGCTACAATTTGAGCTACATCACGTAACAATATAATAAAAAAGGCAATAAATATCGAATTGATGAATTGGGTTAAAGACACACATAGCAATCAATATTGTTAGCTTTAATTTACATAAATATTTGTCGGCCAAATCTACAAGTTTTTTAAGATAGACAAATTAATGTGTTTAGGGATACGTGTAAAATTGTTTTCACGTGATTCTGAATAGATGGATATGTTTTTCAAGAAAATCTGTAATAATTTGTCAAAATATATTCAATGCATTCCCCCTCCTCTCTCTCTCTCTCTCTCACCAGTTTGATATAATTTACTGCATAGTAATGTGAACACACACACACACACACACACACACCACACACACACTTGTTTGTATATTAATGTATAATGTGTAAATGTTCTGATTTAATTTTAATTTTTGTGAAGCTTTTAAACTTTATGATGATTCGACTGTCCACTTAATCTTGAACATACATCAATGCATAATGTTTTTATTGAGATGCAAAAAAGAAACAATTCAAAGCGAAAATATTCCACTAGTAAATTAAAGTGGTTATCTACTAATGTTTCTACAGAATACGGTTACCTAACTACAGGCGGGATAATTAAGCACACGAAGATCCTGTCATCATTTGAAACCATCACGTTATAATTACCATACAGAGATGTTAACCTCAAAAATAATTATATTATGATTATAAAAAATATCTCAAAACGTTTTTAAATTTTTGTAAATTGATTTAATTTTATTTTTTGTAACGGAATCACATACTGGGTAAATATTGAGAAAGTAATTATTGCCAGCAGTGTTTCTAAGAAAAATTGAGTAATACACGATAGCGCATATTACGCTTATTACTAAAACCGGTCAAGTGGTTTAAAATGCACGTACGAATCGATCACAACGCATCACAATAATCCAGGTTCAAAGATGCGTGTGTTGTTTGCTAGCCGAAAGTTGGTGGTTTTCTCCGGCAATCTCAAATCTTCAATCTTCCATGATTTTTACCAATCAGGCGTAATTATAAACTGGCAATTAGAATTAGAATTAACTAAATTAATGTTTACGGGGTAAGGGCGTAAAAATCATTAATTTAACCCTTATCCTTCAAGGTGATGATGATGATGATGATGATGATGATGATGAAAACGACGACGACGACAACAATGATGATGAAAACCACGACGACGACAACAACAATGATGATGAAAACCACGACAACAACAATGATGATGAAAACGACGACGACAACAACAACAACAACGATGATGATGATGAAAACGACGACGACAACAACAACAACAACGATGATGATGATGACTACGACGACGACAACAACAACAATGATGATGATGATGATTAAAAGTAAAATTTAAAATATAAAAACATTTTTATCCATTATAAAACTTCATACACGAACAAAAACGTGACCAAATTAACATTCTCCCGTTCAGATGGATAGTAAAAGATGGATATTGAATTTATTTAATCTTTCTAGAGAAATATCCTTATTTTAGCATGAAAGCGATTATCAGGTTTCTTAATCGTAAATTATGTTTCCGCTAGAAAGCGTGAAAAAGTAATTACTAAAATAAATATCCGTTTCCTTGATATCGCTGTAACAATTATTTTTGACCAATTAAGATGATTTTAGAAAATGCTGTCAGCTATATCTTTGACTAATCATATAAAAATTAGTGGAAAAAGGAGGATTTAATATGCAATACAAACCTGTTAAAGTTTAACACTGAGCTAACGAAAGAGAATGTTGAAGCATGGCCGCCGAGAGAACAATATATGAATAACTTGCAGATGGCCAAAAGCTGTCTAAATATACAGTATATATAGCAGCTGCCGAAATATATCGAGATCTATAAAGGTAACGAGTGACCAAGATGACCAGCGGATTAGATGCTAGCTAATTATTCTGATTAGTTTTAGACTTTTGACAGGTCTGTTCTGTTGCTCTATCTAAGTTTGGAGGCTCCATATTTCCAAAAAAAGCTAAAAGTACCTACAAATGTATATGCATCTTTCCGAATATCCCTTCAGGAGGTTTATAATATGCTTTAACCTCGAAACACTGTCTTTAGGCTTTGTTCTTGGGTAAAATTTCTTATTTACATTTCATATGTACAATCTGATATCTGGTGCCAGTTTTTCGAAGCTTGATTAGTTTAATGAATTGGTTAGTCAAAATTGGAATTTTGCATAATTTAAGATCTGATGCGAAATTAATGTTGAGAATGTTGAAAGTGAATAGAATTCCATAATACTTAACCATATCATTATAACATTATCAAGTTGTTAATGTTATTTCGATTTTAATTGACTTTTTTTAAAAATGTGTGTTATAAATCATTGATTAAACTAATCAAGCTTCGAATAACTGGGTCCTGGTTGAATATTTTATTTTATTTTCCCCTGGAAGTATAAGTTTTCACGTACTACTATTTTTTTAACTCGGAATTTATTATTATTATTTTTTATTTATTTTTGCACATTTGTATATAATAATTTTCTTTACCAATTAATATACAACTGATGTAAGTATTTTTTCATTGTAAATGTCCAAACGTCATCAAATGTATGTGAATATAGAAATATAGAATGATGTAATGCGTTAGCGGGATCAAAGACAAGGATTTGGAATTTCTTGCAATGCTGAATTGTTACGTTTTATTTTCAGACAAAACATACTTTTCACAAAATTCTTCTGTCAAATAAAATCCACTAAATGTTTTTATAAAAAACAATTTTGAGAGAAAATTTCTAAAACAAAAATCAACATTGTTATTGATTTAGTTACACCAGTGACAAATTAGCTCCTTCTAAAGTATCAGGCATTATCTTCACGATCTAAACAGCGTTATCTTTAATTCGTCAGATTTCCATGTATTGAACTAGTATCAAATAAGCATGCCTGTAATTTCCATGTTCTCAGATACAGTAACTGTCAATATTGTTATTCCAGTAATTCAATAGGATTTACTAAGTTGACACTTGATGGGCGTGATGCGTCAACACTGTCAGTGCTTTATAGAGAGTAAAACAAGATTAATTGGATATTAAATGGAATTGCTATTGGAAACTTCAACCGGAAGATTAAGTTTTAATCACAAATTGTAAAATTATCTTTGTTCATCTTACTTAATTGTCATTGCTTATTTAATCCTTTTTAGGATTCGCTGCACATACCAATAAAATTCCCAGATGGGATCAAATATACACATTAAACATTAAATAGCTGTTTTAGGAATTCGATTTGAAACTTTTTAAAGAACTTAACTAACACTGTATTAAAGGCCTTAGACAGAAACCAAGTGCAAATAAAAACAAAAGCATCTGTTGTTACTAATAGCTGTCAATTTTCTTTAAAAAGAGGTAGATTGAAAAGAATCGGATACAAACCATTATGTCTTCGTATAAGACCCGTTTCAATAATGGTTCACTGGTGATAAAACTTCTATTAATAGTTGGTAAACATTTCTGTTGATCAGTATCTGACTGCTACATCATGGCTGTCTCGTTGTCCTCTTTTTGGACAATGGTTAATTCTAATTGTCAAATTTTGTTGTTGTATTTAACCATTTGTTATAGGCACCAAATCTCATCACGTACGTGACCAGTGTGAGTTTACAGTGCGTCAAATGATTTCACAAAGCAAATAATTATGATCATGATGAGGTGATCGACGATTTTCTGACGCAAATTTGTGAAAAAATCTAATATATGGGTAAATGACCTTGTTGTAAAGAGCGACTTTGTAGTTTTAACGTCTCATTCATTATACCCAATATTAACTTTTTGTTAATTTTCGTCAGCAATTTTCTTTTCTTGATATGAAACATGTATGTGTTCAGGTGTAAATTTAAAAGGGATATCATTGCTTTGTCTAACCAATGAAAATATTGAGATCCGACACTGAGCCAAATGCGTCTGGTCCAAAAGAAAATAGCAAAATGATGAGCTATTTCCCTCTATTAGTAATCCGATGAAGATTTTATTTAGAAAATATCCGACAATTTACATCCGAGAAGAATTTAAACACAGCAAGAATAATGTCTCCCTTTTTGTTTATGGGACATAATTACTTCAAGCAGTAAACATTCTACAGTTTTGTTATAATTGCCTTTTTATCCGTCATGATGGTATTGTAAGGTGACGAAGTAATTCCGTGCACAGACGTTAGTTATATAATGAGTGTTATAGTCGTGTGACTTCCATTTTCGTAGATCCATGTATTCGTCAGTATTCAATAAAATATACATTAAAACAATCTGTGCTAAAATGTTTAGAACATTCTGTGTTTCAAACATTTACCCTAGGGTAAAAAACATCTCAATTGATTATCGTAAAATCTTAGAAAAATCAGTATTCTTTAACAAGAACGATACATTTCAATATTACCGATATTTCGTCAGACTTTTTATGTGTCAAAATGTTGATGTTTGTTTTATTTCATTTTGACGTTTATTGTCTCTTTACGTTTTTTCTTTATTAAAAGTTCTTCGATTCTCTATTTGTTTCTATGATGACTTTGATAAATAACTCGTTATTTCTGAATAAAAATTGCATTAAACTAATAAAAATAATAAAACCATGTATTAAGATTTGTTAACAGAAAATTATGCTTTCTTCTGATTTATTTATTATTTATTTTTTTTTTTTTGGTAAAAATGATAATGAGCAAAACTAATAAAATTGATATTAGTTTTGAAAATCATTTGGCGATATATCACAGAATACTTCCTGAGTTGTAGAGTTAATATTCTATTTAATGATCTTTAGAAATGGCTGTCATTTAAAACAACTGCGCGACTGCTGTTTTTCAGAGCAGAAATAGTGAAAATAACAGAAAAACGGTGTTTCTATATAGTAAATACATGGTCATTGACGGTGAATAAAGGTCGTATTTGGTGAGGGTGAGAAAACGTGTAGAAAGCGAGGCTCTGCCGAGCTTTCTACACGTTTTCGCCCCCGAGCCAAATACGACCTTTATTCACCGTCAATGACCATGTATTTACTTTATCCTGCAACAGATACGTCCTAAAATTATAATTGTAACTGCGTGTTATTCATCTGTTTGACTTGTTTGTTTACACTCCAAGCGCAAGGATACAAATGTTTACGTGACGTCACGCTACCCCATCACACCCGTACTTGTCATTTTCGCTCAGTCCGACGTTCAAGCACATGTAGTTCTCAATTATTTAAATAAATAACTACAATACGATATTATTTTCATATTTAATATATGTAACAAAATCTTAAATTCTCACAATAATAATATTAAAATAGATACTCTTTGATGAAATGTTGTCTTCAGTTGCAGACGTTTTTCTGTATTTCTGCAAGTCCGGCAGAATAAAGTAACAACTTATAATTTTCATTTTATTTTTAAATCATAGTTATATAATTACGTGTATTTTTTAAAAAACCAATCTTTTTTAAAAAATAAAATATTAAAATTTATGAATTTATTGATCATGTTTATTATATTGTGTTTTGTTTACAATGAGAATGGGGTTCATTTGGGTCAAAGGTTACGTCAAATGTTGAATGGAAAAAGTAGTGCCGTAACTGTGACGTCACAGTTAGCGCGTGGCTTTATTGGGTCAGTGACCGAATAAAGATAAGGTTTATTCGGCAGGCTGTATTATGTCAATGTACACGTTAGTTGCAGGATAAAATAGTTTAACAGATTGACGTCAAATAGAAAAAGGTAAAAAAGTTGACTTGTTGTTTATAAAATCTTAAATTTGGTGCACATAGACAAAATGACAGTCCATTGACATACAGCGCATTTTAATGTCTGCCAAATCCATGATGGACTACAGATAACAACCTTACTCCCAAAATATAGACTGTTAGCGATAAAACCACCCCTCTATATATACATGGTGCAATCATATAAATTCAAATGTTTAAAAATATCAGTAATGAACATATTTACAAAATATCTAGTGTGACAACCAAAGTCATAGATATATTACCAACATTGATATTAACATACGGGTTCTTTTTGTTAAACACATTTAGACCTGAAATTGAGCAAAATGATTCCGGTTCAAAAATAAATAGCAAAATGCATAACTATGTCCGTCTATTAGTAATCCGACGAAGCTTTTATTTAGAACTTATCCGGCAATCTATCTCCGACAAAATTAAACAGAGCAAGACCAATACGCCTCCCGTTTTGTTTATGGGACATAATTATGTGAGCCGCTCCATGACAAAACGACCCTTATGACATTTACGTCACAATAGACGAAAAATGACGATTTTATTTGATTACGTCAAGTTCTTCGCGTCCGATTCTACTTTCACTTTACCCGGATTGTTTACGTTCATTTGTTTACATTGCAACATGTATCGAAGATAGAAGAGAAAACGAGTAAAAAAAGTACACAATGGACGAATTTAAGGTAGGACAAGAACTTGTTCAACCCAAACAGTTTTTAAAATGATTTAAATTGTAAATTTGTATAAATAAGCCTGTATTATGAGCATATCAGGGTTTGTTCAAGGTTTGTTTACATCGTCCGATTTTGATGATTTTTTGCACAATGAACGTAGATTGATGTTGAAAAGTAGACATTTAGCTGAAACTGTACTGTTGGTTTTTATATTTAGTAAATGAATATTATTGTGCTATTTAATGCTATGTATTCCGGTAATTATTGACAATAAACCGAACTGTGTTCACGATCGCCAACGCAAGCTAGCTGCTACATGTACACAGTTTGTGTACAGTCGTCATAGAGATCTAGGTCATAAGGGGAGATCATTCTCAACATGCTGATTAATTAATTAATTAATTAATAATTAATTAATTAATTAATTAATTAATTAATTTATTTATTTATTTATTTATTTATTTATTTATTTATTTTTATTTATTTTTATTTTTTTTTATTTATTTAAGAGATGATTTGTGTGTGTTGTTTTAAATTATCTGTGACATACGTATAGATACATTTTATGTCAGTAAATTATTATTATTATTATTATTATCATTATTATTATTTTCTTTGTTAAAAAAACATGCTGCACAAGAACCCCATTTTATTTCGATAGGAGTTGGACGATGTGTTTTCAGAACATTTTGGTATCTTGAATTTGAGGGATAAAAACTTGGAGCAAGAAATGTCGTCAGAACAGCTACAGGATCTGACTGAAAATTTTACAGATGACGAGGATGAATGTTTACAGACAGACACTTTTATGCGTGAATTTTTTGATGGCCTTAACGATAACGAAACAAATGAAATAAATGAAATGTTTTCAGAACCAGATAGTGATTTGCTGTCCCTTCAATCTAAAGTGCAAAATGGTTGTAACTGTAATAAATCATGTTTCAATAACTTTGATGTGAATGAAATTTATGCACATATTCTTAATTTGAAAGAGCTAAAGAAAGATGAGAAAGATATCCATATCATGAGCTGTTTGTTTCCTAATATAAACAATAGTGAAAATACCAGGTTAGGGAAACGACAGCGAATGCAGTACACATACCAGTTTAAAAGTATTAAAATTTGTAAATTTGCATTTGAGACCATCTATAATATAGGAGATACGGCATTAAAAAATATTGTTAAACACCTGTCTGAAAGTGGTATTTCACCCAGAGTTCATGGAAATACAGGAAAAAAACCAAAGCATGCCCTAAAGTATGAGGATATTGAAAGAGCAGTAAAATTTGTGAAGAATACAGCAGATGAAATCGGTAATGATTATGATCATCCCAATTAATGTTATCATCCTGCCTTTACTTGTAATTATGTAAATGTTATAACGCTAAGATTCTGTCATAATTATAATCATCATCATCATCATTTTGATATAATTCATGAACACAGGGTAACACCCTTTTTCCATCTGAACTGGATTTAGTTCCTATTGTAAATTGGATGCGATTGAAAACTTAAATAAATAGTAAAATATGCTTTGAACTTTAACATTCAAATAACTGACAGAATGTACATCTATATTGTACTTGGTAACAGCCAATACAACCAATAACATGCACATCAACATACAAGAAAAGACAAAACTGGAACTGTTGATAATAATAAAAACAAATAGGAATTTTTAACGATAATGCATAACGAGGAAGAGACGATATACCACCAATATTTTTGCCATCGTCAACCACAAAAACGGAAATACATCAAAATTATATTAAGTCCTGCCAGGAACTTGGAATTCGTTATTTAAAGCATTCTGCCTTTTTAGAACTATGGTCTAAATGTTGTCCCAATATTAGAATAGCAAACCCCCGTGATGATGTCTGTGCTACATGCGAAAAATCAAGAAAACAAATTACCGATGCTATAACAGAAACCGATAAACTTGGCGCAATAGCTAACTTTCACAACCATATCATTGCATCACAAAAGGAAAGGGACGTATATAAATCATGTATAAATGATGCCATTAAAGAATACAAAAATATTATATTAAATCCAGATCCCATACAGCCCTCTGAGTTAAAACATGTTCATTACACATTTGATTTTTCCCAAAGCGTAAATTTGCCGCATCATTCCAGACAAATGGGTCCTGTTTATTTTACGACTCCCAGAAAAGTTCACATCTTTGGTTTTAGAACAGACGGAATTCCAGGTAAATATTAAAGTAAAAAGAAATTAGAAAGAAATTTAAAAATTGTCAAATGCCGGTCTATGGAAATTATATATTTATGTTTTATTTTTGGAAAACGCTTGTAGCAAATTAAGTGATATTATTAGAACCGTTCAAAATAGTTTAATCACACTGGAACTTTGTTCTTATATCCAGATGTCATTTCTTCCTTTTTTACTCGTTTATCATAACATTTTTTTAATCTTGCCAAATTGCCAAGCATGTTTTACAACAGTACTTGCAACAATAACATGCCTTGAAATTACTTTGAGTAACGAACCCGTTATGGCTTTTGATATCGAACGGATAACCTCTTAGGTTTAATTTGATCATGAACAGATTTGTCTGGTATGAATCGTATTAAAATGTTACTTCAATTGCGTTACCTTTTCAATGTTGTAGAACAACTTAATTTTCTAATTGATGAGGCACAGACAATTGGATTAGACGGAAAAGAAAGTCATGGACCTAACAGTGTAATATCAATGGTCGATTACTCCCAACTAATCACAGCTTTGGTGAACATGAATGTTGCCTCCATGCCGACAATTGCGGAGGTCTTCTCTCTCTCTCCTCTTCTCTCTCTCTCTCTCTCTCTCTCCTCTCTCTCTCTCTCTCTCTCTCTCTCTCTGTGTTAATTAAATTACCAGTATAACATAAATGATTCGGTAAAAATATTTACAAAATACATTTAAGTACAGTACAGACCTGACGAAAATTTAACAACAAGCAGACGAATAAGGACCGAATCAGCAGCTCATTTTGGTCCCTCGTTAACTATGTTTGGTAGTTACTATCTACTATCTATCTTCCGTCACTTGTTTGATAACAAGCTATCCATATCTAGTCCAAACCAGTGCTCACTCCGTAAGTGGGAGGTCGTTGATTCGAATGTGAACTTAAAATAAACGAGGTTTCGTGTAGGCTTGGCATGCTAAAGAACTCTGCTGTATAATGCCAACAGTGCAACGCACAGGCAAAATTTCTGCACCTTTGCCTATAGCTGGCGACGTCTAATTATAAGTGAAATATTCTTGACTGGGACGATATACACCATTATTCAACTCAACTGGTATCTAGTTCACTTTGACTATCTTTGGCCAGTTTAGTGTTAAACTTTCGGTCTGTACTATACGTTTTTCTTTTTTCAAGCTCAATTAATGTATATAATTATACAAGTTGCCTTCGTATGGTGCTGTAATATTGTTTTATTTTTCCTTTCAGTTCAAAACAAGAATAAATACCTTATGGCATACTTTGCGTGGCGGACAATGTGTGGGCTTAATAAAAACATACGGTATTTAATGCAAATACCAGGTCACACCCGTTGCTTAATAGATGCTGGGTTTGCAAATATAAAGAGATTGTTTCGCCGTTCAGACTGCGAAACACTGAAACAGCTTTGTGACATAGTCAACAAATCCAGTAGAACAAATAAATCTGTATCGTATCGTGACGTAAATGGTGGTAACACCTGGGAATGGAGAGACTGGAAAACCTTTCTTTCCAGGCACTTTAAGGCACTTAAGGGTATCCGGAAATACCACCACTTCAGATTTAGTTCTGACAGTCCTGGGTGTGTCTTTGTAAAGGAATTTGATGGTTCAGAAGAAGTATCTGTTAACCTTTTGATAGATACTTCGTCTTCGTTCAATGGAACAAGACCACCGACTATTTCTGCTGCCGGGCTCAGTGGGGAGAGATCACAATACCTGTACAGACATGTGAGACCTTATGTTAGACCAGCGTACCAAGCAGATCTCTGTCCTGAGCCAATTAGCTCAACAGAGGAGTAAAGGTGACCCTAATTAAATTTATTGTTGTAGCTCCGTAAAATAACGTCATGTGTAACGCTAAAATTTACTTTTGACGTCCTTTGCTTAAAAGACCCCCATGTTTGAGATGCAAATAGGCGCACTAAAAATTATAATTGGACTATAAAAATAACATATTTTTAATCACGGACTACCACTATTTTAGGATTTATGAAAAACCCAATTTCGAAAATGTTGACCATAAGGGTCGTTTTGTCATGGAGCGGCTCATGTATAGCAGTAAACATACTACAGTTTTGTTATTATTGCCTTTTTATCCGTCATGATGGTATTGTAAGGTGACGTAGTAATTCCGTGTACAGACGTTAGTTATATAATGAGTGTTATAGTCGTGTGACTTCCATTTTCGTAGATCCATATATTCGTCAGTATTCAATAAAATATACATTAAAACAATATGTGCTAAAATGTTTAGAACATTCTGTGTTCCAAACATTTACCCTAGGGACCAATTCGACATAAAACATCTCAATTCATTATCGTAAAATCTCAGAAAAATCAGTATTCTTTAACAAGAACGATACATTCCAATATTACCGGTATTTTGTCAGACTTTTTATATGTCAAAATGTTGATGTTTGTTTTATTTCATTTTGACGTTTATTGTCTCTTCACATTTTTTCTTTATTAAAAGTGCTTCGATTCTCTATTTGTTTCTATTATGACTTAAATAAATAACTCGTTATTTCTGAATGAAAATGGCATTAAACTAAAACAAATCATAAAATCATGTATTAGATTTGTTAACAGAAAATTATGCTTTCTTCTGATTTATGTGTTTTATGTTAGAATTTTTTATGTTTTAGTAAAATGATAATGAGCAAAACTAATAAAATTGATTTTAGATTCTAAAATCATGTGGCCATATTATGCCCATATAGCACATAGTACTTCCTGAATTTTAGAGTTAATATTCTCTTTAATGATCTTTGGAAATGGCTGTCATTTTAAAGGACTGCGCGACTGCTGTTTTTCAGCGCAGTTAAACTGAAAAATAACAATAAAAACGGTGTCCCCATATTAGTTGAACAGATTGACGTCAAATAATGGTAGAAATATTGCCTTGTTATTTATAAAATCTTAAATGTGGTGCACAGAGACAAAATGACATTCCATTGGCATACAGCGCATTAAGATGTCTCCCAAATCCAAGATGGCCTACCTTACTCCCAAAATATTAGTTAGTGTTAAAAACATCACTATATTATACATAGTACAATACATAATGACCAAATCTTGAAAATATCAGCAATGAACATATTCCCATATTCCTAAAATATCTGGTATGGCAACCAAAGTCATAGATATATTACCAGCATTGGTATTACCATACGGGTTCTTTTTGTTAATTACATTTAGACCCGAAATTCAGCAAAATGCTTCTGGTCCAAAAAATAGTAAAATGCTCAAATATGTCCGTCTATTAGTAATCCGATGAAGATTTTATTTAGAAAATATCTGGCAATTTATCTCCGAGAAGAATTTAAACACAGCAAGACGAATATTTCTCCTTTTTTGTTTATGGGACATAATTATTTCCAGCAGTAAACATTCTACAGTTTTGTTATAATGCCTTTTTATTCGTCATGATGGTATTTAAGGTGACGTAGTAATTCCGTGCACAGACGTTAGTTATATAATGAATGTTATAGTCGTGTGACTTCCATTTTCGTAGATCCATATATTCGTCAGTATTCAATAAAATATACATGAAAATCTGTGCTAAAATGTTTAGAACATTCTGTGTTCAAACATTTACCCTGGGACCAATTCGGCATAAAACATCTCAATTGATTATCGTAAAACTCAGAAAAATCAGATTCTTTAACAGAACGATACATTTTAATATTGCCGGTATTTTGTCAGACTTTTTATATGTCAAAATGTTGATGTTTGTTTTATTTCATTTTGACGTTTATTGTCTCTTCACATTTTTCTTTATTAAAAGTGCTTCAATTCTCTATTTGTTTCTATTATTACTTAAATAAATAACTCGTTTTTTCTGAATAAAAATGGCATTAAAGTAAAAAAATCGTAAAACCATGTATTAAGATTTGTTAACAGAAAATTATGCTATCTTATGATTTATTGTTTTTTTATTGTTATTGTTATTTTTTTTATTTAGTTTTTTTATTTATTTTTTTTATTTTTTGGTGGGTAAAAATGATAATGAGCAGAACTAATAAAATTGATTGTAGTTTTTAAAATCATTTGGCGATATATCACATAGTACTTCCTGGGTTGTAGAGTTAATATTCTCTTTAATGATCTTTGGAAATGGCTGTCATTTAAAACAACTGCGCGACTGCTGTTTTCAGCACAGTAAAAGTGAAAAATAACAGAAAAACGGTGTTACTATAATAGTTGAACAGATTTACGTCAAATAGAAAAAGGTATATGATAGAAATGTTGACTTGTTGTTGATAAAATCTTAAATTTGGTGCACATAGACAAAATGACAGTCCATTGGCATACAGCGCATTTTGATGTCTGCCAAATCCAAGATGGACTACAGATAACAACCTTACTAAATATAGACTGTTAGTAATTAAACCACCACTATATATATATATATATACATGGCGGAATAATATAAAATAAAATGTTGAAAATACAAGTATCAACAAGGAACATATTCCTAAAATATCTAGTATGACAACCAAAGTCATTAATAAATAACCAGCATTGCTATTAACATTCGGTTTTTTTGTTAAATACATTTAGACCCAAAATTGAGCAAATTGCTTCTGGTCCAAAAATTAATAGCAAAATGCTCAACTATATCCCTCTATTAATAATCCGTTGAAGATTTTATTAAAAAAATATCCGACAATTTATCTCCGAAAAGAAATTAAACACAGCAAGACCAATACATCTCCCTTTTTTTATTGGTCATAATTATTTCAAGCAGTAAACATTCTACAGTTTTGTTATTATTGCCTTTTTATTCGTCATGATGGTATTGTAAGGTGACGTAGTAATTCCGTGCACAGACGTTAGTTATATAATGAGTGTTATAGTCGTGTGACTTCCTTTTTCGTAAATCCATATATTCGTCAGTATTCAATAAAATATACATTAAAATAATCTGTGCAAAAATGTTTAGAACATTCTGTGTTTCAAACATTCACCTTCGGGACCAATTCGGTATAAAACATCTCAATTGATTATCGTAAAATCTCAGAAAAATCAGTATTCTTTAACAAGAACGATACATTTCAATATTACCAGTATTTCGTAAGACTTTTTATATGTCAAAATGTTGATGTTTGTTTTATTTCATTTTGACGTTAATTATCTCTTCACATTTTTTTCTTTATTAAAAGTGTTTCGATTCTCTATTTGTTTCTATTATGACTTAAATAAATAACTCGTTATTTCTGAATAAAAATGGCATTAAACTAAAACAAATCATAAAACCATGTTAAAGATTTGTTAACAGAAAATTATGCTCTCTAATGATTTATTGTTTTTTTTTATTGTTATTGCTATTTTTCTATTAGGCTTTTTATTGATGTTTTTTTTTTGGTAAAAATAATGAGCAAATCTAATAAAATTTATTTTAGTGTCTTAAATCATGTGGCCATATATCACATAGAACTTCTTGAATTTTAGAGTTAATATTCTCTTTAATGATCTTTGGAAATGGCTCTCATGTAAAAGGACTGGCGACTGCTGTTTTTCACTCAGTTAAAATTAAAAATAACAGATTAAAAACGGTGTCCCAATATTAGATGAACAGATTCACGTCAAATAAAGGTAGAAATGTTGGTTTGTTGTTTACAAAATCATAACTTTGGTGCACATAGACAAAATGACAGTCTATTGGCATACAGCGCATTATGATGGATGCCAAATCCAAGATGGCCTACAGATAACAACCTTACTCCCATACAATCACCACTATATATATACATAGTACAATTATATAAAATGAAATGTTGATTTCTAAAAAATCAATATATAAGCATGTGATTATTTCAATATAAGGTGTAACAAAATAAACTAAATAAATAAATTAATGCTTGTTAATGCATTTTAAATCATGAAAACGTTTTACAAAGTCTGACAATATTTTCCAGATGCAAAAGAACACTAAAAACCTAAGAACATTTAAAGCTTTATCAAAAATGGTTATATATTCTTTCCAATTTATATAAAAGAATATTTCCTGATATGATGGACTAAATCCATGCTTCCTTATTCAAGTCGCTTGAGCGTAAATAATTGTCACAACAACTTCCAGTAGAGCACTGCTAGGTTTATCCATCGATTAGAGCATTTATAGTAACACTGATATGAACATCATCATTTTGGCTTGGGCGGATAATTACGCAAACAAAACTCGATCCTTGAGCGGGGGAGGATTACGCCAATTAAATTACATTTTGCCCATCAACCTAACAAACTTGAAATGCACTATTTATAAAATCATTTAAGTATGAACGAATCTTTTGATGGGAAATCAACGAGGGTCAAGTATTGTCGTTATAAAACTAACAAGCATCACATAACATGTAACACATCCGTAAGGATAACAATGGATGTCTGGACATAAAAACAGGCCGTAACTTGAAGAATGTTGAATGTAGCGAAAAACTTGTGACTAATATTTTCTATCGAACTCGAAGTTTTGACACAATCATTCATCTAGGCAATTTGATTGTTACATTTAATATAAAAATGTATAACAACTGTAAAAAATGTCCTTTTTTTAACTGAAATGAATGTATTTGAGCATGAGCATGATTGCGATTTCTCTTTAAACAATATGAAGAATGTACAAAGCGTGCACGGCAACATGTGAAGAATTCAAAATTATATTTCATAAATTGGAAATAGTACTTGTTTATATATTCGCTAAGGCAAATAAAAAGTTAATTGATATTTTCACAATAGTTATTTCGTATTTTCGAAATAACATCCGGAATATGCGAAACAGCTATAACTAAGATAATCAATAACAATCACACTAATCCATGTCCGAATCATAATCCAGAAGCTAAATTAAAACTTTGGAACTGACAAGTAAGGTAAGACACGTGAACTTCCACCAGGGAAGTGAGGCCGGGTGCTCCGAAAGGGTAAGCACATACTGTTAAGCTAGGAAACACCATTTCCAACATAAATAAACGTTTATATACATGTAATCTTACCGGCTCCGTAAAATTGCACTTGATAAAAACTGATTACCAATGAGTTACCCAAATATTTCATCCACCCATTTCGTGCCCCTTCTTTTGAACTCTTCATGAAATACAGCGACAAATACCAGCGTAAAACATAAATGTAATTCAAAACAACTTATTCCTCATTATCTGCTTCTTGTGCTAATGACATATTTATTGAAAAAAAACACTTAAAATATTGATTTTTTTAATATACATTTTATATTCGTTATGACAATACAAGTTAAAACGCCGTGTTTTTGTAAACCGAGTTTAACGCATCAAACACCTAAACCCCAATAGTATATATAGACCTTTGTATAGTTTTTAAAGCTCAACTGTAATATTTCAAGAATGTTTCAATACAGGAACAATATCAATTGCAATGAATTGATACGTTTAGATAAATCAAATTAATTTTTTTTTTCGTTTCATTTCCTTGGTGACAGTAAAGTTTCTACACCATTCCTTACAAACATTTCTGAAAATGAAAGTAAGTTTACATTAAATAAAAAATAAACGTAACCAAAAAACTAGATGTAACTGAAAAAACAACAAATTTTGAGGATTGGATTTCTTCCGGCTTTAAAGCCAGGTATAAGTCTTTATATGCAACATTCGAGCTATGCCTTTAACAAATTTATTTTTCGTTCATAGCCGGAGTCGATTGCAAACAACAAATCTATTTACACAATGTAGCCTTTGTAAGCCTTTTGGGGTAAAATGTAGTTTACGCAAATCGTCATGATCAAAAACAAACATACTAATCCATTTCCGAATCACAATCCAGAAGCAAAGTAAAAACTTTGGAACTGACAAGTTAGGTTAGACACGTGAACTTCCTCCAGGGAAGTGAGGCCGGGTGCTCCGGAAGGGTAAGCACCTCCTGTTTAGCTTGTTTTACGAAAAAAGGACAATGAAAAAAAAGCAACAAACATATGAATACATGTCCGAAAGTTTTTATTTAATTTTATAAATATTATGAATTTTGGCGCTGTTAAAAAAGAACATAAAGATTACTTTTTAATTTAATATCTTCACCATCGTCACCTTCAAGCCAGGTACAAATTCGTATACGAAACGCAATGATATATATTTATGATGTCTTACAAGAAGAGATGAAATTGTATCAAGAATAATATGAAAGATCTAGGACACGATAATATCTGTTGTAATTTCAGTTCCATCAGGAAGTCAATTAAAATCGACAAGATCCGTCCCTCAAATAAATAGCTTACAAATAACCCGCCAACTAATGTCAAAATACTTCCGTATCTGTTATATTTGGTCCAATTGTGAGTAAGAAATAGGGAGCCTTGAGGTCAATTTGTGAAACAATACGTGGTATCATGAATTTCTATATTCTCTCTATTTTTCCTACTATGATTGATGTATCATTTATATTTGAAGCTATTTGTTAAAGTACTCGTAGTGAGATATTTCATAAATACCGGATAGAGGAACCTAAATTATACTGCTTAATTGTTGTAGAATTAATTTTTCGAAAACTAATTTCCCACATTAAAAAATGAAAAATAATATTTGCAAGAGTACTGTAGAGTTCTATAGAGAAAAGAAAAATATAATATAATTATAAAACAAACAAACATACTAATCCATATCCGAATCACAATCCAGAAGCAAAGTAAAAACTTTATAAGATATATCTTTAATTGTAGTGACAAGAGAAATAAATGATCCTGGAGACCATATCTACAATGTACTTGTTTTACTTAATTATCTTGCTGTAGCGCGATCATCTATTGTTTCTGAGAATTTTATCTGACTTTTTTCATATCGAAGTCTGCTTTTTATGTTATAGGAAATCAAATTCGATTTATACATACAAAATAAGTTAATCTTCTATTTGTTTGTAAATCAACCCTTCACTTGGGAATTTTTAAAAGGTTTTTACCATTTTTTTAGATAAATACCATTAGAATCACATTTACACAAATGTACGTATATTATCGAATTTAAGTTTATTTTAGCTATCTATGCATATGTGGATTCTATGCTTAATCTTTATCTTCGTAAAACTGTATTACGAACATTTTATGATTATGCTCTTAAAAATTATATCAGAATTATATTTATGTAAAGTAAACCATTTTAAGATAAGGCCTAATACCGGTAATTCTGTAACTTAGAATTTTATTTGATTGATAAGATGGGAATCTATTTAAATCTTTACGAAAGACCTATTCTTATTCCGTTTTATCGGTCGATCTTAAGCTTATTGAAAACATGTGTCTTGTCTTTCTTAGACAGTATGATTTCTAAACTACTTAGTGGTTTTGTTAGAATTAAACAAAAAACAACATACGAATCCATGCCCAAACCACATTCCTAAAGAAAAGCGAATTAGGTTAAACACGCAAATTTCCACTAGGGAAGCGAGTCCGAGTACACCTCCGGTTAAGGTAGCTACACTCGCCACGTGTGCAATTAAAGTTGGGAATTAAAAGGCCATGGAACTATGGACTTCAAATATATCCAGGGTAAATTAACTGTTTTAGCGATTAAGGATAACGTTGTTCGTTATTATTCATTTATTTATTTATTTTATTTACATTAAAAGTAAATATGGCATCATTTAATTGCATATATATAATCTCTGGGCATAAGTTGTTTTTATATTAAATTACATTATATAAGGACTTGTTAAACATAGAGAAGGCTGTCGCCAAACCATTCAGCTCCACATACAAATATATAGATGATGTTCCATTTCTTATTAATCCTAAATTCGGAGATTGTGTGACTTGGAAATAAAATATACAGATGATAATTCAAGTTCGGCTTCATATTTGGATTTATACCTAGTTTATAATAGAAGCTTACGTTTAATTTGAACGTGGCGACTGCAATTTTACTATTGTCAACTTTCATTTTCTGTAGAGAAATATAAAAGCAATGAAAATAGTTAATTCCCTAAAATTAACAGCAAAAATACCCATTCTTCTCTAAAATGCAAATTATGCTTTAGAATGAAAATCTTTCTTTTTAACGTTAATATCCACCATTTCTTTTTGTAAATTATAGCTATTACAAATAAGAACCGCCAATATCTGAATAGTAATGGCATTTTTTTGTAAATAATTATAGTTATGTAGCTATAATATATATATATATATATATATATATATATATATATATATATATATATATATATTTGATCCTATCAAAACACAAAACTTTTACTAAATCATAGAAAGTAATGTTAGTGATCGTCTTGAATCACAATTCAATAGAACTTTGATTAATGAAAAGATTGAATTCTGATATTTATAGAGTCACTAAATGGTAACCTTCCAGTGCGATGACTATTAAATCATCATTTTATGGTATCATGTCGATAGAAAAGTGGGAATGCCGTTATTAATGTGTCTAAATACCGACAAAATGGATGGAATTCAGTGCACTATTCATACGAATTCAAAATAAAAAACAAGCAAGGGTCATATCTCGTTACGTTGTTTGTCTACCACACGTCACATCATTTTTCATTAATATTTTATTGTTTTTTAATAAAGATAAAAAGAAGAAAACAGTTTTTTTGTTTTTATTTACAAAAATCAGTGATACAAACATCTGGTTACATGATTCGCTGTTATTAGTTAATATTGATGGTTATAGACTAACGTTTTTTGTAAACATCTGTCATCATAATACTAGATATCAAGTTATTTACTAACAAAATAATTTTTAATAGAACATTTACAACCTGTTACTGCATTCATAGCGTGTAGACATAATAAAAGGAAGATTGGTGTGTTGATTATCCAGAGTGTTATGTCTTCTGTTGATTCAGTTGAAAACACTAAGACAATTCTAGATGTCTCCCTGTGCCAGGTCATACAGAAATACAAAACACAGATTCACACGCAATAGCGTTGTTCATTGTTTACTTTCTAAGTGTTTATTTCGCAATTTAAAAAATATAAATGGATTTTTTTTCATTTTGTTATGAAAAACAAAAAACAATTTGCAACGTGACATAATTATAGTTCGTGTAACATAACTCGCTGTTCAAAATCACTTTTCCTTTTTCATAAAAAAAATAGTTTGATACGCGTAGTTATTCACTGTGCGTCGTCTGTAATAGCACGACGTCACTGGGAGTCATTCTGTTCATGAAAAATAAAGGACAATATAAGACCAATCAAAATTCTTAAATGAAAAGATAATTGGATAACATTTCCTTAACAAAAAGAAAACTTACTTTCATTTATTTAGTACTTGATAGGGACAGACTGTATATGTACCTAGCAAACATTTTAGTACAAAACAAATCAATCACAAATATACCAATCCATGCATAAACCACAATCCCAAAGCAAAGTTAAAACAAACATACCAATCAATGTCCAACCCGCAATCCCAAAGCAAAGTAAAAACAAACATACCAATCAATGTCCAACGCGCAATCCCAAAGCAAAGTAAAAACAAACATACCAATCAATGTCCAACCCGCATTCCCAAAGCAAAGTTAAAACAAACATACCAATCAATGTCCAACCCGCAATCCCAAAGCAAAGTAAAAACAAACATACCAATTAATGTCCAACCCGCAATCCCAAAGCAAAGTAAAAACAAACATACCAATCAATGTCCAACCCGCAATCCCAAAGCAAAGTAAAAACAAACATACCAATCAATGTCCAAATCAAAATCCAAAAGTATTGTAAAAACATACATACTAATCCATGTCTAAACCACAATGTCAAAGCAAAGTAAGCACAAACACACAATGTCAAAGTACTTGTAATGTAAAAACTAACATATTATTCATGTCCAAATCACAATCCCAAAGCCATTTAAAGACTTCGAAACTGGCAAATCATCAAGTTATCATTTGATCACATCGATTGTTATACTTTTGTTCGTTATTATTGACATATTTAATTACTATAGACAAATAAAAGTCGTTTTAAAATTATGTAAAAAGTCTTTTTCTTTGGTCATAATAACACATATCACCCAAACAGTGTTATATTATTTACAATTTACAAGTGCGATAACTTAATTACAGTTTGGTTTCCTAAGTAATTCTGTAATTAAGTGATAATAGAATTTAAAGTAGTAATAGTAAATAGATAGTACCCATAACTCCCTTTAGAACCCTTCAGTGTGTCTATATCTTGCTAAATACATTTATAGCATCTGTTCATGAAATGACTATTAGAAAATGGAAGAACGAAATGCTCTTTCGGAGTTCCAGAGTTACTTAATCAGTTAATAAAATTATGGTATATCTAAGATGACCAAGGTAACTAGACGTGTAACAAAGAAAATATCATTTAAATGCAATGTTCCTCTTGTCAACATTCTGAAGCGCAAATATAAAGTGCGCTCTAACCACCTTTTTGCAACAGATGCGTTTGATTTTTTCTCAAAACTATAAAGAAAATGTTTGCAAATTGACATGTGGTTCATAGGTGTATCCTTCTTATGCCATGTGGACCGTTTCTGACTTTTATTACACTAATTATTCCGTCTAAACAGATAAACAAATTATGATATGTTCAACAGGAATAGTAGATCACAAGAAAGGCGTCCCCTGTACGCGTGAACCTGTTTCCTATTGCTATACCAGTTTTGTAGAATACATTTTAATGAGTTCCATATATCGTATGTTTATGCCATGTTTTTGACCTCATTGTTTGACCTACTTTTACTGTCTTGAACATTATCCGTCTTGCTTTATTCACAACGTGTTCGGAAATATACAACAAAATGTAAGAAATATAATTGCGTGAAAAAACCATATCACATTTTTATATTATAGGAAGATGATCAATCACTTGTTTCATGAATCAATGACATTCAGCAGTCGTGGTTATATTGAAAAATCTAGGATAATCTGTCTAATGTTATTAGAGGGATGCTCTATATTTTATCACTCTTCGTCGTTTCAGACGTATAAGTATGTACAATGAAATTTGCTACTCAGTAAACTGATACATCTGCAATCCACAATAATACAATAGGCTGCGCAGAAACTAAGTTAATTTGCCGCAATTGTATTTCATAAATATAATTTTTATGAACATTGGATGCTATAACTCAGGGCGAATAATATAACGTGTATTGCGAATTGACAATAGTTGCACATATACGCATTTCGCATTTAGTGTTAAAAGTCTGTTTTTGTCTCATTTTCTTTAGAGCGAGGCTAGAAAAGTAAACCAGCATTGCAATTTAATATCCCTGTCAATACCTTTACAAAAACTTTTAAAGTTGTATTTCTTCAGCTGATTGGATTGTTGATGAACATGTCAATTAGAAATGAATGGCCAAAAATACGACTTAGGTTGATGAAGATACTTTTCAATCAGCATTTACAAAGCACGATTTTTATACTATTTAGTTTGTTATCTAATATTGCCATGATATTTTATAGATCAGGTCTCGTGTATGCTTGATTAAATCCTCCAGGAAATAATAAACTGAACCAAGTTGCTTTTCCAATTTCTAAAACTTAATCAATTTTAAGCATGTGGTTTTTTTTTATTGTTGCCGATTGAAATGATTAAAATTGCTAATAGAAGAACGCATAACAGTTTTCTTGGAAACGGCGGACGCAATCTACGAGAATATGACATGGGACAAGTAAATGATAAAAACAACTAATCTATACAAGTCAAGAAAAGAGAAGCATTGAGACCTTTGATTATAAAATTCCCAACTTTGAATGGACACTCAAGTAATTGTCAAGCGATGTGTTTGTAGAACTATTACATGCCAAATGTAATCCTACTTACTAATGACTTGTAAATAAAATCAAGGGTATTATATAAATTTACGGTTCCAGCAATCTCAAATATTTTTTAGTTAAAATTTTAAGACAGAAGAGTGAAATATTTTTCTGAAGTTATAAGTACTTTACAATAGCCAGCGAAACCAAATGCAAAACACAATACTAGGCAACAAAAGGGAAACGAACCAAGACAGGAATAGACAAACACATATTTGAACATCTGATTATAAATATTATACTGAAGACATCCATAAGAGTGAATGCCAAGTGGTATGGTTCTAGACTTGTTGTGGGGCCTATGATTTGAAAAACACGATTCAACTCATTATAGATCTTTGAAGCAATTTATCATTTTGTTTCATTCGTTAAATGGTTTGTGACGACAGTATTATAACGTATTTTACAGGTTTAAACCAAAAATGGTATAAAACAAAAAGGTCACTTAAATATCCCGGTAGTATAAATCGCAATGTATCGTTAAATTAAATCTTCTTGAAAACAAACTAATACATTTAAAATGAAGTCAGTGAGGATTTCACACAGAATATATAATTAGAATTAAAAAATTAAACTAGATTCTTGCGTATCTGGTAGTTAATTTTTTTAAGATTGGTTGAACGTTATAGTATATATCAGACAAAACGGTCTCCTAATATCCCAAATTCAAACAGACCGATTTTAGTATAGATATAAATTATTAAATGATTTAGATTGTTGTGGTTCAAAAGCGTCTTTCTGTGCCTTACCAATGCACTTACCATGTTTAATACAATTGTGTTTCATAAAGTAAGATAATATGTTCTTTTTTTCAAAGAAACAAAATTGGTCTGAAAATATTCTTTATTAACTGAAGTGTCGCCTTTAGATTAACCGCGTAAAAGTTCTGACCTGATTCAAGTAACTTTATTTTTTTATGTAAATAAAAAACACATAGTTGTAATATGTTACTGTAAATGTTATGTTCACGGGCATCTAGAACAAAACATTATAAAAGGAATTCATGGTACATGTCATGGCGATAAGATAGTTACATTCTCTTTACGCTTAACTGTTTTACATTTCATCGCATAAAAACAGCAAATGTTTAGTTTGACTTAAGTTTTTTAATGATAAAACTTGCCGTTTCTATGCAGATAGCGTATTTGTCAAAACGTTATAAGAGAGAATTTTTCAAATACAACGGCGCAGACTGCTTAAACATACATTGCTAGGGTAAACAATTCTTTGATTTCAATTAAAAATGTGTCGTTTTCTATTACTAAATAAATTTAAAAAATCTGTGAAGAAACACAAAACATAAAACATAAAATTGTAAATCATGATGTGTATTGAATCTGTAAGGATATAGTGTTTGTGATAATATGATATTAAAAATAAGAAAACATTTAATATCCAAAGTAATTTTTAAAACATCAAGAAATACATGTATCTCATCTTTCTTACAATTCAAATTCATATTTCTATAAAGTGAAGTATTATTATTAATATTGCTATCAAACATCAAAACAAAATGGGAATATTGTCTAGATTCGCTAAAATGTGTACAGGCTAAAAGATAATCTCCTGAGTTTACGATTATGCAACAAACACAAAAATATAAGGACAAACTACCAACAATACTGGCCATTGATCACCTTTTATTGAACTTTTCGCTACAAAACACATATGTATACAGACATTAAGACAAACATAGCATATACAAAACATATCTTTTTTTTCAATAAGATCATTTTTACGTACAATGTCCGTACCATTGCTAGATATCAATATTAAAATGCCAACATACGCCAATCCCAAATTGATAGTACCTACTGAAAATAGTGTAATTAGATTATTTGTTGATAAATATGATAAATTTTAAGCTGATAATATTTTATTATGTTTGTTATTTAGATTTCATCAAGAAGTCGATTAAATTCGACAACATCCGTCGCTCAAAAACTGGCCAACTAATTATTCGCAAAATAATATCAAAATGCCATATCTGAAAAACATCTTTTGATTTGTTCTTATTTTGTATATAAATTGGGACGTCCAAAATCAAACTATCTATCTTCTCGTCATATTCATTTGAAGTATCATTCTTTCCTCCAAATCGTACAAAGATTGACGGTACAACTGTATTTATATGTTATATATCAAGTAGAATAAATCGTAAAGTAAATTAGTATTGTTTATTTCTAAATGATGATAGTATTTATTACTATACACCAAGGTCTTATTTATTTCTGATAGTATACATTTTTCCTAATAGGCGATTCAATGCAGTTTATCCCTGATGTTTATCATGAAATTATATTTACAATAGTACCCATTTTCCATCTATGAAAGCTATTTCTCAACATTATCGTTAATTTGCCTTATACGTCTATGGAAATGCAAGTTTGGCCTTTTTGAACTAATGATTTTTTCTTCAATGAAAGAAGCCGTGGTCACCTGTCATCCTACTTATCGATGCTTCGTTAAGATGCGATCCACCATTGGAACACCCGGTATCATACCAGCATGAAGTGATCCCAAAACAATCTCCTTTCTAAAGTATACAAAAACGATTTATTGCATTCAGTGGACAAGGAACGAAAATTGATGTTCATAACATATGGGTCGAGAGAATGTTATTATCCAAGAGACACAAACAATACCAACAACAAAAATAAAATTGCATCAAGCGATAAACTCAACAAGATTAAAGATAGAATTTTATGCCATTATACCCAATTAATGTTTTTTAAAATGAAGAAACCTAAACTAATTTAAACATCTGCTTAGCACCTTATCCATGAATTAGAGACCACTGCGGTAGCTCAGTTGGTAGTGTGCTCGCTCCGTAAGTGGAAGGTCGTGGGTTCGATCCCCTTCTGGGTCTGACCCAAGACTTGAAAGTGGGTAGTGACTGTTCTTTCGCCAAGCACCCGGCATTACGAAATGAAAGTCACGGTTCTTTCGGATGGGAACTTGAAATAAACTAGGTCCCGTGTCACGGTGGGCTTTGCACGCTAAAGAACCCTGCTGTATAATGCCATCAGCGCAACGCACAGGCAACATTTCTGCACCTTCGCCTATAGCTGGCGACGTCTCGATATAAGTGAAATATTCTTGACTGTGACGTTAAACACCATTACTCAACTCAACTCAACTCATCCATGAATTAAAAAGTTCATATTTAAAACATTTGCACGCACATATAACTTAATTAAATTTGATGAATAAAAATTGCAAAATGTATATACAAAACAAACTTCTTTTTCAACAGTTTGGGTTTCAAGATTTTTAACTTGAAAACAATGTTGCCAAGTTTTTATATTAATAAAATACATGTTAATGTAGCTTGTTAAGACACCTATAATGTTAGAATGTAACACCTTTTATCTGCATTATTGTCAAATGTATTCATATTATGTACAAACATATATAAAACGTTAAATCTTGCATTAGGTACATGAAAATTTGATAACAGTGTGTAGCTCTTTTAGTATGATATAATGTAAAATGTTTCTAAAAGCAAAAATCATTCATAATACACCAGATATTACCGTTTTTTTATTTTTAAATGTTTATCTTCATACTTTTCTTTAAAATTTTTTCATACAAATCTTCATTACCTGAGCAAATGTAGTTGTAAATGTTGCTCATACGATGTAGGTATTGCAAAGGGTTTTGAAATCCAAGTTGCACTCGAAAGATTTTTTTCTTAAATTTAGAATCAAACATGCCAAATATTTTACTGGACCATAGAAAAGTCATAATTAAACAAAATAATAAAATCAAAGAGATGTCAAAATAATAATTCCATACAAGTTAAAATTTCGAAACTGTCACATTATGTTAAAGACGTGAACTTTCGGCAGAAAAGTGGGATCGGGTGCTCCAGAAGATTAATCTTCTCTTATTTAGATAGATAACACAGGCCACTTGTGTAAAAAATTGAAATGGAGGAAAATGGAACTATGGGACGTCACATATATCCAGGATAATACAGATATAAAATACTTTACAACAATATTGTTATGACGGCCATAAAACCTTTTGAGGGTCTTGATAAGCAAATACTTGCACTATCTTTGTGTCAACAATTTATTTATAAGCAGGTTGCTAAATGGGAACAAGTTCTAAAATACCGTATTAATTGTGATACAAATACATCATACAGACGCGAAGCAGCTATATTACTACATAGAAAAAGGAAGTTAACATTAATTTAGAAAAATTGAAGTCATCACATTTGATAAATGCTTTGGGGTAAAATATGGAAGTTTCCCGCTAATTAAAATCGGCAATATATTTCGAACAGTTTGTGTGAGAATAAAATGTGCCAATTCATTCTGGCTTCGTTCATTTTGCGGAAATAGATGCAAATGTTTTATCTAGAAAAACAAGATCAGAATGAACCAACTTCGTATTATAATAAAAGGTCTGATGAATCTCTCTCTCCCTCTCTCTCTCTCAATATAACATTTATGCTTTTTTATTTAATGTCAATGTCTGACCCACTTTTATTGTCATACGAAAGACAAATATATATAGCAATGTCCTTCTGAATATAAACCAATGGGTAAGAAAAGATATTGTCTAAAATCATAACACATGCTGGTAAAATGAAAAAAGATAAATTACTTTCTTAATGTACCATTAGCAACCAGCAGTCATGGATATTTGAGAACTCTGGGATTTAACTTGATATCAGTAAATCTCAACAATGTATCACTCTTCTCCTGTAGACTTGGGAATATATGATATACAACATAAAATTCACATAATAGATTTAACCATCTTCCAAAGGGAGTAACTGGTCTTGATATCTGATCATTTTTCTCTCACACAATTCTGATAAAAAGACTTTTAAAAGTTATTGATGTTATTACTACAATTGTAGATGAAGGTTATCCGGTATATGTTATTTTTGTTTTATTTAACTATTAAAGCAAGTTAACAGTTGTTTAAAATGTACTGCTATGTGTCAAATATCTCCATTAAATAATTAATTTGCAGTATAGAATTTGCTTTTCAGTCGTACCTGGTTGTGATAAGACTCTCTCAATTATTCCTTTGAGAAAGAAACACATCGGTCCATGTTCAAAAAACAATCCTTAAAGCTTAGTAAACGATAACACTTTCAAAACTGTACATTATAAGCAAAAGGTACTTCCACCAAAAAAGTAAGATTGGTTGCTCTGGAGGTATAATCAAAAACAAACATACTAATCCATTTCCGAATCACAATCCAGAAGCAAAGTAAAAACTTTGGAACTGACAAGTTAGGTTAGACACGTAAACTTCCACCAGGGAAGTGAGACCGGGTGCTCCGGGAGGGTAAGCACCTCCTGTTTAGCTAGCTACACCCGTCACGTGTGTAATCAAAATTGTGTGAAAGGAACATGGAACTATGAGACCTCAAATATATCCAAGGCAATCCTGGACACAGAGACATTAAACTTATCGACAATACTGTGATGACGGCCATAAAACTTTTTGAGGGCCTTGATAAGCCTAGGCTTGCAATATCCCTGAGTCAACAATTTATTTGCAAGCAGCCTACTTCGTTGTACAAAGTCACCATAGTGGGAACAAGCTCTACCATAGCGTATTAATTGGGAAACAAATACACCATAAGCAGGAGAAGCAGGTATACTGCTGCATAAAAAATGAAAGTTGACAATAGAAAAATTGAAGTCATCACGTTTGTCATAAAGTTTCAAATGTAGCCTTTCTTGTGCGTCATAATTCAGGTATAAGTCTAAATATGAAGCAGAACTTGAGGAACAGTCGTGTCTTTTATTTCAAGCTCACTAGGATAGATGACATTTACATAGTCTCCAAATTTAGGATTGCTAAGAGACAGAACGTCATCTATGTATCTGTATGTTGAGTTGAATGATTTGGCGACAGTTTTCTCTCCAGATTTAACAAGGTTCTGCATAAATTCTGCTTCGTAAGAATAAAGTAAAAAAAGTAACAAATAAGCTATTCTTGTTTCGTGTGAAATAAAACTGAAATGGAAGGAACGTGTATTTATTCAAAGTAAAACATTTCAAGGACAACCTTTGATACAAAGACATCAACAACTATTTATTCAAAGTAAAAAATTTCCAGGACAACTTTTGATACAAAGACATCAACAACTACTTATTCAAAGTAAAAAATTTCCAGGGCAACCGTTGATACAAAGACATCAACAACTACTTATTCAAAGTAACAAATTTCCAGGGCAACCTTTGATACAAAGACATCAACAACTACTTATTCAAAGTAAAAAATTTCCAGGACAACCTTTGATACAAAGACATCAACAACTATTTATTCAAAGTAAAACATTTCCAGGACAACCTTTGATACAAAGACATCAACAACTATTTATTCAAAGTAAAAAATTTCCAGGACAACTTTTGATACAAAGACATCAACAACTATTTATTCAAAGTAAAAAATTTCCAGGGCAACCGTTGATACAAAGACATCAACAACTACTTATTCAAAGTAAAAAATTTCCAGGGCAACCTTTGATACAAAGACATCAACAACTACTTATTCAAAGTAAAAAATTTCCAGGACAACCTTTGATACAAAGACATCAACAACTATTTATTCAAAGTAAAACAATTTCCAGGACAACCTTTGATACAAAGACATCAACAACTACTTATTCAAAGTAAAAAATTTCAAGGACAACCTTTGATACAAAGACATCAACAACTATTAATTCAAAGTAAAAAATTTCAAGGACAACCTTTGATACAAAGACATCAACAACTATTTATTCAAAGTAAAAAATTTCAAGGACAACCTTTGATACAAAGACATCAACAACTATTTATTCAAAGTAAAACAATTTCCAGGACAACCTTTGATACAAAGACATCAACAACTATTTATTCAAAGTAAAAAATATCCAGGACAACCTTTGATACAAAGACATCAACAACTATTTATTCAAAGTAAAACATTTCCAGGACAACCTTTGATACAAAGACATCAACAACTACTTATTCAAAGTAAAAAATTTCAAGGACAACCTTTGATACAAAGACATCAACAACTATTTATTCAAAGTAAAACAATTTCCAGGACAACCTTTGATACAAAGACATCAACAACTATTTATTCAAAGTAAAACAATTTCCAGGACAACCTTTGATACAAAGACATCAACAACTATTTATTCAAAGTAAAAAATATCCAGGACAACCTTTGATACAAAGACATCAACAACTATTTATTCAAAGTAAAACATTTCAAGGACAACCTTTGATACAAAGACATCAACAACTATTTATTCAAAGTAAAACATTTCAAGGACAACCTTTGATACAAAGACATCAACAACTATTTATTCAAAGTAAAATATTTCAAGGAAAACCTTTGATACAAAGACATCAACAACTACTTATTCAAAGTAAAACATTTCCAGGACAACCTTTGATACAAAGACATCAACAACTATTTATTCAAAGTAAAATATTTCAAGGACAACCTTTGATACAAAGACATCAACAACTATTTATTCAAAGTAAAAAATTTCAAGGACAACCTTTGATACAAAGACATCAACAACTATTTATTCAAAGTAAAAAATTTCAAGGACAACCTTTGATACAAAGACATCAACAACTATTTATTCAAAGTAAAAAATTTCAAGGACAACCTTTAATACAAAGACATCAACAACTATTTATTCAAAGTAAAAAATATCCAGGACAACCTTTGATACAAAGACATCAACAACTATTTATTCAAAGTAAAACATTTCCAGGACAACCTTTGATACAAAGACATCAACAACTATTTATTCAAAGTAAAAAACTTCCAGGACAACCTTTGATACAAAGACATCAACAACTATTTATTCAAAGTAAAACATTTCCAGGACAACCTTTGATACAAAGACATCAACAACTATTTATTCAAAGTAAAATATTTCAAGGACAACTTTTGATACAAAGACATCAACAACTATTTATTCAAAGTAAAACATTTAAAGGACAACCTTTGATACAAAGACATCAACAACGTATCAACAATAATGTGGTGACTGTTAATTTTTTTGAGGACTTTGATTCACCCAGGCTTGCAATATCACAGAGTCAACAACTTATTTGTTAGCCGCTAATTTCGGTGTAGATGTTCCTGGTGTGAGGTCAAGTTCAAAGAGTTAGATAAGAGCGTGTTTACAAAGTTACATTTCCCAATTTGATTCATAATCTTGTCGAAAAGACGATGGGAAATATCACAAGACAAACACAACAATTTTATCTCCTGGAAAGGGCATGCTTTTGTATGCAATATGTTATCCATTATTACTGTGGTATTTTATAGGTCAGGTCTTTGTATTTACTTTTCGATTCCCTCAGGAAATCACAATTACGACCCCGTTGCCTTTTTTTAATTTTAAAACTTTATAGATTAAAGCATGTTTTTTGGTTTCATCATGTACGTTTAAACAGTTTAACCTTGCAGACAGTATCGTATGTGATTTGACTGCTATATAACTAATGACTAAATAGGCTACGAAGTTATTAGATTTCTTTCACACGACGATACAAAGATGTTCCTTTGTGACTTATCTGCTATGTTTACTCTGCACGTTTTCGGTATAGAAAGCTTAATACAACATGCCTACTTTTAACTTCAAAACATGAAATAAAGTCTTACATGACATCGTTAATTAAAGAAGCAACTTTAACATAAGAACTTAGAATTTTAGAATTTAAATTAAGAATTCAAACAGTTTAAGATTTTAACGCAAAGATAGGTTAGAACTAGATATACAAATAGCTACATAAATGTTAACAATTACTTCGTGTATATATGGGTGAAGGTGGTATATTTAAACATGTAACAGTTATATGACAACGATCACTTAGATCATGGCTATTTATTTATTGTTTAATTTTCTTAAAATCAATACAATAAGACAATGTAATGAAAATCATATTCCACAAGTGTAATATCACTGAAGTTTCCTTGATAAATGACGTCATTTGATTGTTGTAACATAGTATGACGTTTTACTTTGACTGGCGTGACTTGTGGTTTTGCAGCCATTTTTGCACTTCCTTTATAGGTGAGAAAACATTTTGCCTGTACATAAATTGATATTTTTGATCATATACAATAAACAGAATCTTACATTCGTAATTATCAAATATTGCATTTTTTAAACTAATGTTATTTGCCCAATGTTGCATAATTACTTATATTAGATCCTTATCATATATATAAGATACTGTTATTAAAATGTTTTGCTTTTTCATTACCAATTCTTTTTATAGATATTTTACACAAAGCAAAGTTAAAACAAACATACCAATCAATGTCCATTCCGCATTCCCAAAGCAAAGTAAAAACAAACATACCAGTCAATGTTCAACCCGCAATCCCAAAACAAAGTAAAAACAAACATACCAATCAATGTCCAACCCGCAATCCCAAAGCAAAGTAAAAACAAACATACCAATCAATGTACAAATCAAAATCCCAAAGTATTGTAAAAACATACATACTAATCCATGTCTAAACCACAATGTCAAAGCAAAGTAAACACAAACACACCCATCCATATCCAAACCACAATGTCAAAGTACTTGTAATGTAAAAACCAACATATTATTCATGTCCAAATCACAATCCCAAAGCTATTTAAAGACTTCGAAACTGGCAAATCATCAAAGTTATCATTTGATCACATCGATTGTTATACTTTTGTTCGTTATTATTGACATATTTAATTACTATAGACAAATAAAAGTCGTTTTAAAATTATGTAAAAAGTCTTTTTCTTTGGTCATAATAACACATATCACCCAAACAGTATTAAAATAAATTTATTTACAATTTACAAGTGCGATAACTTAATTACAGTTTGGTTTCCTAAGTAATTCTGTAATTAAGTGATAATAGAATTTAAAGTAGTATTAGTAAATAGATAGTACCTATAACTCCCTTTAGAACCCTTCAGTGGGTCTATATCTTGCTAAATACATTTATAGCATCTGAACATGAAATGACTGTATGAGAAAATGGAAGAATAAAATGCTCATTTGGAGTTCCAGAGTTACTTAATCAGTTAATAAAATTATGGTATATTTAAGATGACCAAGGTAACTAGACGTGTAACAAAGAAAATATCATTTAAATGCAATGTTCCTCTTGTCAACAGTATGAAGCGCAATTGTATAGTGCGCTCTTTTCACCTTTTACAGATGGGTTTGGTTTTTATCATAAAACTATAAAGAAAATGTTTGCATTTGATGTGTGGTTTCAAGGTGTATCCTTCTTATGCCATGTGGACCGTTTCGGACTTTTATTTCACTAATGATCCCGTCTATACAGATAAACAAATTATGATATGTTAGATCACAAGAAAGGCGTCCCCTTTACGCGTGAACTTGTTTCCTATTGCCATACCACTTTTGTAGAATACATTTTAATGACTTCCATATATCGTATGTTTATGCCATGATTTTGACCTCATTAGTTGACATACTTTTACTGTCTTCAGACTTATCCGTCTTGTTTTATTCACAACGTGTTCGGAAATATACAACAAAATGTAAGAAATATAATTGCGTGAAAATACCATATCACATTTTTATATTATAGGAAGATGATCAATCACTTGTTTCATGTATCAATGACACTTAGCAGCCGTGGTTATATTGAAAAATCTAGGATAATCTGTCTAATGTTATTAGAGGGAAGTTCTATATTTTATCACTCTTCGTCGTTTCAGACGTATAAATATGTACAATGAAATTTGCTACTCAGTAAACTGATACATCTGCAATCCACAATAATACAATAGGCTGCGCAGAAACTAAGTTAATTTGCCGCAATTGTATTTCATAAATATAATTTTTATGAACATTGGATGCTATAACTCAGGGCGAATAATATAACGTGTATTGCGAATTGACAATAGTTGCATATATACGCATTTCGCATTTAGTGTTAAAAGTCTGTTTTTGTCTCATTTTCTTTAGAGCGAGGCTAGAAAAGTAAACCAGCATTGCAATTTAATATCCCTGTCAATACCTTTACAAAAACTTTCAAAGTTGTATTCCTTCAGCTGATTGGATTGTTGATGAACATGTCAATTAGAAATGAATGGCCAAAAATACGACTTAGGTTGATGAAGATACTTTTCAATCAGCATTTACAAAGCACGATTTTTATACTATTTAGTTTGTTATCTAATATTGCCATGATATTTTATAGATCAGGTCTCGTGTATGCTTGATTAAATCCTCCAGGAAATAATAAACTGAACCAAGTTGCTTTTTCAATTTCTAAAACTTAATCAATTTTAAGCATGTGTTTTTTTTTATTGTTGCCGATTGAAATGATTAAAATTGCTAATAGAAGAACGCATAACAGTTTACTTGGAAACGGCCGACGCAATCTACGAGAATATGACATGGGACAAGTAAATGATAAAAACAACTAATCTATACAAGTCAAGAAAAGACAATCATTGAGACCTTTGATTATAAAATTCCCAACTTTGAATGGACACTCAAGTAATTGTCAAGCGATTTGTCTGTAGAACTATTATATGCCAAATGTAATCTTACTTACTAATGACTTGTAAATAAAATCAAGGGTATTATGTAAATTTACGGTTCCAGCAATCTCAAATATTTTTTAGTTAAAATTTTAAGACAGAAGAGTGAAATATTTTCCTGAAGTTATAAGTACTTTACAACAGCCAGCGAAACCAAAAACACAACACAATAGGCAACGAAAGGGAAACGAACCAAGACAGGAATAGACAAACACATATTTGAACATCTGATTATAAATATTATACTGAAGACATCCATAAGAGTGAATGCCAAGTGGTATGGTTCTAGACTTGTTGTGGGGCCTATGATTTGCAAAACACGATTCAACTCATTATAGATCTTTGAAGCAATTTATCATTTTGTTTAATTCGTTAAATGGTTTGTGACGACAGTAGAAATATCGAATATTACAGGTCACTTAAATATCCCGGTAGTATAAATCGCAATGTATCGTTAAATTAATGCTTCTTGAAAACAAACTAATACATTTAAAATGAAGTCAGTGAGGATTTCACACAGAATATATAATTAGAATTTAAAAAATTAAACTAGATTCTTGCGTATCTGGTAGTTAATTGTTTTAAGATTGGTTGAACATTATAGTATATATGAGGCAAAACGGTCTCCTAATATCCCAAACTCAAACAGACCGATTTTAGTATTGATATCAAATGATTTGGATTGTTGTGGTTCAAAAGCGTCTTTCTGTGCCTTACAAATGCACGTACCATGTTTATTACAATTGTGTTTCATAAAGTAAGATAATATGTTCTGTTTTCAAAAAAAAAAAAAAAAAACAAAATTGGTCGGAAAATATTCTTTATTAACTGAAGTGCCGCCTTTAGAATAACCGCGTAAAAGTTCTGACCTGATTCAAGTAACTTTATTTTTTTATGTAAATAAAAAACACATAGTTGTAATATGTTACTGTAAATGTTATGTTCACGGGTATCTAGAACAAAACATTATAAAAGGAATTCATGGTAAATGTCGTGACGATAATATAGTTACATCACCTAAACGCTTAACTGTATTACATTTCATAGCATTAAGGAAACAGTAAATTTTTAGTTTGACTTAAGTTCTTCAATACTAAAACTTGCCTTTTCTATGCGTATTTGTCAAAACATTAACAGCGTAAACATACATTGCTAGGGTAAACAATTCTTTGACTCCAATTAAAAATGTGTCGTTTTCCATTACTAAACAATCAAAAACAAACATACTAATCCATGTAAAATAAATTTTAAAAATCTGTGAAGAAATACAAAACATAAAACATAAAATTGTAAATCATGATGTGTATTGAATCTGTAAGGATATAGTGTTTGTTATTATATGATATCAAAAAAATAAGAAAATATTTACTATCCAATGTAATTTTTAAAACATAAAGAAATATTTCATCTTTCTTACAATTTAAATTCATATTTCTATACAGTGAAGTATTATTATTAATATTGCTATCAAACATCAAAAACGAAATGGGAATATTGTCTACATTCGCTAATATGCGTACAGGATAAAAGATAATCTCCCGAGCCTACGATTATGCCACAAACACAAAAAAGGACAATCTACCAATAATACTGGCAATTGATGCTTCTGTAATTGAAGTTTTCGCTACAAAACACACACATATATATATACAAACATTAAGATAAACGTAGCATATACAAAACATATCTAATTTTCAATAAGTTCATTTTTGCGTACAATGCGCATACAGTTGCTAGATATAAAAATTAATATGCAAATTACATATTATACCAGTTTTAATTTTACAGCAATAGACGGCCGTTTCGGAATACAATTCTCATCAATAGTGCTTGGACCAAAATTATGAAACCAAAACTATTTTGAAGATGTTGAAAAGCTACACAAAGGACCAAAATATATTTTACCAAATTAAGCTAAGGAAATAATTTGCATGAGGGAGTATACCTTAGTTTTTGAGAAATTTCAAATTTTAACTTGCAGGACATTTCGACTATTATAGTATATTTCTGACAATAATACGAAATTATTGCCTACTGAGTTTTTGATACGCCAATCCCAAATTGGAAGTACCTACGGAAAAAGTGTAATTAGATTTTTTGTTGATAAATATGATAAAGTTTAAGCTGATAATATTTTATTATGTTTGTAATTTAGATTTCATCAAGAAGTCGATTAAATTCGACAACATCCGTCGCTCAAAAACTGGCCAACTAATTATTCGCAAAATAATGTCAAAATGCCATATCTGAAAAAAACATCTTTTGATTTGTTCTTATTTTGTATATAAATTGGGACGTCCAAAATCAAACTATCTATCTTCTCGTCATATTTATTTGAAGTATCATTCTTTCCTCCAAATCGTACAAAGATTGGCGGTACAACTGTATTTATATGTTATATATCAAGTAGAATAAATCGTAAAGTAAATTAGTATTGTTTATTTCTAAATGATGATAGTATTTATTACTATACACCAAGGTCTTATTTATTTCTGATAGTATACATTTTTTCCTAATAGGCGATTCAATACAGTTTATCCCTGATGTTTATCATGAAATTATGTTTACAATAGCACCAATTTTCCATCTATGAAAGCTATTTCTCAACATTATCGTATATTTGCCTTGTACTTCTATGAAAATGTAAGTTTGGCCTTTTTGAACTGATGATGTTTTCTTCAATGAAAGTAGACGTGGTCACCTGTCATCCTACTCATCGGTGGCCATCCTTCATTAAGATGCCATCCACCATTGGAACACCCGGCATCATACCAGCATGAAGTGATTCCAAAACAATGTCCTTTCTAAAGTATACAAAAACGATATATTGCATTCAGTGGACAAGGAACGAAAATTGCTGTTCATAATATATTATTCGAGGGAATGTTATTATCCAATAGACACAAACAATACCAACAACAAAAATGAAATTGCATCAAGCGATAAACTCAACAAAATTAAAGATAGAATCTTATGTTATCATTCCCGATTAATGTTTTGTAAAATAAAAAATCCTTATACCTGAATTATGACGCACACGAAAGGCTTCATTTGAAACTTTATGACAAGGGTGATGACTTCAATTTTTTTTCTATTGTCAACTTTCCTTTTTTATGCAGCAATATACTTGCTTCTCCTGCTTATGGTGTATTTGTTATCCAATTAATACGCTATGGTAGAGCTTGTTCCCACTACGAGGACTTTGTACAACGAAGAAGGCTGCTTGCAAATAAATTGATGACCCAGGGATATTGCAAGCCTAGGCTTATCAAGGCCCTCAAAAAGTTTATGGCCGTCATCACAGTATTGTTGATAAGTTTGATGTCTCTGTGTCAAGGATTGCCCTGGATATATTTGACGTCTCATAGTTCCATGTTCCTTTCACACAATTTTGATTACACACGTGGCGGGTGTAGCTAGCTAAACAGGAGGTGCTTACCCTTCTGGAGCACTCAGCCTCACTTCCCTGGTGGAAGTTCACGTGTCTAACCTAACTTGTCAGTTCCAAAGTAAGTTTTTACTTTGCTTCTGGATTGTGATTCGGACATTGATTAGTATTTTGTTTTTGGCTAAACTAATTTAAACATCTGCTTAGCTCCTCATCCATGAATTAAATAGTTCATATTTAACACATTTGCACGCACATGTAACTTAATTGAATTTGATGAATGAAAATTGCAAAATGTATATAGAAAACAAACTTTTCTTTTTCAACAGTTTGACTTTCAAGATTTTTAACTTGAAATCAATGTTGCCAGGTTTTGATATTAATAAAATACATGTAAATGTGGCTTGTTTGGACACATATTATGTTAGAGTGTACTATTATTGGTCATATGTAATTCATATTATGTACAGACATGTATAAAACGTTAAATCTTGCATTAGATACAGTCAAACCTGTATATAAAGCCCACCAAAGGGAACCAGAAAAGTGGCCTTTATATACAGGTTCGAATAATATGCATAAAGAACAATTGGGATACAATTCTTCTGGCCTTTATAAGGTGATGGCCCTGATATTGAGGTGAACTTCAAGATTGACTTGGACTGCACATGGTAATTTGATAACAGTGTAAAATGTTTGTAAAAGCAAAAATCATTGATAATACACCAGATACTACCGTTATTTGATGTTAAGTGTTTAGATTCAAAATTTACATTAAATTATTCAAATACAAACCTTCGTTATCTGAGCAATATGTAGTTGTAAATGTTGCTCATACGATGTAGGTATCGCATAGGCTTTTGAAATCCAAGTTGCACTCGAAAGATTTTTTTTTAAATTTAGAATCAAACATGCCAAATATTTTACTGAACCATAGAAAGGTCATAATTAAACAAAATGATAAAATCAAAGAGATGTCAAACAAGTAAAAACTTCGAAACTGTCAAATTACGTTAAACACTTGAACTTTCGCCAGTAAAGTGGGATCAAAAGCTCTAGAAAATTAATCTTCTCTTATTTAGCTAGATAACACCCGCCACTTGTGTAAAAAATTGAAATGGAAGGAACATGGAACTATGGGACTTCACATATATCCAGGATAAAACAGATATAAAATACTTTACAACAATATTGTTATGACGGCCATAAAACCTTTTGAGGGTCTTGATAAGCAAAGATTTGCACTATCTTTGTGTCATCAATTTATTTATAAGCAGGTTGCTAAGTGGGAACAAGTTATAAAATACCGTATTAATTGTGATACAAATACATCATACAGACGCGAAGCAGCTATATTACTACATAGAAAAAGGAACATTAATTTAGAAAAATTGAAGTCATCACATTTAATAAATGCTTTGGGGTAAAATATGGAAGTTTCCCGCTAATTAAAATCGGCAATATATTTCGAACAGTTTGTGTGAGAATAAAATGTGCCAATTCATCCTGGCTTCGTTCATTTTGCGGAAATAGATGCAAATGTTTTTATCTAGAAAAACAAGATCAGAATGAATCAACTTCGTATTATAATAAAAGGTCTGATGAATCTCTCTCTCTCTCTCTCTCTCTCTCTCTCTCTCTCTCTCTCTCTCAATATAACATTTATGCTTTTTTATTTAATGTCAATGTCTGACCCACTTTTATTGTCATACGAAAGACAAATATATATAGCAATGTCCTTCTGAATATAAACCAATGGGTAAGAAAAGATATTGTCTAAAATCATAACACATGCTGGTAAAATGAAAAAAGATAAATTACTTTCTTAATGTACCATTAGCAACCAGCAGTCATGGATATTTGAGAACTCTGGGATTTAACTTGATATCAGTAAATCTCAACAATGTATCACTCTTCTCCTGTAGACTTGGGAATATATGATATACAACATAAAATTCACATAATGGATTTAACCATCTTCCAAAGGGAGTAACTGGTCTTGATATCTGATCATTTTTCTCAAAACGACAATCACACAATTCTGATAAAAAGACTTTTTTAAAGTTATTGATGCTTTTACTACAATTGTAGATGAAGGTTATCCGGTATATGTTATTTTTGTTTTATTTAACTATTAAAGCAAGTTAACAGTTGTTCAAAATGTACTGCTATGTGTCAAATATCTCCTTTACAGGGGCGGATCCAGAGTCTTGGTGAATGGGGGGGGGGGCACAAGTATGCGCCAAAGGCGCGACCTGCTAGGGGGGTCTGGGGGCATGCTCCCCCTGAAAAACTTCGCTTTTTTCAGTACAAATGGTGCAATTTCCTGCATTTTGAACACTGTCGAGCGTCCTTTTCACCTCGCATTCAAAGTGGATCTAAACCAGTCAAAGAACTTATCAGTCTACTAAACAAAAGTAGCTTTTTTAAAAAATTTATATTAACAATGGTGGCTATGAGTGTCGGTGAGTTCATAATATCTTTATCGATATATGTCTATCAACTGTACTGTCGAAATTTGTCGCCGTCCGAGTAACTTGTATTGTCGGTCTGATCTGTCGAGGTGTAGTTGTGCACCGCAGATCCAGACCGACTCTTTTTTGCGTTATATTAGAGTTCGTTCGACCTTTGGAAGTTGTAGATCGATACGTCGATCCATCGGAGGGATACCAGTGTTTTGATTTAATTTGGTCGATAAATGGATGAACGTGGTCTGGGTGATCCAGTTTGGCTCATCAGTGGAACGTCTTTCTGTTTGAATCCCGGTCCTAAGTTTGATTGATCATTGATTAATGGGGTTTAACTTCTAAGTCAATAACATTTCACTTATATCGAGACGTCGCCAGCTATAGGTGTAGGTGCAGAAATATTTACCTGTGCTTTGCGGTGATGGCATTATGCAGTGAGGGTTCTTTATCATGCCACGCCTACCGTGACAAGGGGCCTCGGTTTTTAAGGTTTGTCTAAAAGACCCGCACTCATTTTTTAATACCGAGCGAACAGTCGCTACACTTTTTCAATTCTTGGGTCAGACCTGACCAGAGACCAAACCCTCGACCTCCTTGACTTACATGGGAGCAAGCAATCTACCAACTGACCTGCCTGCTACATATACCGAAGGGGTAGGTCTCCTACTACCACCACCCTTTTTCCACACTTGTTTAAAATGAACTGTATGACATCCATCTGAACGTTCAAGTTAATTTTATTATATTATTAGTTTTAAAATAACTAGTTAGTCAGTTTCATCATTGTAAAATGCGCATTAAAGGTGCACCGAACACAAGAATCTTGTCATTAGAAAAAAAAACACTGATTATTTTAGACGGATTTGTTCCGTAAAGCCGATAAACGGACGAATAGAATAAAAAGTCAAATAATTTTTCCTATTAAAACCATTTAAAAATAAAAATGTACAAAAATTGTACAAAAAATTGGACTTTTATATGGAAAAATAGAACATCATGCTATAAAAATATACAAAAAAAGATAACCTTGTGAGCTAAAAATTAGTTCTCTCTCTCTCTTTCTCTCTTGGCCATGTCCCTTGGTTTCAAAAGGTAAATTAGATGAATTCACGTATGATTAATGGAATCACTCTTCGTGGAAGTCTCTTAATTAGTGTTACTAATGATATTACCTGGTTTCTTTCACGCCTCAGTGATCAGGTAAATAACATCATCACCTAAGACTTGTCAGTACTACCTGGATTTTTTCATGCTTCAGCGAACTGGTAAATTACATCATCACCTGATTGCAATTTCCTACCCGTGTTCACGAATTAATTAATCAGTATCACTAATTAACTGGTCATTACGCTGATTTGATTGACAATTAGCTGTGAGAGAGGGGAAAAGTAGGGGCAACTGGGGGGGGGGGGCACGGGCCCCCTGTGCCCCCCCCCCCCCCCCGCTGGATCCGCCACTGTCCATTAAATAATTAATTTGCAGTATAGAATTTGCTTTTCAGTCGTACCTGGTTGTGATAAGACTCTCTCAGTTATTCCTTTGAGAAAGAAACACATCGGTCCATGTTCAAAAGACAATCCTTAAAGCTTAGTAAACGATAACACTTTCAAAACTGTACATTATAAGCAAAAGGTACTTCCACCAAGAAAGTAAGATTGGTTGCTCTGGAGGTATAATCAAAAACAAACATACTAATCCATTTCCGAATCACAATGCAGAAGCAAAGTAAAAACTTTGGAACTGACAAGTTAGGTTAGACACGTGAACTTCCACCAGGGAAGTGAGACCGGGTGCTCCGGGAGGGTAAGCACCTCCTGTTTAGCTAGCTACACCCGTCACGTGTGTAATCAAAATTGTGTGAAAGGAACATGGAACTATGAGACGTCAAATATATCCAAGGCAATCCTGGACACAGAGACATTAAACTTATCAACAATACTGTGATGACGGCCATAAAACTTTTTGAGGGCCTTGATAAGCCTAGGCTTGCAATATCCCTGAGTCAACAATTTATTTGCAAGCAGCCTACTTCGTTGTACAAAGTCCTCGTAGTGGGAACAAGCTCTACCATAGCGTATTAATTGGGAAACAAATACACCATAAGCAGGAGAAGCAGGTATATTGCTGCATAAAAAAGGAAAGTTGACAATAGAAAAATTGAAGTCATCACGTTTGTCATAAAGTTTCAAATGTAGCCTTTCTTGTGCGTCATAATTCAGGTATAAGTCTAAATATGAAGCAGAACTTGAGGAATCAGTCGTGTCTTTAATTTCAAGCTCACTAGGATAGATGACATTTACATAGTCTCCAAATTTAGGATTGTTAAGAGACAGAACGTCATCTATGTATCTGTATGTTGAGTTGAATGATTTGGCGACAGTTTTCTCTCCAGATTTAACAAGGTTCTGCATAAATTCTGCTTCGTAAGAATAAAGAAACAAATAAGCTATTCTTGTTTCGTTAGCTACACCCATTTCGTGTGAAATAAAACTGAAATGGAAGGAACGTGTATTTATTCAAAGTAAAACATTTCCAGGACAACCTTTGATACAAAGACATCAACAACTATTTATTCAAAGTAAAAAAATTCCAGGAAAACCTTTGATACAAAGACATCAACAACTATTTATTCAAAGTAAAAAAATTCCAGGAAAACCTTTGATACAAAGACATCAACAACTATTTATTCAAAGTAAACAAATTCCAGGAAAACCTTTGATACAAAGACATCAACAACTATTTATTCAAAGTAAAAAAATATCCAGGACAACTTTTGATACGAAGACATCAACAACTATTTATTCAAAGTAAAAAAATTCCAGGACAACTTTTGATACAAAGACATCAACAACTATTTATTCAAAGTAAACAAATTCCAGGAAAACCTTTGATACAAAGACATCAACAACTATTTATTCAAAGTAAAAAAAATCCAGGACAACCTTTGATACAAAGACATCAACAACTATTTATTCAAAGTAAACAAATTCCAGGAAAACCTTTGATACAAAGACATCAACAACTATTTATTCAAAGTAAAAAATTTCCAGGACAACTTTGATACAAAGACATCAACAACTACTTATTCAAAGTAAAAAATTTCCAGGACAACCTTTGATACAAAGACATCAACAACTATTTATTCAAAGTAAAAAATTTCAAGGACAACCTTTGATACAATGACATCAACAACTATTTATTCAAAGTAAAACATTTCAAGGAGAACCTTTGATACAAAGACATCAACAACTATTTATTCAAAGTAAAACATTTCCAGGAAAACCTTTGATACGAAGACATCAACAACTATTTATTCAAAGTAAAACATTTCAAGGACAACATTTGATACAAAGACATCAACAACTATTTATTCAAAGTAAAACATTTCCAGGACAACCTTTGATACAAAGACATCAACAACTATTTATTCAAAGTAAAAAAATTCCAGGAAAACCTTTGATACAAAGACATCAACAACTATTTATTCAAAGTAAAAAAATTCCAGGAAAACCTTTGATACAAAGACATCAACAACTATTTATTTCCAGGACAACCTTTGATACAAAGACATCAACAACTATTTATTCAAAGTAAAAAATATCCAGGACAACCTTTGATACAAAGACATCAACAACTATTTATTCAAAGTAAAAAATATCCAGGACAACCTTTGATACAAAGACATCAACAACTATTTATTCCCAGGACAACCTTTGATACAAAGACATCAACAACTACTTATTCAAAGTAAAAAAATTCCAGGAAAACCTTTGATACAAAGACATCAACAACTATTTATTCAAAGTAAAACAATTCCAGGAAAACCTTTGATACAAAGACATCAACAACTATTTATTCAAAGTAAACAAATTCCAGGAAAACCTTTGATACAAAGACATCAACAACTATTTATTCAAAGTAAAAAAATTCCAGGACAACTTTTGATACGAAGACATCAACAACTATTTATTCAAAGTAAAAAAATTCCAGGAAAACCTTTGATGCAAAGACATCAACAACTATTTATTCAAAGTAAACAAATTCCAGGAAAATCTTTGATACAAAGACATCAACAACTATTTATTGAAAGTAAAAAAATTCCAGGACAACCTTTGATACGAAGACATTAACAACTATTTATTCAAAGTAAAAAAATTCCAGGACAACTTTTGATACGAAGACATCAACAACTATTTATTCAAAGTAAAAAAATTCCAGGACAACCTTTGATACGAAGACATCAACAACTATTTATTCAAAGTAAAAAAAATTCCAGGACAACTTTTGATACAAAGACATCAATAAGTACTTATTCAAAGTAAAAAATTTCAAGGACAACTTTTGATACAAAGACATCAACAACTACTTATTCAAAGTAAAAAATTTCCAGGACAACCTTTGATACGAAGACATCAACAACTATTTATTCAAAGTAAAAAAATTCAAGGACAACCTTTGATACAAAGACATCAACAACTATTTATTCAAAGTAAAAAAAATTCCAGGACAACCTTTGATACGAAGACATTAACAACTATTTATTCAAAGTAAAAAAATTCCAGGACAACTTTTGATACGAAGACATCAACAACTATTTATTCAAAGTAAAAAAATTCCAGGACAACCTTTGATACGAAGACATCAACAACTATTTATTCAAAGTAAAAAAAATTCCAGGACAACTTTTGATACAAAGACATCAATAACTACTTATTCAAAGTAAAAAATTTCCAGGACAACTTTTGATACAAAGACATCAACAACTACTTATTCAAAGTAAAAAATTTCCAGGACAACCTTTGATACAAAGACATCAACAACTATTTATTCAAAGTAAAACATTTCAAGGACAACCTTTGATACAAATACATCAACAACTATTTATTCAAAGTAAAACATTTCAAGGACAAATTTTGATACAAAGACATCAACAACTATTTATTCAAAGTAAAACATTTCAAGGAGAACCTTTGATACAAAGACATCAGCAATGTATCAACAATAATGTGATGACTGTTAATTTTTTTTGAGGACTTTGATTCACCCAGGCTTGCAATATCACCAACTTATTTGTTAGCCGCTAATTCCGGTGTAGATGTTCCTGGTGTGAGGACAAGTTCAAGGAGTTAGATAAGAGCGTGTTTACAAAGTTACATTTCCCAATTTGATTCATAATCATGTCGAAAAGACGATGGGAAATATCACAAGACAAACACAATAATTTTATCTCCTGGAAAGGGCATGCTTTTGTATGCAATATGTTATCCATTATTACTGTGGTATTTTATAGGTCAGGTCTTTGTATTTACTTTTCGATTCCCTCAGGAAATAACAATTACGACCCGGTTGCCTTTTTTAATTTTAAAACTTTTTAGATTAAAGCATGTGTTTTGGTTTCATCATGTACGTTAAAACGATTTAACTTTGCAGACAGTATTGTATGTGATTTGACTGCTATATATCTTCAATGACTAAATAGGCTACGAAGTTATTAGATTTCTTTTCATCCGACGATACAAAGATGTGTTCCTTTGTGACTTATCTACTATGTTTACCCTTCACGTTTTCGGTATAGAAAGCTTAATACAACATGCTTTCTTTTAACTTCAAAACATGAAATAGAGTCTTATATGGCATCGTTAATTGGAGAAGCAACTTTAAAATAAATTTTACAAATATATTAAAAGAATTCAAACAGTTTAAGATTTTAACGCAAAGATAAGTTAGAACTAGATATAAAAATAGCTACATAAATGTTAACAATTACGTCGTGTATATATGGGTGAAGATGGTATATTTAAACATGTAACAGTTATATGACAACAATCACTTATGGCTATTTATTTATTGTTTAATCTTCTCAAAATCAATACAATAAGACCAATTATTTTATAATCTACTCAATAATCCATGTAATACGGTCATACAATAAAAATCGTATTGAATGAGTATGACGTCATAAAAACATAAAAGTCATTCCAGAGTGACGTCACACAATTGACCTAGTTCACAGTTGTTTGTTTGTTGATTCTAATTTAAGCCGATACTTTTGTACTTTTCTTCTAAAAAGAAGATACATTGTATTTAAATTAAAAAATGTTTGTTTTGTTTTTGTATCCTGCGGACAGACTATTATTTACTTTTAATATTTCAGCAGGATCACTTTTAGCGCATGTAGACAGTTACGTGAATTTGTTGTGTTTCGGTCAATCAGCTGTTTTCTTATAATGAGAAGACAATTTTTAAATCTACGAAAAACTCGTTTTTATGGGATTATATAATAAATAGAATCTTGCATTTGTGTTTATGCAATATTGAATTTATTAAACTCGTTGAATAATGTTTTATGCAACTCGCCAAGGCTCGTTGCATAAAAAATTATTCAACTCGTTTAATAAATTCAATATTACATAAACACTAATGCAAGATCCTCTATGTAATGAAAATCATATTTCACAAGTGTAATATCACTGAAGTTTCCTTGATAAATGACGTCATTTGATTGTTGTATCATAGTATGACGTCTTACTTTGGCTGGTGTGACTTGTGGTTTTGCAGCCGTTTTTGCTCTTCCGTTATAGATGAGAAAACACTTTTCCTGCACATAAATTGATATTTTGATCATATACAATAAACAGAATCTTACATTCGTAATTATGAAATATTGGATTTTTTAAACCCATGTAATTTGCCAAATGTTGCATAATTACTTATATTAGATCCTTATCATATATATAAGATACTGTTATTAAAATGTTTTGCTTTTTCATTACCAATTCTTTTTATAGATATTTTACCCCAGCATTAAGTGAAAATGCTATATTAAACAAAAGGAATAATTGAAAATTTACTTAGGTTAACGATTTTTATAAGTATATATATCAACCAAAATACGAACAATTAACCTATTTATCCATGTCCAAATCACAATCCAGAGGCAAAGCAGAAACTTTGAAACTGACAGGTTAGGTTAAACATGTCAACTTTCAACAGGGAAGTGAAATATTATCTTAATTGATTTTGTACTTTATTAGTCGTGTGGATGTTGTAAAAATGTAAATTATTACGGCTTCAATTTTGGTAATAAATTGATCACTTTGAACTTGATATCTAATGTTATATATTATACAGAGTACGTCTGTCTGAATAAAACAATAAAATACAAGAACGATGTGTAAAACCTTTTAAGCTGTTTTCAGTTGTCGACATCATTACATCATGAGATCTAGAAGTGGTGTAGAATGAGTGAAAAATAACATTGTTTACCTCTGGGACTAGTTCAACTAGCAAAGACAACAGATAGTTATTATAGTACTGACTTGATAAAATATCATTATTATTTTCAACTGGTTTTGTATAAATCTGATTACATAAACAAACATTATATTTTTGTTTTGATATATATATATTTGACATCCTATAGTTCAATGTTACTTTCACTTAATTTTGATTACACAGGAAGCGGATGTAGCTAGCTAAAAAGGAGGTGCTTACCACACCGGGGCGCCCGGCCTCACTTCCCTAGTGGAAGTTCACGTGTTTAACCTATCTTGTCAGTTTCAAAGTTTTTACTTTGTTTCTGGATTGTGATTCGAACATGGATGAGTATGTTTGTATTTTATTTTTACAGTTTGATGACTTTCTTCGAGCCAAATGTATTTTTAATAAAATTCACTTGTATTATCTATTTACATCATTTTACGTACATTGTTTTTCTTTGAAAAATAACCCAAATGATATCACATAGAGTAATTCATTGAAACTATAAACTAGTAAATTCAAAAATTACACCACAATAATATAAATCTCTATAAGTAAGTTATTTTCTGATCCGATTTATTTTAAGATTTCTAGTATGTTTTCAATATTTCAGAAATCCCTTGCTATTTCATGCATTCTATATTGGTTGTGTCTAAAATTTAATGGATAAATATTTGTTTTTGAATTAAAAATGGTTTGTTTGTTCAATAATCTAGTTATTTAAGTGCATGTTTACGTCAACCTTGTCCAACTTTGGTGTAAACAGTCAACATATCTTGATACTTCTGTAAAAATAAACACTGAGGTCTAGACATAAATACGTTTTAATGGTATCAAAACAACTTAAAACGGAAATTAAATGTGCTGAAAGTAGTATGTCTTATCACTGGTGATTAAAGTATTAAATATCAACTTTACCAAGTCAAACATATACTGCATTCAAATTTAAAATTCAAATGAATCTGAAAAATACGGTTAAAATTACTAAAATTACATGTGATGTTCAGTAAACAAAACAGGCAATCAGAACAATCTACTAGTAATGCATAAAACGAATAGTTTGATTGCGATAAATAAAAAACATAGCTTCGTGTTTTATCAATGTCTCCATAACTGTTGGGGTGTTTCCACTGTTATTATTATTATTATTATTATTATTATTATTATTATTATGTATAACCCGGTGTTCGTAGTTCAAAAATATAACAAGACTTGAAAATCTCAATTTTATACATAAGGGTCATTTTTGCATATGGATGGTCATATTCGGTATTTGGTTCATAGTTGTCTATTATTACTTATGTATATTAATCGTCTTCCAGTTTTGTATGTGATTACAAAATCGAAAAAAGAATCAAATTACAATTCAAATTACAATTAGAACCACACCATTGATTATATTATCAATAAAGGTTACCTATCTGGAGGAGATGTTTGCCATGTCATCACACAACCTGTGATCAAACCATTGATCACTAATTATAATATGTGGAATAGAAAGCTTAATTTACATAAACCTTACTATATTAGGTTTGGGTTTAGGAATTCTTCCAGACGGGTACTATGAAATCTGCAAAGCAGAAAAGTGCATCACATTGTGCTTATCAAACTTGTTGAAAAAAAATCATTTTTCCGTCTTCAGAGGTATTCTACTGAACATCTTGCTCTCTCTTTCACTTCGGCATTAAGCTTAAATCCTAGAGAGTTAGTTCCTACATATGCATTTAAATATTTTCGGATATAATACAGAATCAATTCTTCTAAGGGACATTTTGCTCTTAAATTCTAGTCAGTAAATTACTATTTGTATATTATGTTATTGTCTGAAATAATTCAAAGAATTAGCTAATTTCCTAAATTATATTATTGAAAATCGATTAACACTTGACATTATATGTTGTGAATAAATTATTTTTAAAACTTCAAAGTTTGATAGAAGATGCATAATTAAAAGTTTTAAAAATATATTATAAAACAAAGTCAAAATCAGATGAACAAGTTTCTCATAAAATTTCAGTAAACCAGTTTTTAAATTTCTCAATATCAGATTTTTCCCTTATACATCTTATGATTGTACATAGCATTGGAAAAGATAATGAAGAGCATAAACCACATTCGTCTAATAAAAACGATTCTATTACATAGTTATTCAAAATATGTCGTTTGTTCTGAAGTACAATTTTAAATTTGCAATCAGTATATCTCGAAAAGCACGTGGTTACGAAATGGAAACCACAAAACTCGTTAAAAAATTTGTTATTATTTCAAGATAACACTTTATTTCAAAAGTGCATATGTATGCATTCAACATTTATACGGGTTAAACATTGCGATTAGAAAAACATTTCTCACATGTGATCAGGGAATCTACCCTGTCTCGCCGCGGTTGAGACAGATCACACGAACAATCTCCCGCATTGGTTGGATCTGACTTTTAAATCCGATTCCATCCAAAAATGAAGGGCATTCCGGATGAGACATGATTACTTACGGAATCTAAATTGATGACGTCATAACAATTTTACGCCAGAATGTCAACAAAATTTGATGACGTAATTTTCAGAAGGCATGGATGGTGGAATGAAAAATGAACATTTGATTCACATATTTGTTTACAAATCGCGTTTGTATTTTTGAGAAAAAGAATCTTACACAAGTTACAGTGTAAGACAGATATATCTTAAACTCGGATATGAATATTTGAAAATGTTCATCTTCGTTTGATATATCTCTGCGTTACACTGATACCGGTGTAAGATTCTATTAATACGAACCTTTTTAAGGTAATAATTCTTTTTGAAGCACTCTGTCTTCATTACAGCTTACTTTACGAAGGTGGTAAGAAATGCTTCAATATTTATATATTCTTGTTTACAGATTGTTTAACATACACAGTCAGGGGTCTCTGAAAGCACTTGACATACACAATACTCAATAGTGACTGTCATCTCTAAGCATACGGAGATGGTTAGCAGTTTGCTTTACAGAATTAGCTGCTGTTCCGGTCATCTAACAATTCTTAAACCTTTTTTAATTTTTCATATGTCTATATCTCTAACTATTACATCCATGTTGGACGTATATTTTTTTCATATTGATAGCTTGTTAAACATAAAATATATTATACCACATATTTGCAATTAAAAAATTAACATTATATGGTTAAAATGGACGTTTAAAAACTTCGAGATACAGTTATAAATAAGGGAATTGTTTTTTAAACAGCGTTTTAAATTCTTAACGTCTCCTATTTCAATATGTCACTTTTAATTATTTTATAAATGTCGATTAAAACGGAAGCCTGAGCATCAGAGTTCTACCGTGTTTAACTGTCGTTTCAAGCCCGGGTTACAGAACAGACCTGTCGAAAGTTTAACACTTATGTTAGATAATGAATTAGGTCCGAATTGGCAGCCCGTCTCGTTAGCTATATCTCGACAGCTAAAAACACTGCGGTGCTCACTCCGTAAGTGGGAGGTTGTGGGTTCGAACCCCGGCCGGTTCTGACACAAGCCTTGAAAGTGGGTAGTGACTGTTCTTTCGCCAAGCACTCGGCATTACGGCATGAAAGTCACGGTTGTTTTCGGATGGGAACTTAAAATAAACGAGGTCCCGTGTCTTGGTAGGCTTGGCACGATAAAGAACCCTGCTGTATAATGCCATCAGCGCAAACCACAGGCAAAATTTCTGCACTTTCCCTATAGCTGGCGACGTCTCGACATACGTGAAATATTCTTGACTGGGACGTTAAACACTATTACTCACTCACTCACTATTCGGCAGATGTTATATTCCGTCACTAGCTACCTCGTCAGTCGGGCTTTGTCACCTTTTTGTAAACTTAATGTCAAACTTTCAATAGGTCTGTGCCGTGTATTGTTTTACTCACAACGTCTTTCGTACATATAAATAAAAAAAGTAGAAAAAGAAATTGTCTGAAGAAAACGTTAACATTATGAGAAAATGATGAATGACTTTCTCTTAACTGATCATTGACACCTCACAGACATGGATATTTGATATTTCTAGGACTGTAACTCGGAGAATCTGTACAATATCACAACAGAAAAGCCCTGTGATTAATCAATGTCTACCTTTTAGACTTATGAATATGTGAAATACAACTTTCAAATCAGCAAATTGATCTAACCTTATGACAAAGAGAAAACTGGTCATTTGTCTTCAAATAAATATTTAGATAATTTACTATCCTGAGGAATAGTTATAGACGGGCTTTGTCTCTTATTGTTTCAGTTTTGTTTTAAATAAAGACGGTATGAATTGCGTATTGCATATTAACCGTGGTCCCTGCACAAGTCGTCATGTACCTCGTTAGTCAACTAAACTACTGCGGTAGCTCGGTTGGTATAGAGTGCTGGCTCCGTAAGTGGGAGGTCGTGGGTTCGATCCCCGGCCGGATCTGACCCAAGAATTGAAAGTGGGTAGTGACTGTTCTTTCGCCAAGCACTCGGCATTACGAAATGAAAGTCACGGTTCTTTCGGATGGGAACTTAAAATAAACGAGGTCCCGTGTCACGGTGGGCATGGCACGCTAAGAACCCTGCTGAGTAATGCCATCAGCGCAACGCACAGGCAAAATTTCTGTACCTTCGTCTATAGCTGGCGACGTCTCGATATAAGCGAAATATTCTGGACTGGGACGTTAAACACCATTACTCACTCGTTAGTCAAATAAATGCAATTTTGTAGCAAGTAGACCGCAATTGGATAATATTAAATCCTTAATAAGTCGTGACAGGAACATGTCTTCTTTTATTTTTTACTTGATTATTTTCGGGAGTTGCATGATCTTGTAGACTCCAGGGTAAATATTAAGTTTCTCTATCGAAGTGTTTATAAACATGTCAATTTGAACACAATTTCAAAACCGAATCATTGTACACCATAGTGTGATCTTTCAGATAGTTAACTTTAAAACGGCTTTATATACTTTTTTAAAATAAAATAAAAATGTCAGTCATCTATTATTGTCTTGGCATTTGAGAAATCAGATCTTATATGTGATTAATGAAGTTCCTCGGGGAAATAATCATCTTGCCTCTTGCGGCTTTTTCAATTTCTAAAACTTCATCAGTTTAAGCCATGTTCTATTCGTTTTATTGTTGTAACGGATTAAAAATCGTAGTCGTTATGTGTGTTTTTATCAAGCGCTATTTGTGTAATGGAAAACGCGAAACGTAGCGGTGCATTATATTTTCGCAAATCCATATCACTTTTGCGCGAAAAATATGACGATTGCGCAAAGGCTTATCTTACGATTGCGTAAATCGTAATTGCCGTATAAATAAACACCATCTACAAAACTTTCATTAATTTCAGTACAAAGGCACTCCAGGTTAAGAAACGTTAAAAATACAACAACTATCATCTGAATATCGTTTACAAGCAACATATTTTCCAACTAGTTGATCGAAATTTCCAAGGCATTTAATGCAATTTGAACGCTGTGTCAATCTTTGGGTAGGGCTGATAGTTTTTTGCGTCGTTCTCTGTATAATGCAACAATTGGCGTTACTATCGGGAACAGCTCTTAAGAAAGGAAATTCATAAAATACATTTTGACACTTCTTTTTTTACATCTCATTTCAACATCGTGATGCTATCTGGACTCCAATAAGTTTGGTCTGTGCACTACTGGAGGTGAATTTTTTCCGAAACGGCCTATTGCTGCAAAATTAAATCAAGTTTAGTGATAATTACAATTATATGAAACTCAGAAACCTGACAGTGTTGAGTAAAAAAATAACCTTGAAAAAGTTCGACAACATCTGATACCGCCCACTAATTATTGACATGTGTATTCAGAAACTGCAGATGAATTGTCAACCTACAATATATAATATATAACCGCTTAGATTGAACAGGTCATTTAACTGTATTGAAAACAGTTTGATCATTCTTTGAATGATGTATGAGTATAGTAGAAAAGTCGATTATTCTGTGTTTATAAAATAAAATCGAATAATTAAAACGTGTTACTATAACAAATAATGGTAGGAATGACTCTATGGTACCCTTGTAATACATCTATAATAATGATTGAAAGTTTCCCAAGTGCATCATTAAAATAAAGAGAAAACTTCTGTCTTCAGCATGTATATTCAATTCAAAGTTCCATATAGCTTCATTTCTATATAGCGACAGACTTCAAATAATATATAGTAATAAAGACAACATTGATCATATATCGAAGGATTATCGTATTGTGGCAGGTTAAGATGTTTAGATAGACTGTTAGATTATTATTTCAAAATTATCTGTATTGGAACCCAACCTGCTTTAAAGGCAACCTCTATGTAAAGGCCACCTGCTTATAGAGGTCAGTAGAATTATATCCCAATTGTCCTTTATTCATATTATTTGAACATGAGATTATCGTATTGTGGCAGGTTGAGATTTTTGAGTGAATTTTTGATAGATTATTAGATTACCATTGCAAAATTAACTATATTGGAGCCCAACCTGCTTTAAAGGCAACCTCTATGTAAAAGCCACCTGCTTATAGAGGTCCGTAGAATTATATCCTAATTTGTCCTTTATTCATATTATTTGAACATGTATATAAAGGTCACCTGCCAATAAAACCCGCTTTTACTGGTTCCCTTGGGTGGCCTTTATAACCAGGTTTGACTGTATTGACAATAAACTTTTGCATCATTTTCTGTTTATGATTTTGGGACGATAAGTAAATATTAGCGTACATGTACAATTCAGTATTGCCGTGACGAGACACGAACTGATCATGAGTAGATGGTTATTACTAAATTTGTTTGAATTTTGCAGCACTAGCTTTGAACGTTTTGAACAGAGGTGCTCGAACCAAAATTTTGGAAATCTAAATATTTTAAAGAAAATAGAAGGAATTAAATGTATTTTACCAAAGCCGCCCAAGGCCATACATTAAACGATTAACAAAACTTAGTTTTTGAAGAATTTTAAACAAAATCTCGGCAAATAAATTTGTTTTTATTCGCTCATTCTTTAAATTTTGTTGTTGAAATCAAGCCGGTGGTACATGTATTAAAGAATTATGTTTAATAAACATGGGCTTTTCTGTCTTTAAGGCAAGAGTCGGTACCAAAGGAAGAAAATTGTTTGCCCCGTGAGGAACAAAATAAAAATGAAACTTACAGATCTTTAATTATGTATCTATTTATTTATTTTGGAAAGTAACAAATAAGTACTCGAAACATATCTTTAACACGTCATTAGTAAGGAGTAGGGGAGATAATCCTTTCAATATCTCGAAAACTAGAATCCAAGCATATGATTTTTTTCTTTCACTTCATAGATTGAATTGGATTTTATGTCCCAGTGAAGAATATTTCACTTACATCGAGACATCACCAAATATAGATAAAGTGACAGACATTTTACCTTCGAAGTGCACTCAGGGAGGATTCTTTAACGTGACACGTTTGTCATTACACGGGGCATCAGTTTTAAGGTCACTTTTGATGGAACCCGTGGCTAAGTCTCATTTCCAAATGCCTTGTGTTTGGCAAAAGAACAATCACAGCTTTTTTCAAATCTCAGTCAGACCCGGACCTAGGTTCGAAATAACGACCTCCCACATAACTACCATAGTGGTTTACTTTATATCAAACATACTTCCTATGTTTTTTTTTTTTAAAGAAAAGAACTTCACAGAATTTCTGAAATTTAGGTTTTTATGCTAAACTGGCAACGATAATGAAGGCATTTTCCACACTCTGTTAAAGAAGTACATGTATGCTTTTATTGTTATATTTAGTTGTATAATATATGGCGACATGAATTTAGTTTAAATATGAATTAAAATCATAAAAATAAAATGCGTTTTCATCAAATTATTTTAACCAATTACAAAATTGAAATTATCTTTCAGGAATATTTCGAACTCAACATTAGAATATTTAAAGGAGGGTTAGGTTCAACGCATGCTACTAAAATATCGTATAAGAAAGTTTGTCAATGCACTAGCCTAAGATCTTTGGTTTTCTCTGGGTATTCACGTGTCCTCCACCATCCCAGAATCGATTAGATGTTAGTTAAAGAATATTGATTGCGGTGTGAAACGCCATAACTACACTCCACTCTGTCGTGTTTTGTCTGTATATTTATTTGATAAAAGTCTTTATATGTATTGAACTTCCAGATGTTTTTGTATTTATTTATTTATTTATTTATTTATTTATTTATTTATTTATTTATTTTTGCATTATTGCAAACTCTCATTGCATTGAAACGCAAAACTATTGCTTAGAATCACAAAACATTTGTATGGAAACGAAATCACGTATTGCATGTAAAAGAAATATTATTGCGTGGGAAGACATTGCCATTCTGTGAGAATTCAAAGAACATGTTATAAAAAGAGGTGTAGGTGTCAAAAGTTATGCTGAAGGGGAATTAAAGTACACATCAGCAGAACGACAAATTGACATTTTTCATTATAAATAACTATTTTTGAAGCTATAAGATATGTTACTTATCAAAAACAAACATGTATTTCAATGATAAAATCACCTAAATTTGTAGATTTTTTTAAATATTTGAAATCATAAATTTCATTCCATATGTTCCCCGAGGCAAGATAGATGCGGGAACTGAACAAAAATAAAATATATCAATCGAAAGGCATTTGATGGGGTATTTTCTGTCATTGCACTTGACGTATATTTTGAATCAGTAAATATCAACAGCATAATCTGTAATTATCATCTGATCATCTCCCCACGGCGATTCCAAATTAATCACCCCCTGTTGACACATATTTCAAACACTAATTGTAAAAGAAATTGAAGGTTTAAAGTACAAATTTGGTTCGGATAAAATATACCGGTACATAGTATTCTACAAACCGAATGCAAGAAAAAATTGCAATAAAATCACAATAATGGTGATTCGGACGCCTTAGAAAATGTTTTCATGCGCCGATTTGTACTACCACTCTAGGAGAAAGAAGGTTTCCTTTCATTCACGTGTATGGCGTCATAATTTGGATAACTGCTGGACCAAATTTTGTAGGCGACCAGTAAACATTGTTAATATCTTAAGTATATGAATTTTTCAGTGCAACACATGTGTTTTAATTTTTACACGTATGTTAGTTATTAATTCGTGTACGTCTCAGTATCATATGATATAAATGTGTGTGGCTTTGCGACGCTTTGTACCAATTTACTTTTCACGAAAGAGACACTTTGACAGAAACCCGCATACATGCACTTCCTTTATCTACTGGCTTATGCCTGTACATGTACAGGCTACCGACAACACTCCTACCCGCATACCATATACTTAAAAGCAACTTCTCGTTGACGTAATAAATAGCTCAGCTAAGTTTGTCCGTTAAACCGCAAATCAAATAAAGAAATCAACGTGTGTGTGTGTGTGTGTGTGTGTGTGTGTGTGTGTGAAGAAGTACAATATGTGACCAATGGGTCTAAACCTTGACGGGACTCGCAATTAATTGTGGTTCTACATATTACTCTCTCTCTCTCTCTTTCTCTCTCTCTCTCACACACACACACACACACACACACACACACACACACACACACACTCTCTCTCTCTCTCTCTCTCTCTCTTTCTCTGTGTATCAAGCACCACATCGAGTGTTCTGTATCAAATGCCAAAATGTGAGTTTGTGTTGCGGCGTCTTTTATCAAGATACACTTATATTCGTCGGTTTTCTATGGGTCAAGTTGGTTTTACCTGTAATTTAGCTCACAGGTTTCCACCCAGAACTGTATTCACCATTTATTAAAATTTTGTGGTAGTTAAAGAGTTATGTGGAATGCCATAACCAAGAATAATTTTATTGTATTTTACCCAATATTTCAGTAAATAAAAACAAAATATGTGAAGAAATTAAATGTCACAAAATAATATATTTTTTATCTTTATATCAAAATAAAATATAAAATATGACATGTATCTACTAAGTTGATTTTAGATAAATTACTAAAAGACACCATAATGAAGTGATTTCAGATCTCGTTATAACCGAATATTACCCCATGCAAATCAATTCTATTTCCCGTGCTGGTCTTGTTATTTTACAGGATATAGCGTAAGATGTCGGAGTAATATCCGGTATCAAACGGGAAGGTGGTTTACTATATCCTTCATGGATTAGTTAACCACTCGCCTTACGGGGCGCTCTCTCAATTCTTATATTTCTGACTTTTAGTTCTTTGACTTCTGTCTTTGGTGTTCTATTGCTTGCAATAGCCATCTTCTGCCCCTGGATTACGGTTGCCTAGTGGTTGAGGCATTAGCCTTAATCATATGGTGCCTATGGTTCAGGGTTCAATTAACCGGGGCTGTGGTTGCCTAGAGGTTGAGGCATTAGCCTTTAATCACGTGGCGACGATGGTTAAGTGTTCAATAAGCCTGGGATGCCATTGACTAGTGTTTTAGGCATTAAACACATGGTGCCTATGGTTCAGGGTTCAATTAGTTTAGGCTGTGGTTGCCTAGTGGTTAAGGCAATTTATCACAAGGCGTCTATGGTGCAAATGTTTTGAATTGGTTTTCAAGGGAACAAGGACTTTGTCCATCGTCAATTTAAATGAATATTTCGAAAGAGTTAAATAATGCAATTTCCAGTGATGTTCAGTTGTAAGACGATTTGAATTAGTTACTTAATATTTATTAAATCTTGTCAAAATAACTGTTCAATCTAAGGACTAAGAGAAAGGGTATTAGGTAGAAGATTATTGATAAAGGTAAAAAAAATCTGTTCTTACTTTTTATTTTGACGGATCAATATAAATAATGGGTATGAAAAAAATTAAAGTATTTTTGGTTATGGCATTCTAAAATATAAGTCTTAAAAATCGAAGATATTTTTACTCAAACCCAACTTGCCTCAGAGCAAGAGGACAAATTAAAGTGTATGTTGATAAAACACGTCGTGTGATGCACACAGGCGCGCGCACGTATACAGAGAGAGAGAGAGAGAAAGAGAGAGAGAGAGAGAGAGAGAGAGAGAGAGACTTAACACACATTGTAGTGATTAATAAACACGAGCACAAAGACGTATGGTTCTTAAAACACACACATACACACACACACACGCGCGCGCGCGCGCGCTCATAAAAAAATTGTGAGTTCTTTTAACCACAATGTGTGGAATTTTCAGTATTTCAATGGTGGGACCTTAAGTTGTTTTGTAGGGACGATCAAATGTCCCCTTCGAATCTGTATAGTGCAGTTGTTACATGTAGGCGGTTGTCCAGTATATAGACTTTGCTTTTGCTAATTTATTTTGAATATATAAGTAGTGGTATTAGGTGCAGAGGCAAGGAGAAGGGGGTGACAAGAGCCAAAAGAGGGGCGTGACACATGGAAGGCAGCAAATAGCCAGCCTGTAGTAGTCTGCCGTAGAGGGCCATGAAAGCCGAGGCAGTGAAAGGCCAATGCGTGTTATGTAATTTGTTAGTTTTGAATAAAGAATAATGTGTATTTATCGATGCACTCTGTTCGCCAAACAAAACTAGAAAAACTGTGAGCCACAAGCTCACAAAAAATACCCCCCCCCCCCGCTCCCCCACATAAAAAAATCCATCGGATCAAATTTTTAAAAAGGATGTGCACATCTACATTATATCACAAAGATTGTGTGAAAGTTTCATGAAAATCCATTGAAGGGTTTAGGAGGAGTTGCGGATAAGAGATAGGTACCCTAAGGTGTAACGGAAGGACGGACGGACACGCGGACGGACACCCCTATCCCTATATATCCCCCACTTTTTCAGCGGGGAGGGGTATAATAAAGAGGTATGGCGGGTTTGATAGGCACTTTTGTACTTTGCCCCCCTATTCGCATATTTGTTATATACCTGAGGATTTCGCATTCTATAATTAGAACAGCAAACACTTAATTTTAGTAAAATTGTTTTTTACTTGAAGAAAGGAGGCTTTTGTACATATCTTAACTTCCATAATCTGAATAAACAAAGTTCAATAAACAAATAAGTAAAATAATAAAGAATTAACTAACATCAAGCTTCACTATAAAGAAAAAAAAAGAAGATACTCAGCTGGGATTTGAACCCATGTCTTAAACCTTATCAAGCGTACTCGCTACTCAGTGAGTTAACTATAGCAGGTAGTCTGGGGTGTTAAAATTTAACAGTTATATGTAACGTAGCCAATTTTAGTTTTCCTTAATTTTCAAAAATTGAAAATACGTTCAGAAACAATAACGTTAAAGTTGGTCCTCCGAGGAGAACAATTTGAAAATAATTATCAAAGACGGGAAAACCCCCTCGTTTTTGAAAACTTAGCATATGAGAACACAAAGATAGAATTGCTTAGTAAAATCCAAGTAAAATAGACCTTTGTAGGAGCCAACATTTAAAAATTCACAACTTATACTAAAACGTTTTTTATTAAAGTAAAACGGTGTTTAGACTTTTATTTTTCAAAAACCAAAACGGTCCATTTAGGACAAAATACTATCAAACCCGCCATACCTCTGTCATATAAGCTGTCCTTTACAGCGCTTCTATCTCTTTATGCCACCCTCAAAAGGCCTACGCACACCGTGCACTGTTTATACCCGTACGCGTCATATCCCATGGCCCAAACTTCAGACACAAAAGAGTAAAAAAGATTAGAAATACTGTATAGTACAGTTTATGAATGTCCTTATTTGTAGACGAGGTACAGTGAAGTCAGTTAAGGGATGGTAGAGGAAACCAGTGTGCAATGAGAAAAACTGTATTAATCTCAGATTCATTCATTTATATCAAGGCGGTCAGTTCTGGGATAGTGGAGGAAACCAAAGTGTCCAGAGAAAACCAACAACCTCCGGCAAGTGAACTTGAATTAGAACTGCCGTAGTGGTTTTGAACCCAATCGGTGAGGCACTGTGAAGTCAGTTAAGAGATGATATATGAAACCAGATTGCCAAGAGAAAACCTGCAGTCAATTCAGATTCTTTCACTTAAAAATATGTATATAACTGCTATAATCAAGCTAATCGCAGTAATAGCACTGGTACGGCCTCGATCGTAGCAGGTATTTAGTTGCGCAAATTGGCCACTCTTTGATTGACCAATCCGTAACGCCCTGTTTTGGTCCTTTGGTTAGGTACCCCTTCTCGAGGACGTCCGTAACAAGTTTCTGTTATAGTAATCCCAGCTAGGATTCGATGTTTGGCTTGTGTAAGATTGGCAAATCACAGAGCGCGTAGTATAGCTATAGGGCGATGTTTTCGATAACGCCCGTACTGTTTTCCAGAGTTAATGTCAATCCAATTTTTGTTCAAGCTCGAATATATAATTGCTGACCTATAATTTGTCCATACATAATAAAGATAAGAAAAATCGGGATATTTTCGGTATCGTCCCTACCGTTTTTATGGTTGTGATTTCAATCCTAATTTCGGTATGTTTTTAACAGATAATTTGTCCATAGAAAGTACTGAGGTTGAAGTTGTTTGGCCATGTTAGTTTGGTTATGTGTTAAATTGCTAGCTATGTTGCTATTTTACTTTGTGTTATCCGCTATTGCAATGCAGCGTTAATGAGTGAGTAATGGTGTTTTAACGTCCCAGTCAAGAATATTTCACTTATATCAAGAGGTCGCCGGCTATAGACGAAAGTGCAGAAATTTTGCCTGTGCGTTGCGTCGATGGCATTATACAGCAGGGTTCTTTATCGTACCAAGCCCACATTGATCATGACACGGAATCTCCCATCCGAAAGAACCATGACGTTCATTTTGCTATGCCGAGTGCTTGGCGAAGGAACATTTACTACCCACTTTCAAGTCTTGGGTTAGACCCGGCCGGGAATCAAACACACAACCTCCCACTTACGGATCGAGCACTCTACCAACTGAGCTACCACAGTGGTCAAAGCAGCGATACATTTGGTATCAGAAATTAAGTTGGTTCAATAGCGTATGTTATTGTTTAGTATAAAATGTACTAAAATGCCACCGTGAAAAGTTTGTGAATTTAGACCTGGTATGGTCAGGCTATTCACAGTTATAGCCTTGGCTGGCACGGCCCCGAACGAACAAGGTATTTTAGACTGCGATAAATGGCCATGTGTGTATAATATAATTGAAATAAGGGAGTAAAGGTATAAATAATTTAGACTTAGCTATAGTAAGAATTAGTGCACAATAGTCTTGTCCTGGACCCAATCGTAGCAGGTGTTTTATGTGCGCCGAAATGTAGTCAAGAGTGGTGCCGGGCAGATTAGTGGGGGTTAAGTTGATGTAATATAAATAGTACTAAAATGTCACTCTTAACAATTGAGTGGATTGTTTTATTATTAGACCCGCTATAGTCAGACTATGCGCACAATTATAGTCTTGGCCTGGCCCAACCGTAATGGGCATTTCACGTGCGCCGAAATGTATTAGGGTGTAATGGCTAGTTATCGTGGGGTTAAGTCGGTGTACAGGGGAGGGAATTGCTGAGGGAAGCTAAAACTTTGTGTGATATTGGATTTCGTCCAAGTAATCTGCCAAATAGCTATATGTCCTGGTAAGTAGCCTGGGTGGTGGATTAAGGAGACAAGCAGAGCCAATTTGACCGATCATTAACTGACGCTCTTGAGAGAACTGAGGACTGTAATAACAAATGTTTGATTGTCTCAGTTTGACCGCAGTGTTGACAGGCTTGACTGCATTTTTTATGTGCTGAGTGTGGATGTAACGACGTAGCATGGTGGCTACTAGTACCATACGTACCCGGGTTATGGTGCGGTCCTTGTAGCGTTGCGAGTGATATAGCGTAGTCTTCACCGCCCTGTTGGTGCCAATGGGACTGAAATCTTGCTTGTTATAAGTGAGTACATTTCCTTATGACTAAGTTTGACTTAGTGAGGGATCAGACATTTGTAGACCTAGATTGGCAGTTTGGTCTGCTGTCTCATTGCCTTTGATTTCTATATATGACGGTTTCTATGCTATGGGTACTTTGAGGTTGTGGGCCATGTTGATGTAGTAGATCTATCCGTGAGTATTTGCCCGTTTGTATGGAGGTGGCGCTTGAAGAAGAGTCAGTAAGGATGGCTGCGTTTTGTATGTCTAGCTTATGTATAAATTTAAGTGTTTTACGTGTAGCTATTTTCTGTACTATAGATATGAGATAAATGGTCCGCGGTTCTAGTAGTATAGTTGATTTCCATACGTGGTATATAAATATCAATGCTAGTGGTGTCTGTACTAGGATCTTTGGAGCCATCTGTGTACATGTATATCTTATTGCAGTCCTGAAATTTTATGTCTATAAACATGCTTGTGCTGGCGCTAGATCTATACATGTATGTACCAGGCTGGGATCTTTCTTATTTATCACTTCACGTAGTGAGAGTCTACCTGTACCTGGATGTGCAGCCATGGAAATTTGGTGGGTGGTTTAATCGGCGCCATTTGATTTACATCCAGCGCTAACTTTTAAGTGTCCGACAGGCTCTGTGGCCTTATGGATCCGTGTCAGGTTTCCGCTTTCTATAGCACTGTTTATAGGCGGGTCAGTTTTCAAGCGTCTCGTTTACTGTATTTTCTTCGCCTAATGATTCCGTCTAATCTAACCCTACTCTACTGTAAATAGCGATTAAGAGCATTACAACATATAGGAACACATGATTTGCCCCCACATTGTCGGTCGTGCCCCCCAGTATGTGTGTGATGGAGCTAATAATTATCCCAAGAGTCACATCTGTAACACACACACACACACACACACATACACACACACTCTCTCTCTCTCTCTTTCTCTCTCTCTCTCTCTCACACACACACACTCACACTCACACACACACACACACACACACACACATTTTGGCGATTGATACAGAACACTCGTTGTTGTGGTTAAAACAAAACCACACACACACACACACACACACACACATATTCTCTCTCTCTCTCTCTCTCTCTCTCTCTCTCTCTCTCTCTCTCTCTCTCTGTGTGTGTGTGTGTGTGTGTGTGGTTTTTTTTTAACCACAACAACGAGTGTTCTGTATCAATCGCCAAAATGTGTGTTTGTGTTACGGCGTCTTTTATCGAGATACACTTAAATTCGTCGGCTTTCTTTAGGTCAAGTTGGTTTTACCTGTAATTTAGCTTACAGGTAAGCTGTGCATATTTTCCACCCAGAACTGTACTCACTATTCACTAAATGTTTGTCGTAGTTAAGAGTTATGTGGAATGTCATAACCAAGAAAAAATTTATTGTATATTACTTAATATTTCAATACGTCAAAAAACAAAATGTGAAGAAATCAAATAAAAAAATTTAAATATTTTTTATCTTTATATCAAAATAAAATATAAAATATGACATGCATCTACTTAGTTGATTTTAAATAAATTACTAAAAGACACCACAATGAAGTGATTTCAGATACAGTTATAAAAGAACAATACCCAATGCTAATCAATTCCATTTCCCGTGATGGTCTTGTTACTTAACAGGATATAGTCAGGGGGCAGATCCCAAAAATGTGACACCCCCTAAACTTTTTTGTTAAAAGCAGGAAACATTGTGGATCTTATTGCCCTATATGTACTTAGTCAGGCTAGGTATGTTTCCACCTTGACTTTTTTCGTTTAATGAAAATATGGCTGCCAATCCAAGATGGCCGCCAAAAAGATAATTTAAGTATAAAAATTCAATATCAAATCAACCACTTAACCATTTAAGTTGAAATTTGGTATTTGATCAATTAAATATTTATACTAATTTTCCATGAATAAATATTGGTTGTAAAATTCAATATGGCCGCCATTTGATAAGATGGCCCACTTATAATCATCACTCTTCATTTTAAACCAAATACAACAAAGGATGTCATTATTTTATGATATATAACCAATGTATTGTATTTAATATATATGTACTTATTAAAGGCTAAGTATGTTTCCATCTTGACTTTTTTCGTTTAATAAAAATATGGCTGCCAAATCCAAGATGGCTACCAAAAAAGACAATTTTAAAATTGAAATCCAATAACAAATCAACCGCTTAACCTTTTGAGTTGAAATTTGGTATTTGATTAATAAAATATTTATACTAATTTTTCAAATACAAACTCTGGTTGTAAAATTCAATATGGCCGCCAATTTCAAGATGGCTGACTTATAATCATCGCGCTGCATTTTAAATTAAATTCAACAAAGAATGTCAATATTTTATGACATAAAACCAATTTGTATGTGTTACATATTATGTGAAAATATTATCAGTACTGCTCTTTAAACTTATTTTAGGTAATTTAAATAATTTAAATAACGAAGCCGATACATTTTCAATTTTCAATAAAGATCATTTGAATTATTTAATAGCTGTCTTTTGACGTCTGCAATAAAAAAAATAGTCTTCTCGCTCATTCAAACATTCAAAGAGGTCCAACAGCAACATCATTAACATCCACAAGCACCTTGCAGCAATATATTCTATACGTATATCCCTTATATTTATTATCCCCGGTTCAACAATTCAACAGCTATAAATATAGGATTGAATAAGAATCTTTTATTTCCAAAACATTAATTGTAAAACAAAAACCAAACTTGCCATACACCCTTTTTATCTATCTCATTTGATATAAAACTTAAAAAATCAGATTCATTCTTTATTCTCGTCCATATGTATATCGCATTATTCCAATTTTCAACTTTCCATCTCTATTGTGCAGTACATGTATTATTCTTTAAATCTTTAATATTCTTATCATTTCTTACTGGTTTTAATGCTCTATGATTGTGATTTGTGGATTGATTGTTGTGTTTTTGCTTTATGTTTTTCTTTATAGACTTTATAGAATGCTCAAAATATCAATCAAACAAAACATCTACTCTATCACTATTCCTGAAATGACATTTTGTGTTATCTGCAAATCTACAAAGTTGTCAAAGGTTTGTGCATTGATGTTTTCCGAATGCTGTTAACCAATGTCATCTTTTATTATGGTACAAATCTTTATACCTTTTTCTGGATATTTGTGGATGACATCATCAACCTGTGGCTACATCAGATGTTTGTTGATTGTCGTAAACTACCTGATGATGTTACTTAGACTACACTTACGTCTTTTTGTCAAGTATATCACCGTTACTTCCTTTCACTGGCACAATGATATTATTTAGCTATTATTGGTTTGATTTTTAAACTTCATAATTCTACCGAAAAATATAAAGACCTGTACGATAATATACGGTGCGGCATTGGTTAACAGCATTGGAAAACCACAATTTGCACTTTGAAGATTGTCTCGCAGCAACCACAAAGTATCGTTTTAGAAAATAGGGTAGATTGTTTGCTTTTACAAAGGCTTGAACTGGACAAAAAGAATAAATGCAAAACAAACATAGGAATCCATGTCAAAATTACAATTATGAAGCAAAGTAAAAATCTCAGGGAAGTCAGAATTGAGCACCCCACACTTTTTAGAATGAAAGAAACATGGAACTTTGGGACGCCACGTATCTATGGTATTTTCGATTACAGAGTCACCATACTATATTGTGATGACAGCAATAAAACTTTATGAGGGCCTTGATAAGCTTATAAGCAAGGCTTGCACTATTCACAATACATTTGTTAGCAGTTTGCACCGTTGTATAAACAGATTGAAAGAATGCAGAAGAGAGATGGAATTCCATGTTGACTGAGAATTTGAACAATTTTATAAATATGGGAGAGAATAAGGCTTAACTGACTAGTTTTATATCAAATGAGTTGAGCAAGGAAGTACTAGGCAAGGAGTCAGGGTAAGTGGAGGGTTGTGGATCCAAATACTACCTTTTCGAGTACATGACGAGATACATAAAGCCTTTGTACAAACCATAAAAAGGCAGACTCAAGACTTGTTCCTTATGCCGAGCGAGATGGAAAGAATAACGAATACTGATCAGATGTTTGTATTCTCTTGGTTTTGTTTCACAACTAAACAGTAACGTTTAAGTGAGTACTAGAACAAATAAGAAACCAGGAGTCAATAAGAAATATCATGTTGGTATGTTGGTATTTGATCAACAAACAGTGATTGAGCTTCCAGCATGAGAAGTGTTCAAACAAATTACAGAGCTTGAAAACTCTGAACTGAAAGCTTATGAATATACGATAAAGTCGGCAATGCTGTTATCAAGTGTCAATTCCTTTGGTTGTAACCAATTTAAACTACCAACCCTCAACAAAATACTTCATGAACTTCACTGTCATGTGTCCGTCATTGCCACTGTACAAAAGATGTTCCGATCATGCACATTAAACACATTAATCATCAGGAAATGGTTTGGAATCTGTGTTTATTTCCTCTGCGAGTGCAAAATTTTGAGTCAACGAGGGACAATATTTCACAATATCTGTTTAAATAACCCTTTTATTATATAGCAAAATAAATTCCGTTTACTTCCCTCTATTATTTTATCGAAAAATACCATTTTGTCTTACAATCCATATTATTACTCTAGCTCTTGTATATGAATATAAGAACTAGTGCAATACGACAACACAGCGATGACGTCTTCAGTCATGTAACAACAATCGTATGACGTCATAAACAACAGCATCATGTGACAAAGCGTGCAATATGAAAAACTGATTCGAGAAACCTCGGACTGGAACAAAGGTTGTGTGCAAATATCGATATTTATTGCACGCTAACACCTCGGGATTTATCGTTTAATTACTATGCGATGCATATATTGCTATATAATAAATTGGTTTATTGTATTAAAACAATGCAGCGCGGTGATTATTAGTCGGCCATCTTAAGAAATGGCGGCCATATTGAATTTTACAACCACAGTTTGATCATGAAAAATTAGTATATTTATTGATCAAATACCAAATGTTAACTCAATAGGTTAAGCGGTTGATTAGTTATTGAATTTTAAGTTTATAATTATCTTTTTTGGTGGCCATCTTGGATTTGGCAGCCATATTTTCATTAAACGGAAAAAGTAAAGATGGACACATACTTAGCCTAAGTACATATATATTAAATACAATACATTGGTTATATATCATAAAATAATGACATCCTTTGTTTATTTTGTTTAAAATGCAGCGCGATGATTATGAGTCGGCAATCTTATCAAATGGCGACCATATTGAATTTTACAACCAATATTTATTCATGGAAAATTAGTATAAATATTTAATTGATCAAATACCAAATTTCAACTTAAATGGTTAAGTGGTTGATTTGATATTGAATTTTTATACTTAAATTATCTTTTTTGGCGGCCATCTTGGATTGGCAGCCATATTTTCATTAAACGGAAAAAGTCAAGGTGGAAACATACCTAGCCTGACTAAGTACATATAGGGCAATAAGATCCACCATGTTCCTGCTTTTAACAAAAAAGTTTAGGGGGGTCAATAAAAAGGCTACTTTTTTAGATCTGCCCCCTGACTAATAGCCTAAGATGTCGGAGTAATATCCGGTATCAAACGGGAACGTGGTTTACTATATCCTTCATGGATAAGTTAACCACTCGCCCTTTCGGGGGCGCTCTCTCAATTCTTATATTTCTGACTTTTAGCTCTTTGGTTTCTGTCTTTTGTATTGTACAGTTGGTGTTCTATTGCTTGCAATAGACATCTTCTGCCCCTGGACTACGGTTGCCTAGTGGTTGAGGCATTAGCCTTTGGTTGCCTAGTGGTTGAGGCATTAGCCTTAACCACATGGTGCTTATGGTTCAAGGTTTAATTAGCCTCGGCTATGGTTGCCTAGTGGTTAAGGCATTAGCCTTTAATTACATGTCGCCTATGGTTCAGGGTTCAATTAGTCTGGGCTGCTGTTGCCTAGTGGTTAAGGTAATTAATCACAAGGTGTCTATGGTGCAGAGATTAAACATAAAACCATTGCACGCTATTGATTGGCTTTCACTGCATGTGCATTTTTCAAGGTAAAAAAATACTTTGTACATCATCAATTTAAATGAACATTTCGAAAGAGATTAATGATGCAATTCAGTGTAATATTCAGTTGTAAGATGATTTGGATAATTAGTATCGTCGTACAATCATGTATGTATTAAATTACCAGGGGGGGGGTATTTAGTATTTGAAGAATAAATTTAAATATTGGGTATAATATAATTAAATTTTCTTGGTTATGACACATAACGTACATACTAACCGAAAAAATATTTTTATCAAACCAAAGTTGACCCAGAGCAAGACGACAAATTCAAGTGTTGTTTTTTTTATATAAAACACGCCGTCACACACACACACACACACACACACACACGCACACGTTATCTTGCGGCCGCAACATAATTATCTCGTGGTTGAAAGCTAAATTATTTTCTCTCGGATAGTAAATATTTTCCTAACCTTGCACTTACGGGCTTCCGTATAAAACATGTAGCTTTGAGCTGTGACTTTTACATTTGTACTTTGTACACATGGATTTGTCATACTTTAATTAAAATTGTTTTTGACTTTGTTTTTCAAATTTTAATCAACCTAAAACATTTAACATAAGCTGTATTGATCATTCAATACAGAGTGCCAATCTTACATTGATGCTTTCCAAGTTGTAACTGTAGACGACGTGACTTGATAAACTTTGGATTTGAGATCCGATGTATGGGTGCACTGCTTGTGCATTTATGGATAGGATGCGCTTTTGATTAGAGAAACACAAAATGGATTTTTTTTCATTATAAGAGGAACTAGAATGAAGCAAAGAAATCTCAATTGAATTTAGTTTAAACAATATTTTATTTAAAAAAGACTAATTAAATTGTTGCTGTATATTGGATTCGGAAACAACAGGATTTTCTTCATTATAATAGCGGTAATATACCAATTACACACACACACACACACACACACACCACACGTGTAATTTGACGCCATTCAATCAAACAGAAACGTATCGGTCCATGTCCATATCACAATCTCTAAGCCAAGTAAAAACTTTAGAAAAAAGGCATATTAAACACGTCAACTTACACCAGGGAAGCAACGACCAAAAATATCAGTTCTATTGAACATCCGGGATACCTTTGGACGATGGATTTGAGTATTTACAAAACATCAACGGAAATAGCTGTTTTAAATTTATTATCTAATCAGTTTTCATATGTCCTCCAACTAAATGTTCAATATCACCCAATAACTTGTCATATTTACAACAACATGTTTAATTTCGCATTGGACATAACTTAAAATCGAAACATTTTTACGGCGTAACGCTTAAAAGCAGATCCAAAAGATCATCCTATGTGTATTTGGTTTGCGCATAAACAGTAGAATGTTCTGTCATGAAGAAATTCAAAAACAGTACTGAGTTAATAAGCGTTTATAACCCTCTGTCAAATTTATTTCAACCCTGTGATAGATGTAGGTGAATTCGCATTGTTCACAATCCAAAAACTTATAATTTGACGCCAATCAACCAAACAGAAACATACCACTCCATTCATAATTTTAAAAACAATATAAAAACTTTCAAAACTGGCAAACTAACCACTTCTACCATGGAAGTGAGGCCGGATGTCTCAGAAGCACAAGTACCTTGATTAATTACTTAGTAAATAAACCCGCCATGCATGACATCCAAATCGTGAAAGAACGAGTGTGGAACTACATGTATGCCCAAGATAATTTTGGATGAAGAGACACCATATTTCATGCCCTGATGGCCGTGTTACGCCACATAGCGGTGTTGCCACATAAACGCGCCCGACACGTCTATGCGGGGAATTTCAACGCATAAAGAGGTCGGCCACGTTTATGCGGCGGCGTTCAACGCATAAAGATGTGGTGCTTATATGCGGCGCGAGGCTGCCTTTTTGACGCATAAAGAGGACTCATTTTAATAACTTAGTATAAATTTTAAAAAGAGCTAATATTTAGAAAAATACGATGGTGGTGACATTCATTATGACGATGACATTTGAATGTAATGTTGATGAGTGTTAAATTGTGATTTTGACAGAATTTCGGCTATTGCTTTTAATAATAATATAATAAAAATAATAATGATATTAATAATAATAATGATAATGATGATCACGATGATAGTGATGGTGGTGTTTTTTTAATGAAGGTATTAATGATGATGGTGTAGGTGATGATAGTAAATGTTTTCTTTATGCGGCGGAATGTAGCCTTTTTGCCGCATTAAAGCGTTCTCTATATGCGTTGAAATTCCCCACATAGACGTGTTGGAACACGTTTATGCGGCAACACCGCTATGTGGCGTAACATGGCCGTAGAACTTTTTATGGCCTTGTTGGCATTTGCTAATTTGATGTGACTGACGTCACAATTTGAATTCAACAAAATTTTATTAAATCCTTGATTCAGAAACATGGCCAAGCCTATAGAAACCCACCTTTAGAACAACTGTAAAATGAATTCAAGAGCAAACGCAACTAATATATCCCCGTATCCAAAACAAATTCTCGTTTACTTGCAAATTTTGACATTTAGATCGCATTTTTTAGTGAAATCTTAGGTGAAATTTTTTTTTAATTATGTTGGTAATGTTCAATTTATTTCAGTAACTATTGCAAGTTTAGTAAACTTTATTGAAGTAAAGTTTTACATCATGATCGAATAAAATCAAGTTGATAAAGAATTTCAAATGAGTATTAATAAAAATATTGAATACTTCTTCTTAGTTTATAAATTCAATTATCACAAAATGCAATCCGTAATTTAATGTTGCAAAATCATGGATGTCCTGTAAGGATTACATAACAAATCTTTTCTGTTCCAAATGTCTAATTGGAAATGTAACTACCAATCTTCATTCATCGAAAGTGTTATTAATGTAGAGTTTTTTAGTATTGATAGTTTTAAAATGTTTCAATCACAATTAAAACTCCAATTCTTTTCTTCAATAAAACTAATTTTAGATGATCGTTATTTTTTCTGTTGAGATTCAACAAACATCCTAATCAAACCATCACAATCTTTTCTTGAATGTTCGCATTTTTGCGCTTTATTGATTTCCATTCTCAGAAGAATTGGATTTTTTTCTAATCAAATTTCAATATTACAAAATTCAGGTTACCACAAAGTATTATCCCTGACTTAGTTAATGTTTGGTTATAGAATTCTTTGACATATAATGGCTTGATAAATCTATCACTATCAAATCATTCGCTTCTTATTAAGTAAAATTGTAATCATTTTTGGAACAATTATTTTGGCCAATATAGACGGTAGCCGTGTAATGGGAGTTAAGCTTCTTCTAAAATTAATCTTTCTACTTGAATTACCATATAATGAATCATTAAGTACTGAACAAACCACACTAAATAGATGAGGAATTATTTAAGTTCCAATACTGATGGTTTAGGAACATATTTAAGAATATTTTTTCGTGATTATCCACTTGTTTAAATAGCATAAGACTAAGTAAACGGATTAGACAAATCTAGTTGTACAAATAAACTGTAATGAATCTGTACCTATATAATCTCACTGTCTATATATTATATCTGAAAGCTTGAAAGCGCTTGTGCAAATAGAAAAAATAACAAGATGAAAGTTTGTCTGTCTTTTTCTTATATATATATATATATATATTATATATATATATATATAACTCAGTTGGTAGAGCATCCAGTGTTACATCCATTCTAAACAGGCTAGGTTGATGTTCCTTGGATTAACAAAGAAGCGATGAAAGGCTAGTCTTGTTTACACAAAATAATGTTTTGCGCATGGTCTCGTTGCAGCCCTTCCCACCAACTCATCCCTCCTTCGCGACTTACCAGACACGCCCATAGTGTCTCTTTTATGCAAATCAAAAAAAATGTATACAGATATTACTTTTTTTAAAACTTACCATCATCCAATGGCACAGGCTTCAAGACAATGTTGTTTCACTGTCAGACTTGATCAGTTCAGACTGGCAGTAAATAAGTTACAGCAACTCGGACCCTAAACATAAAAAATTATCTTTTATTTGTACATATTATCACTTCAATCTTTTAATGCATCGTTTTACTTCAATCTTCAGAAAGTATTCGCTCTATATTCTTTTACTTTTTAATCAGCAGCGCATCCAATTCAGAGTACTCTATGAGAGAGAGAGTTGTACTGAGAAATAGATAGATATAGTGCGTGCATGCTCGCTTTGTAATTGGGAGGTTGTCGGTCCGATTCCCGTCCGGGTTTGACCCAAGATTTGAAAGTCGGTAATGACTGTTTTTTTTCGCCAAGCATTCGACATTACGAAATGAATGTAGCATTTTTTTGGATGGGAACTTAATTTAAACGAGGCCCGGTGTCACGGTGAACTTGACACAATAAAGAACCCTGTTGTATAATACCATCAGGGTAACGCACATACAAAGTTATTTAACCTTTGCTTAAAACTGGTGATGTCTCGATATAAGTGAAATATTCCTGACTGGAACATGAAACACCATTACTCAACTCTCATCTCTTCACTGGAACACTTCTATCACTTCATTTTGATTCTCTCTCTCTCTCTCTCTCTCTCTCTCTCTCTCTCTCTCTCTCTCTCGTCAGATTGTTTCAGATGACATCATCGTATTAAAAAGGGTCTTATTAAACTTAGATAAAGAGTTTCAAGTGAAAGACTGTGAAGTTTGAATTTCAACTTTTTTCAGTACAGAAAGTCTAAAGTTAACTTTAGATAATAATTCATCAGCATGCAATTTTGAGGTTCCGTCGGATGAAAATGTCACTCCATAGTGTCTGGGCTAGTCTACTTCTTGAAATAAAGTTTCGTCCATGTATAAGGCAGGAAACAACTTTCATAGAAATAACCATAGATTCGGGTTTTTAGGATCAAAAGAAACTAGCTACCGTTGAAACCAGAAATATATTTAGAAAGATCAGAATTTAAATTTCCCTTGATGATATAGATTTCTCAACTCACGCGTGTAAAATTATCATCACCAATAATTTAATATAATATTTTTCAGACTTGTGAAAATGAACTTTTTTAATTAAAGGGGCTAATAACGTAATTTCCATTTAATGGTCAATTTTGAAATATTTACTGCTTTAAAAAGGCGCTTTGGAATAATTAATTGTGTCCTTATCAAAAATATTCGTTCCATCTAAGGTTAATTTGGAGAAATAATACTCTCTCTCTCTCTCTCTCTCTCTTCTCTCTCTCTGTGTGTGTGTGTGTGTGTGTTGTGTGTGTGTGTGTGTGTTTACAGCGTATATCATGTATATCACGTTGGTATTTGCATCTTTTGTCATCACATTGTTTAATTGTCCGTATTTCTCTGGGTCAAGTTTTACATGTAATTAATCGTATAGGTAAGTCGTGCATGTTTTCTACCTGGAACTGTGTTCACCATTCTTTAACTTGTATTGTGGTAGTAAAGAGTTATGTGGTTTTGTAAAACTAAAAATAATGTTTTGCATTTTATCTGTTATTTCAATATGTCGACATTATTGTGATGAAATTAATAAACACAAAAATGATATAATTTTTTATCTTTATACCTACATTAAACATAAAATAAAACACGCATTTACAAAGTAAATGTAAAATGAACTATTATACGACACCACCATGAAGTGAAATCGGGTGTTTTTATATAACACAACATTGCGTGAAAAGGACAAGCAATATTTCCCGCGCTGTTCTTGTTATTGAACAGAATAGTGTAGATGTCGGAGCAATTTCCGATGTCAACGGGAAGGTGGTTGAGTATTTCCGTGATGGATATTCGACCATTCGCCCTTAACAGGGCGCTCTCTCAATTCTATTTCTGACTTTAGCTTTCTGATTTCTTTCTGTATTGTAGTTTGTACAGCATGCAATAGCCATCATCTGCCCCTGACAACGGTTGCCTAGTGGTTAAGCATTAGCCTTTTATCTCAAGGTGTCTATGGTCCAGGGTTGATTTCCACTGGGCTACGGTTTCCTAGTGGTTAAGAGCAAAAACTTTTAACCACAAGGCCTCAACATTTCAGGTTTCAATTTGGTTAATGACAAGGATCATTGTACTATTCTAGTTGTCAAAATAAAGTCTGCGCGTTACTAATTTTAATTTGAAATGATTTATGCAAAGTAGATAAGGAGTTGCGCACTGCTTGGAACATACATGTATATGAGAAGTTGATGATGTGATGTAAAACTACCGACCAACAATCTTCCTTCCCTTTTTGTTGTAAATCTCTATCTCATTCGTGTATAAATCACTATCAATAATTCATCATTTGGCTGTTACTGGTTGGCACGCGGGTTCCGTTATCCGTATGCACCGCGACCCACCATCCCCAGATTTCAAATTTCTGAGCCCTTTCGTGTAAAAATCATTGTCACCATTAATATGCCATACTTAATTTGTTATAAGAAAAAACATAAAAACACGTCATGTGTGTGTGTGTGTGTGTGTGTGTGTGTGTGTGGACACCATTCAGCGCTGTTGTTTTGTCTTTCATGCATGGAAAAAAATACCATCGTATAAACTTTTTAACAAAGACAGAATACATTAAAGAATCAGTACCCATACATGTACGTGTATCTTGGTTAGAGTTGTTACTACAGAATACACTAATACTAGTACCCCACACGTACAGCACCGTGTCTGTCTTACAACATATTTAAACAGTGTTTATGTTATCAGAAACCGTTCAACCATTATGCATATTTTTTTATTATTTGAAAAGAAACTAAAAATAGAGCATATAAAAATACTAATGTACCGCGTTTTTTTATTTAAGTATATTCTTATCTACAATGTAAAATACACATGTATTAAATAATATGATAATACATGCATATACATCACAATAGAAATGCCAACATTACGAAATGAATGTTAAATTTATCTACCAAAGTACGATTTGAGACAGTGATTTTAGAGCACTAGACGGCCGTTTCGGAATACAATTCCTCATCAGTAGTGCTTGGACCAAAATTGTGAAACCGAAATTGTTATCAAGTTGTTGAAAAGATACACAAAGAACCAAAATATATTTTACCAAATTTAGCTAAGGAAACACTTTGCACGAGGGAGTATACCTTAGTTATTGAGGGATTTTGAATTTTAACTAGCCGCAAATTTAGACAATAGTATATTTCTGATAATAATACACAAGATGAGTGAAGTTATGAAAATTTACGCTACAGTCAAAAATTTTCGCTTAAATCGAAGCCATTCAATGATATATTTCAATATACAGTCGAACCTGCCACATCTATATAAGGATCATCTGCTTCTAAAGGCCAGTAAATTTTATCCCATTTGCTCTTTATTCATGATATTTGAACCTCTCTAGAAAGGCCACCTACCTACAAATGCCACGTTTACGATTTCTTTTTGGTCGGCTTTACAAACAAGTCTGAGTGTATTGTTAACGCACCCGAAATGTATGTGTGTGTAAATGTAAAATTACATTGTACATAAAATTTCATACATATAAAGTTTGAAACTTAAATAAATAAAAACATATTTTACAAAACGAAAGAATAGGGCTTATCTAAGATACCAAAATCCTTATACAAAACAAAAAGATTAAATACACTACACTGCTCAATTATCTGTGACTATACAGTGTTATATGTTTAGTAATCGTCACTGATCTTCTAAAAACCATGGGCAAAGAAGACGAAAATAACAAGAAAAAGGGTATGTTACTGTTACTCAAATGTATAATATATTTTAGGTCTTGGAATAAAAAACAGTCTTATGCATTCTGCTCACTAGGTTTTCAGTGAGGACTTCTGCTCAGCGTTTTACAAGAGTGTTTTTGATCAAGAAGTACCCGTCTTTACGGTTATTTCTGACAATATTCAACAAGTTAAGATCTTTATTATTTAAATTTTAAACGTGTTTTTAGTTGTTATGTCACTATAGTCCGTGGGCTAGGTGGACCCACCGTGCACCCCCCCCCAGGATCCACCGACACCACTTTTTTCTGGTACCTTAGGGTGTCTAGTAATGCAATCAGGATGTTTCCCAGAAATAAGTTGGGATGCTCTTCATGAAAAACTTCAATATTTAGGAGTGCCTAAAAGTTTTCAGTAAATTTCTCTATTAGGGGTAGGGGAACGTTTTTATCTTTCTTTTCAATAATATTATGCAGATACAGATCATATTTGGTATCATTGTAAAGGGAACATGTTCAGCTTTAATAAAATACAAAGTCGGTTGATGTAGCTGCTACTATGTTGTCACCATGACGTCATAAACACAAGTTTTGGGGAAAAACGCTATAAAATCGTGTCAATTTATCCTTTATAAAATTATTTCTGTACAACATAATAAAACACATTAAGACAAAGTGTGTTTTGCATTTACTTGATGAACTGTAGTTATAAATGATCATATATTCTCATCTTCCAAAAAAGACACCACTCTATTAGAAAAAATATATTAAAGATACCCATTTTTAAAAAAATGATCGAAACGGGGGTAGGGGAACGTTTTTATCTTTGTTGTCGATGGTTTTATGTAGATATAGATCATATTTGGTATCATTGTAAAGGGAACAGGATCAGCTTTAATAAAATATAAACGTGATTGGTGTAGCTATTACTATGACGTTTCTATGACGTCATAAACACAATTTTTGAAGAAAAAAGCTATAGAATCATTTAAAATTATACTATATGAAATTATTTCTGTACAACCTAATAAAACACATGGAGACACTGTATGCTTTTATATTTACTTCATAAATTGTTGTTATAAATGATCATAATTCTCATTTTAAAGAAAAGACGCCACTCTGTTAGGAAAAATATATTAACTTAAAGATGCCCTTTTATTTAAAATTGATTGAATTTTAAGATTAATATTTTTTACGATAAAAGTATCCCAGTATGTTTCTTTGCATATCATCATCATCATCATCATCATCATCATCATCATCCATTACTCTATAGCTAAAAAAGCTTAATTAATAATCTTAGTTTGAGAATGACGTTAGTTCTAATCATGGCCAATGGTAATTTAGCAGTTGTTTTAATGGTGTTGATATGCCTCAGGGTTGTTATATGCATCTAGAGCAGTGGATTCTTCCGTAGGCTAGTTGTAGCGAAAAGGAAACATATAGAATAAATCTCTTTTGCCTCACTATCAAGACTCTTGCAGTGCCTCCTCTTAGCAACATTCAGAAAATGTACAGGTGAATTTGTGGGAGGTTACCCAGCAGCTACAGTCCCAGAGATGCAGTTCCGTCATGTTTTCAAACATTCATAAGCAAAATCATAGAAATTTTCTAACATTATCATCCATTATCCTTATAACATATGCTTCATCAGTACAATGTATTATAAGACAACAAGCTGCGCCATTAATTACTTTACTTTGACATAGTTCAAATAGTTCCTTGTACAATATATGGCTACCACAGTATTTTTCCAATTGAAGCGATTTTGTTCCATCTCTTTTATTTCTCACCAAATATTTGGTCTTCTACTCTAACACTTGTCCTGTGGTGGTTTTCTGAGCGTATGTCTAATCCAGTTCCACCGTTCTACACCATATAAGAGGGACAACTTTACATTTGAGTTGAATATTGGGTTTTTGTTCTAAGTGGCAGACTAGCTTTCCATATGTTTCTTTATAATTTTTAATGCTTTTCTGGATATTTTTATTCTTGTCTTGATGCCATGTTCTGTTTCTTCTTCAGCACCAATCATGCTCCCCAAGTAACAGAGCTCAATTATCTCTTCAATTTATAACTACTTTAATTTATACCTTCTGTTGTATTGTTGTTCAACATTTTGTTTTGTTTGAGTTGATCTTCAGTCCAGTTTTTAAAACTGTTTTGTTCAGTAGTGTGGTCTTTATCCACATTTGATTTAATGTGAGGGTCAATAGGCAGATATCGGCAAAGCCCACATATTCTATCTGGGGTGTTAGTGTCTATTGTATTTCATTTATTGCAATTAAAGATGTTTTGTGATTTGTATACAGCTTTGACATACTCCTGTATTCACATGAAAGCTTGCGGATAGTTTTCTCTATTGAGACCTTAACAAATGTACACTTAGTATTTATAAAAGTAAAATACAGATTGTCATTCTACTGACTGTATGGCAATTTGGTCTGTGTAAGATTTTCTTTCCTAAAACCAGCTTGTTTTGTTCAGAGCACCTAGTACCTCTTCTATTCCATCTTTTAGTCTTTGTAGGATGATCTTTGACAGTATTTTTTCAGCTACATTGGGTAGCATGGTGCCTCTCCAGTTCTTACATCTCCATGATCTACCTTCTTTAGTAGTTTAATAAGATAGTCCATACCCCATTGTGATGGATTAATTTCTCTTATCCAGATGTTGCACAGGTATTTAGATATTTATTTAGGTCCTATAGCTTTTCCTTTTTCAAGTTGATTTATACTTTTATGTTTCTTCTTTTGTTGGCACCCTTCCTTATTTTATTACATGTATCATTATGTGATGTTATGTCCAATATTTCTTATGGAGGTGGTCATTTTGGTATATCGTTGAAATGTTCAGCCCATCTTTCCTTTGTTGTGATCTTTTTTTCATTCTTTCCTTACACCGGTCTGTCTGTGTTTGCTGGTTTACCTGTGTGGTTTTTGTTGTTGTTAGGTATGGATCTTCTAAGTTTCTCCCATTAGCTACTATTTCTTGTGCGGTTACAATATTTTCCATCTTCCATATATTTTCGTTCATCACTTGTTTGTGTTCCTTTATATTTCTTCCTTTGCCTCCTCCTACTCCCTTCATACTAATTTTTTGCTAATCTGGTTCTGCTATTTGTTATTTTCTTTGCATTTCCTTGTGATATTTTGTCCCGTGTTTCCTCTGACAACCAAATTCTCTGTGTCGTTATACCGGTATGCCCTTTTTATCCCAGCTCTCATTATTATCACCCATAGCTGTTAAAGCATAAAACCTGTTCTTCAGACCTATCTTAATTCTTCTTTCTTTTACAGTTGTTTCAATTTTCTAAAATTAAACTCATGTTCTGTTTTTCCAGGATTTGTTTGGCTGCTTTTATTTTTATCTTTGTCGTGATAAATTGGTGGTTCGAGTTGACATCTGCTCCATGCATTGCCCTGACATTGTATAGACTCCTCCTACATTTGTTCTATAGTTATATGGTCAATGTTTTTTTCTGGTGATACAGATGTTACTTTATGGCAATCTTTCTGTCGAAATACTGTACCTCGTTGTAGTGATAAAGCATAAAGATAATTAAGAATTGAATTGCACTTTTTACGTTGTTATCGGGATGTAACAACGTGAAAATTATGACAAATTGTGTAAAACCGCGTAGCGTAGCGAAGTGCTTTTTTGGACTGGGTGTGAGATGGGGATTCTGTCACCGGCGGTAGCTGTATGGGCTGAGCCTGATCAGGGACATTTGTAGAAGGTAAACAAGCGGCACGGGTGAATTTTAGGTTGGAATATAGATCTAGTATGTTATCAATTTTATTAAATTATTATTGGTAGGCCTACCACTGTCATTATCATCAAGAACCAGTTCAGAATCAACCATCTGACTTATCTGCATACTGGCTGTGACTGGCATTGCATTCCTCAAAATATTTATCCTGATCCCCGGCTATACATTGTCTTGGGGAAATAAAACGTCTTTGCTTTAAAAAGGATGCGTATGTAATGAATTTCAAACAAAACACCCCGCACTGAGGTTTGGCATCCGAGAATACCATGGTGCGTGTCATATTGCTTATACTTAGGCACGTAAAATGCTCGGTGACGATAAAATGTCGATTTTGAAAAATATTTCATAAATATACAATCTTAAATGTAAATTATGAAAAATATCGGTGAAAATTAATCAGAACATGTTTGAATTAATTTTTCAAAATTGAATTTATAAAAAAATCGAAGTATTTTAATGTTTCTATGTGAAATCGTTCCCGATCTCCCCGTTTGTTTACAATCTTAAAATGGCTGTTGAGAGATGGGTAATCCCCGAAACAGGCCCAAAGTAGTTCCGGTAGAAAACGTTGTTATTGGAAAATAACACCGTGTTTTTGCAAGACGGCAACCAATGAAAATGCTCTAAATTGTGTAACAACGTGAAGTTTGTAATTATTAAATTATATCTTTATAAAATTTCTATGATTTTGCTCATAACTGTTTGAAAAATGATGGAACTGCATCTCTAGGACTGTAGCTGCTCCGAAATCTAGCGTAAATTCAACCTTGGTTAGAAGGATGTACAGTTGGTAGTGAAGTAAAAAAGATTAACTTATTGTTGAAGTTCCTATTCACTACAACCAGTCAACGGCAGAAATCGCATGTTAGGTTTCCACTTCTCTAGATGCATATAACAAACCTGTGGCATATAACTACCATTAAAACACCTGCTAAATCACCATCGGTAATACTTTGAACTAAAAGTCATTCTCAAACTAAGATTATTAATTAAGCTTTGTGTTAGCTTTAGGATAATGGGTGATGATGTTCGGCATTTTTGTTATGAATGTATGAAAAATTGATGATGATGATGATGATGATGATGATGATGATGATGATGATGATGATGATGATGATGATGATGATGATGATGGCATGATGATGATGGCATGATGATGATGATGATGATGATATTATTATTAATGCAAAAAACATACTGGGATACTTTTATCGTGAAAACTATTAATCTTAAAATTCGATCAATTTTAAATAAAAGGGCATCTTTAAGTTAATATATTTTTCCTAACAGAGTGGCGTCTTATTATGATCATTTATAACAACAATTTATGAAGTAAATATAGAAGCATACAGTGTCTCCATGTGTTTTATTAGGTTTTACAGAAATAATTTCATATAGTATAATTTTAAATGATTCTATAGCTTTTTTCTTCAAAATTGTGTTTATGACGTCATAGAAACGTCACAGTAATAGCTACACCAATCACGTTTGTATTTTATTAAAGCTGATCCTGTTCCCTTTACAATGATACCAAATATGATCTATATCTACATAAAACCATCGACAACAAAGATAAAAACGTTCCCCTACCCCGTTTCGGTCATTTTTTTAAAAATGGGTATCTTTAATATATTTTTTCTAATAGAGTGGTGTCTTTTTTGGAAGATGAGAATATATGATCATTTATAACTACAATTCATCAAGTAAATGCAAAACACACTTTGTCTTAATGTGTTTTATTATGTTGTACAGAAATAATTTTATAAAGGATAAATTGACACGATTTTATAGCGTTTTTCCCCAAAACTTGTGTTTTGACGTCATGGTGACAACATAGTAGCAGCTACATCAACCGACTTTGTATTTTATTAAAGCTGAACATGTTCCCTTTACAATGATACCAAATATGATCTGTATCTGCATAATATTATTGAAAAGAAAGATAAAAACGTTCCCCTACCCCTAATAGAGAAATTTACTGAAAACTTTCAGGCACTCCTAAATATTGAAGTTTTTCGTAAAGAGCATCCCAACTTATTTCTGGAAAACATCCTGATTCCATTACTAGACACCCTAAGGTACCAGAAAAAAGTGGTGTCGGTGGATCCTGGGGGTGCACGGTGGGACCACCTAACCCACGGACTACTAGAACTGAAATTTTATGGTTAGTAAACATAACTGTCACAGTTTTATATGTTATTGTTGCATGTGATGCCTCACATATACCACTTTCAATGACGTCACGTTCACGGTACACAATAAAGAGTACTAACCATGCTAGTCATGTTGTTTTGTCACCCTTCAAAGAAAGTTCTCGTTAGGCGATTGGTTAACTTGCCGGGGTACATGGAACGATGTTCGGATATCTGCCGGGGTACATGAGAGCACGCGACGTTTAGCGGTAAAAGGGGAGTAACTCGTACATCTCTGACGTCTAGTTACGGTAAACAAACATGGCGACAACGCACGCAAGTCACAGAAAATACGAAATGGAAGTTAAAAAGATCCAACTGGTAACGCTTTGAAGGGCGACAAAAACGTTACACAGGTCTTTGGCAGGTTACACGGCCCCATGTACCCCGTCAAAGATGAATGTACCCTTCGCCTGCGGCTCAGGGTACATGGGACCGTGTAACCTGCCAAAGCCATGTATAACTTATAATGTTATGGTCTTACATGGTGTCAGTATTACCCGTTTCCATCACATTTAGGATTGACAGATTGATATATGATCAAATGCCATGATGATACATATATAGTGTATAAAATTTTACCAATTCAAATTTCCCATGTTGGAGAATTTTGAACACAATTGCTTTAATCGGGATGCAAACCCGGCACGGACACTACATGTATATCAAGAATATCGTTTAGGCAACTCCACAGGGACAAATTCAGTACAAAATTAACTACACAGTTAAGAGGAACTTGTTTTCATCACTTGCAAGTGCTCCGACAAGTGTATTGATGGCGATTGTCCATAATTAATGATATTCACATTGCAAGTTGTGATTGTAAAACGCCGTGAAGTCATGCGAACAAGCTTTACAAGCCATAATAGTATTTCGACAAATACACAAAACGTAAGTCGGAACTCTCGTATGTCAGGTTATATTGTAATTGGAAACAGAATGTTTAAAATTATTGATAGTGCCTATTGTGTTTGCCTGTTTTCAATCCCTATTTGTTTTTTTCGACAGTTCCGTTTTGGACATCTACCCGGTTTGGAATTGGACTCATTTTCTCTTTCGGTGGAATCAATGTGTATCTCCTTCGTAACAACATAAACATGGCTATAGTGTGTATGGTCAACCACACAGCCTTAGCAATAGTTCGGGGTAATGAAACAGAAGTGTTAAACAGTACGATAGAATGCTCCGTAGAAGGAAATAGGGATACAGAACATTTAGATGTAAGTATATATATTAATGGAACAAAATATGTTATAGGTAAAATCATATACAATGGCCAAAAAAACCCAGAGAAGCGCTTGAAATGATAAACAAAACAGGTTAAACAAAAAACAAGGCAAAGAACACATAACAACAAACACAAAATGTACTCAACAATAGCCAAGGTGAAGAAGACTTTGAACCGATGCTTAGATGTGATGACAAACAAAACGAAGACAGTGTTCAGTTATATTGTTTGTATAATTTTGTAATGTAAACTCCCCCGGAGTAAAACCACATATTATAAAAAGCGATTGTATTAATACTCTCGTAAGGTATTTTATCATATCAATCGTCTAAAATGCTATGCCTCCATTTTAATATTTTAATAATTCCGTGACCAAATTTTTCGTTACTATTTTTCGAAAATTGTTTTTGAAGCTACGAATAGATATTTTTATAAAGCTGAATGAAGATGTTATAATCTCGAAATGGTCTTAAGTTTCTGAATATCTTAAAAAACAAACGAAATTCCTAACATTTCAAATTTGACAGATATCTTAGTTGAGAAATGATTGTGTAACAGGGGCTGGACATCTCCCTTTCCATCAATTCCGTTTAATCTGCAATTTCGATGATGTCCACCTACATTCGCTTGATAAACACCTTTTTTAAAAAAAATAATAATAATAAATTTTTCTTTTGTTTAAAAGAGATCTATTTTTACTCAATTTTGTATTTCATTTCGTTCCTTATGTCGTGGTATTGATATTTGTTCACCACTTAAACATGTTCAGTGTTTTTTTCAGAAGGATGGTGACTTCATGTGGGACAAGACAATTCAGGGGCAGATTCTCGGAGCATTTTTCTGGCCGTATGCGATATGTCAGATACCGAGTGGAATTTTGATCACGAAAATGGGTGCTAGGAAATTATTCGGATTTTGCATGATTTTAGCAAGCATCACAACTATTCTTATTCCAATATTGACCCCGTACAGTTCCTGGTACGTTATAATCCTCCGTGCTGCCCAAGGTATATTTCAGGTGAATATACAATCAACTGGACCACGTCGATGTTCCAGAGATATATATCACATTCTAATTTACAATAACCTATCCCTTTTCTTGTCCCAGAGATATTGTATTTTGATATAAGTGTTATAATCGTGGGGCGTACGTAATATCCAGATCAGTCAGCAATGAACATACTCGTATGATTGTCTTTGATGATTTTCCTTACCATCTCTAATTACCTATATGATTTTAAGTTCGAACTCGAACTAGAACTAGGATGTTAACTATAAGGCAAGGTACTGAATTCTGATACAATTCTTTACTCGGTGGCACTTTTCATTCCGCTAGGCAATAAGTTGACATCATCAAATACATTTGTCTATTACAAGGGAGATAATCTCGATTGTTTTATACAACTGAAACAAGGTAAATCAAGTTCAAGTACTCGTTTCATGGCTCAAAAGTTTTATAAAACATACCAGCCCATATTAAAAACAAACTAAAATAATAAAACTTAGCAAACTTTTACCAGGGAAGTGAGACTGGGTGTTCTGGAAGAGTAAGCGAATGTATAAAGCGTTTTTAACATTGTGTCATATACCATGTATTTAATTTAATCATTTTAATGTATTTTATGATAAAATTAAAAAAAGGTCTAATGCAATCGTATTATTTTAACATATTCTAAAAAGAAAAATGAAAATATGTCTTCCTGTGTATAGTTACTATATATTTTTTTCAATACAGGCTCCATACGCGCCTTGTTGTATGTACTTTCTTGGTAAATGGATCCCTCCCACGGAGAGGAGTAGATTGATTTCAATGATGATTGCGGGTAGGTATAAATTACAGTAAAACGTAATTGATTAAAATCTGTATTAGTTATAGTAGTAATATTTTGTTTTATGTAGCAAGATCCGAAAGTTGTTTTATTTAAAAACAGCTAAAATGTTAACCAAAACGCGAATAGTCTTATTGCCGCCACTAATTCAAATTTCTAGTATTTTAATTCTGCTAGAATCTGGAGGTCCTTTTCGCCAGTCTGCCTGTACAGGTATTTCATGTTATAAATGTTAATAGGTAAGGATTTTATCTATGTGTCTTTTTTACATGTAAAATAGATTAATAAAAAATAATTCATTAAATAATACCGACTTAACTCCGCCGGTAATATAGTTACTGCTTATCCCAAGCCCGGATAAAGGAGGGGAAGTCAAATTATTGTTAATAACTCCGTCGCACTCTCAATAAAATGAGGCAGTTGGGTACCATATTGCCGCAAAAAGGACTACTAGTTTTAGAAAAAATGGCGGTGGAAATGACAAACTGTTGCAAATAGGCCGTGGTGCAAAAGGGGACTAAAATGGCGCAAACGGATTTCATCAACCAAAACCAGTCTGTAAAATTCTGTTGTATTGGCATTACAATATCCTTAATAAACATTAATTGATATATAATTTTAGTATAAATATACTATAATATACTATATCCCATTGCATTGCAGGTTAAACAATATTGTTAATAATGAAGAAAACAAAAATAAATAATGTATGTTATTGGTTCAACTTTGAAAAAACCCGCGGCCTTATCTACAAATTCACAGTACTGGGACAATAGTTCGACGATTCTTTTATGCACCCGGGCTCACATTGGTTGTGAAAGTTCACGAGTTTAACCTAATTACCAGCTTTTATTTTGCTTTGGGATTATGATTTGGACATGGATTGGCATGTTTGTTGTATCGTGATTTGGACATGGATTGGCATGTTTGTTGTATCGTGGTTTGGACATGGATTGGCATGTTTGTTGTATCGTGATTTGGACATGGATTGGCATGTTTGTTGTATCGTGGTTTGGACATGGATTGGCATGTTTGTTGTATCGTGATTTGGACATGGATTGGCATGTTTGATGTATCGTGATTTGGACATGGATTGGCATGTTTGTTGTATCGTGATTTGGACATGGATTGGCATGTTTGATGTATCGTGATTTGGACATGGATTGGCATGTTTGCTGTATCGTGATTTGAACATGGATTGGCATGTTTGTTGTATCGTGATTTGGACATGGATTGGTATGTTTGTTGTATCGTGATTTGGACATGGATTGGTATGTTTGTTTTACTTTGCTTTAGGATTGAGATTTTGACATGAATTGGTATGTTTGTTTTTTATTTTTACTTTGGGATTGTACTTTGGACATGGATTGGTATGTTTGTTTTTATTTAGCTTTGGGATTGTGATTTGGACATGGATTAATGTGTTTGTTTTACTTTGCTTTGGGATTGTGTTTTGGATATGAATAGATACGTTTTTTTTATAGGTGAACAGATTGGAATGGTAGTGGCGTACATAGGTACAGGTTATCTATGTAAATATGGATTTGCAGGCGGATGGCCATCAACATTTTACATCAGTGGTAATACTTCTATACATAATAAGTTATATTTGTAGTCCATTGTCACACAAGTATATATAACTATATGCCTACATGCGTCTTTTGTCTTATTTTCAAAATTAGTTCGTTGGTTGGGGAAACCACTGCGGCAGCTCAGTAAGTGTGAGGTCGTGGGTTCGACCGGGTCTGTCCCAAGACTTTTAAATTGGTAGTGACTGTTCTTTCGCCAAGCACTCGACATTACGTAATGAAAGTTACCTTTCTTTCGGATGGGAACTTAAAATAACGAGGTCTTTTGTCACGGTAGGTTTGGCACGATAATGAACCCTGCTGTATAATGACATCAGCGCAATATAACTTTAAAACTTCCACACCTTCGCCTTTAGCCGGCGATGTCTCGATATAAGTAAAGTAATTTTGAATTAGGCGTAAAACCCAATTAATCAACTCGTTAGACGTGAATTGTTGATTTTGGCTCTTCTGTAGCTTATAGTTTTGAATATTGTTGCGACTATTGCTTTACATACTAGTTAAGTTACAAATTTTCATTCAATGAATTGAGTTACCGGAAGAAACCCATCGGCAATCAGTAAGCGAACTGCCAAACTTACACCATTGACGTCGAATGCGTTGAGACCCTCGAGGCCTTTATAGAGTTTAATGTTATTGTTAACTGCAAAATAACAACTTCAATGAAAACGTCATTAGTTAAACGTTCAATATTATTGTTTAGCAAACAATCGATTTCTAAAAAAGCTTTTTTTAAATTAAAAAAAATTAATTTGGAATATTCGGTTATGCTTTCAAAATAATTTCTTTCCTTACAGGTATTTTTAGTTTCTTTTGGAGTATAATCTGGTTAATATTTACTAAAGATTCTCCTCAAGAGTCCAAAAGCATATCGGACACAGAGAAAGAATACATCCTGAAAGCTTTAGATACCGGCGACGAATCCAAGGTATCTAATCTAAATAATATTAATTGATTTATTTTATTTTCTAGAACATTAGGTCAAACAAGTGTCCATCGTTTCGGCTATATCAAGAAAATTTGTTACACAAAATGTAATCTTATTTAGAAATGTTGTGACAAAGTTTCTTCATGATGGGCATGAAGCCGAAACATTAATTACTATACCCATTCCACTGATGGGAAATACTTGAATGTGATTATTTACTTATTTATTTATTTATTTATAAAATTAAACGTCATATGTTTTCAATGGTTCCATAGACATGTATCTATCTTAATGTAAACTACATAAGTTGAATTTACCAACTATATGGTTTCAAATTAAGGTTATAAACCTTACTGTTGATGAAAATATCTATGCTTTCGAAGTTGTTCAAAAATATATATTATTATCCAAAACATTTTGTCAGTAACCCCCCCCCCTCTCTCTCTCTCTCTCTCTCTCTCTCTCTCTCTCTCTCTCATATCATCTAAATTTAACAATATTATATGCAATATTTAATTCTTCAACTTGCTTTCCTGATCTTATAAGTTTATGTATTCTAAGCAAAGACTGTGGAGACGAGTTAATATAAGACCTTGGTCTTGTTCTCGAATCCTTTTCTTCATGTATATGTATGTTATTGTACAATTGTATTGCTTTTTGCAAATAAAATATTGTTTAAACTAAATTAAAACTACTTTAGATAAAAAGTCTTATTTCTTTAAAGTCACCAAATATTTTTGAATGACGTAGTATATCAACCATGTTTGACAATTGAAGGGTGTTCATGTGTTGAATTAATTTGATTGGCATCGCTATTGATACATTTATATAATTAGAAGCCGATTCAGTTTCAGAATGATTCTATTCCATGGAGAGGATTATTTACGTCACTTCCGGTATTTGCGGCTATTTTCTCCCTCTTTACCAGTGACTGGGCTGTTCAGTTTATGGGTACATTTATACCCACTTATATCGATGACGTATTTAACTTCAATATAGAAGATGTAAGTATGGTATACGACAAGTTGTAGAGGAACATTGACCTGTCCACTTGACCTATTTACTAAGACTGAGAGTATATATGCATGGGGAAAACTGATGTTTATTTCGTCAACATCATATTGGGAAACATGCATTGTAAGTATTGTTTGGATAGTCGTATATGAATACTCTGAATGAAAGGTCAAGTAGACAGGTCAATGTTGTTTTCTAATATTAATTATGCACACAATTGTAAACATATCAAGAAAGAAGGTTTTGAAAAAAAAACAGATTGATGAACCGGTACCATAGATACATATATGCTACCGAAATATCTCACCGGTTTGATTGGATTTCCTCATCTAGTCGGTCAGTATGATATCTTTAGTATATTTTAATGTACGTTCCCTATCATCACAACTTTAGCAGTAATACAAGATATGAAAATTTTTAATTATAAATGAGTGGAAAGTTTTCTGAAAGTCCAGTTTGATTGGTTATGTTCATCTAGTCAGTCAGTATCATATTCTAAGCACATCTTTAGAAGTGCACTCCACAAGCCTAGCATTGAAGCTTGAATAGTAATGTAAGAAGAAAAAAGCTTTGATTATAATGATTAATTTGAGGGTTTTCTGTAAACAATTTTTTCATTGTTATATTATAGCCAATAACAGATCTATTCAGGAACCTATAATAAGATACAGGGCACATCAAGGCATAATGTTTTTAACTATTTTTGTATGTTTTTGTTAACATATTTTTCATCACATATTTTAGATCCTTTACAAATATGTTCATAACGTTTGGTTTGCTATTAATTACTGACATAGGTAAGTGAAAGAAATAAAAAAAAATTCTTAAATTATAAGAAAAATCGAATTCTTGTGTATTTTCAAAAAGTTGCCTCCCTTACAACGTATGAAGCTAGCTATCTGCATAGATAAAATTCACGTCCCATTCAAAGCTCCATGTTCGTTTCATTAACAACATACATTTTGATAAAACAGGAGATGCTTAGCTTCCGGCGCAACCGATCTCGCTTCCCTAGGCTTGGGGCAAGTTTGCTTATTAAACATGATTTACCATTTTTCAACGCGCATTATTAAGTTTGCCTGGAATACAACCATTATTACAATATCTTAACTGTTCAATGCTAAAATGGCTGATGGCATATGTACTAGACTATAAGTTCTGTATGTTGTTTCAGAATGGATTGGTAACAGCCTTGACTTCGGTACCACAATGTTTTATTGGTCTTGCATGTGGGTGGATAGCTGATTATGCACATAAAAAGTGTCTTAGTATCACAAACACAAGGAAATTGTTTACAATAATTTGTAAGTGTCCAAGTATTATGCTGATGTGTGTGTTATCATTCACAATGTGTATTTGAGGGTATTTTAAGCGCTGTTCCAAGGTGTATGTAAAGGGTTTTTTTAAGCGCTGTTCAAACATTTGAATGCTTATGTTTGTATCCCCTTAACAAAATAGGGAGGAGCTTGGTGTTTACTTCATTTGTTCCACCTAAACTTTGCCCTACCTTTAAAAGAATTAACGGATTTATGAAACTTCTATGTAATTATCTTTGGTTGGATTATATCTAGCATTGACTATTCATATTCTGATCATGTACATGGTTGTGAAATTCCTAGTTTGGGTTCGTTTTGGGGAAACTTTGGTATAGATTCTAAACACAAATATACTGAATATAACAAAATGTTGAAGTTCTCGATAGACAACATTTTTGTTGTGTCTGGATGTATAATTTCCCAGCAAACAATCGGTATACCAATGGATACAAACTGTGAATTATTGCTTGCCGATTTGTTACGTTATGTAACGATTCGTATGAAGCAGAATTTATATAGAACCTTGTTTAATCTAAAGAGAAGACTGTCGTTAAATCATTAAATTCCACATAAATATATATCTTGTCTTGCTACATAGAAAAGGAAAGTTGGCAATAGAAAAATTGAAGTCATCACGTTTGTCATCAATTTCAAATGTAACCTTTCGTAGGATTCATAATTGAGATATAAGTCTTAATATAGAGAAGAACTTGAAGATTCTGTCGTATTTTTTATTTCAAACTCACAAGGATAGATGACATCCTCCAGCTTTAGGACTGTGAAGAGAAAGAACGAGGTGTTCCGTGACATGGTTGATGTCAATATGTATATTCCTTCATTTTATCTGTCTACTACATTGTATATTAAAAACAGCCATTGCCCATGTAAACCAAAGTCGGAAATTTAATAATCAGTGGTCCACATACGTGCTTGTCTTTTACATTTCTATCATTTATTTGTATTGTTTTCTTTTCCAATTGACGTATCTCGCCGGCCATACCTGTTATGTTCCGACATTGGCCGCCATCAAGGTACCAAAGCAGCGTCACGGTAACTCATGGCGTACTAGTGTCAGTGGCGTTATTAAACGACACACATTCAGACCGAGTTTTTATTCTTTTTGCGTGTAATTTAAGCATACCGACCCTATGTCGGAACATTGTGGGCGTGGCCGGCGATGAGTAAATTAAGCAATTACGTTGAATATTAATGTTGCCAAATGAATGTCTTTCGTTTATCAAACGTATCCTTTAATAGTACATGCATTTGCTTCTCACGTATATTTCAGCTACATGGTTACCTGCGTTACTCTTAGCGTCACTTGGTTACGTTGATTGCTCGTTACCTGTGGTTGCCGTGGTAATTATGACGCTGTGTATGACCATCAGGGGGTTCCGATCAGCTGGTAACGAAATAGCGATAACTGATGTAGCACCGTCTTACGCAGGGATCATATCTGGTTTTGCTAATACAGCCAGTGCTTTGGGAGGATATCTGGCAACCCTGACGACATCGAGTATAACTAAAAATGTATGTATCAGATTTGTAGAGATACTCCTGACAACAACAAAATATATGTAATAAGAAAACAAGTCATAATATTAATGTATTAATGAGAACAAACAACACCTAACATACCGGGGATAATAAAAAACAAACATACAAATCCATATCCGAATCACAATCTAGAAGCAACGTGAAAACATTGGAACCGACAAGCAGGTTAGACACGCACATTTCTACCAGGGAAGTGAGGCCGGGTGCTTCGGAAGGGTAAGATCCTCCTTTCCTTTTTAGCTAGCTACACCCGCCATGCGTGTAATCAAAATTGTGTGAAAGGAACATGGAACTATGATAAATAAGTTTTAACTTATTCCAGGCAAACATCTCGATTATCCAGCATCTAACGGTTGGGACCTTGGCATAAAAACTTCGAAGTTTACATGAGATTTGATATGACCGATGTTTGTTATTTTGATGAAGATCAATCGCTGCACATTTCTATTCTTTTCGTGTTTCTATAATCCATCAGCCAATAAATAATTAAACGTTTTACTCTCTGAATTAAGATCAAAACTGAAGACCGTTTAATGTATAAATAACCTATTTGTATTTGCATGTATGTGCAAGTCTAGATAATTGTCATATTTATTTTTTCTATTTTCTGAATGGAATATTCAAATACAGTCGAACCTGCCTTAAAGGCCACCTCTATATAAGGCCAACTGCTTATAAAGGCCAGTAAAATTGAATACCAATGGTTCTTTATTTATATTATTTGAATATGTATATAAAGGCCAAATGGCCAAAAAGACCACCTTTAAATGTTCCATTGGGTAGCTTTATAGACAGGTTTGACTGTATTTATAATTTGTTATATTTTGTATTAATAATTCATCACACATACATCATATGACATAATTCTTTAAAGAATAAGTTTATCTTCACATTGTTCTCTGAGTAATATCTACATTGCAGTACCCACAATCTAAATATATACATGAATTGTTACATGACTTTATAGTGAAACATTAGTCTTCTTATTTATTGTATGATTATAATGTGATACAGGATCGTTAATTGATACAAGTTCATTCTTATGTACCTAAAATAAAAAAACCTGCTGATTAAAATAATTCAAGATACTGTGATACATTAACTTGTGTATATATATTACTAATGTCCCAAGAAATATACAAGTCTGTGTATATGTCTTTTTTGTGAATATTAGTAGCCAAAATAGATAGATTTATGCTTGTATTGCCAAAGAGGTACATAGACCACCTGCAACACTCCTCCATTAATTTCTGTTCTGTGCTAGTCTGGCCAAAAATGATTCGACATAAACTCACACAAACCCAAGCATCTGAAGTTGAATAGAAGAGGTCAGTTATATATTGTATATTATCATAAATATTTTGAATAGATCGGGGTCTCTGTGGCCGAGTGGTCTGTAGCGTACGCTTACCGATTAGTGCAACCTATCGCCTAGGTATAAACCCTACTCTGGATAGATTCTGATGTAAGAAATATTTTGGGTTACTTGACGAAGTTAAACGGTTTTCTCCTGCACCCTGGTTTCCTCCACCATAAAAAAGAGCTGTCTTGATACCAGCGAAATATTTTAGACTTGGGCGTAAGTTCTCTTTACTCTGCTTTTACTTATTTATATAAGTGAATACCTCTACAACAATCTACAGGATGTAACATATTATTCAGTCTGGCAACGTTATCATTATAATGTACAACCAACTGCAAAGACGCCATTTTTATATATTGTTGGTAAATAGAAATTCTTGTACTTTCAATAAAAAAAAATTTTATCATTTATATTTTAAGTCACTCAGAGAAGAATGGCAAATCTGTTTCTTCATAACAGCTGGTATAGAAATCGTAGGAGGGGTATTTTTCTTGATATTTGGAAGTGCTGATGTTCAACCTTGGGCTTCAAATTCTGGAAACGCATGTCGTGTCACGGATAATGACAATAAAGTAGAAGTAGTTCGGTGGCAAAGAAAAGACCACTTCTCTGATATAAGTGACAAAACAGCATAAGGTAAACACTTGTTAATTCAGCAATGTAGTGTTGTGTCAGCTTTTTTACTTTGGTTTATATACTATACATGCTGTATGTCATTAAAAAAACTACAAAACGTTCGATTTGTCATCTTTTTGTCAGAGTTATAGTGTAAAATATTTTTTTCTTTGAAAATCTTATATCTTGTAGATTTCTTGCGTCTGAAAATCAAATAATGTCTAACATTTAACTGAAAATACCGTTTTTGCACAAAATATTTTTTTAAGAATTGACATGTTTTGTGTCGTTTATCACCTCATAAATGACACAAAACACTATATCAATTCTTATATTTACAATTTTAACAAAACATCAAATACAGTGATTCATAAAACCAAGTGCTTTTATGTTGCATTAGACATTGTTGATGTTTCATTGTGACCTATTTGAACAATGTTTTTCAACCGCTGCACATGTGCTGTTTCGGGACCTGCATTAGTTCAGACACTGCAAACAAGATATTTCCTATAGCTACTCAATTTGTTTAATTTACTTGTAAAAAAACGTTTACAGTAAACATGCGTTCTCGCAAACAGAATCATGAGATGAGAACACAAATATAGAAAGGTCAAAATCCCGTCTCTATTTTGTCTGACATATTCTTCAGGACGTCACAAATCTGCACGTTCTGTACTGACGTTATTGACAAATCTGCAAGTTCTGTACTGACGTTATTGGTAAATTTGCAAGTTCTGTACTGACGTTATTGGCAAATCTGCACGTTCGAATTCTGTATTGACGTTATTGGCAAATCTACAAGTTCTGTACTGAAGTTATTGGCAAATCTGCACCTTCAGTTCTACCGTTATTGGCAAATCTGCATCTTCAGTTCTGACATTATTGGCAAATCTGCACCTTCAGTTCTGACATTATTGGCAAATCTGCACCTTCAGTTCTGACGTTATTGGCAAATCTGCGAGTTCTGTACTGGCCTTTTTGGCAAATCTGCACGTTCTGTGCTGGCGTTTTTGACAAATCTGCACGTTCTGTACTGGCTTTATTGGCAAGAAAGCGACGAAATTGCTACAATGTTTACATAGACAAAAACAGTTGCAATTGTAAATATTATGTTTTGCATTATCAAAGAAATTAATGTTGAAAAGATTTCAGACTCTTGTTTCACAATTATTCCTCATAATTTCTGAGAATTTCATATTATAAAAATCCATTAATAATTTCAACATTATCATAACAATTATTTCCATTAACAAGGGGGTTATTTGAATTAATGAAAATTGAATTTGAAAAGTAAATGATAGAAGCTTTGATTGTGATAAGGTAAATGGGGAAAATTGCCATCAACTTTTTTATGTGGTGCAACTAGGTGTTTCCAGAGCGTATAACAATGTTTACTGTTTTCTCAGTTAAGCATTATCATCCAGTACTGAACACAAACTGTTCATTCTCACGTGCATTCGGTAGAAACTTGAATGACATCATTGGATATCATCTGGTGATGCATCTATGAACACTTATTTTTTTACATTTTTAAGTTGGAGTTTTATAATAAAAGGTGTCAACACATTTTAAGAGTCATTCTTTGTAAGGACCACACTGCCGCCACAGAATTTAAAAACATTTTACCTCATGAATGGGTGCATATAACAAACTAAGAAAAAATATAAAACTTAGATTTGTTTGTACTGTTTCCATAGTAACCAACCATTAAGAGGCGAACTCTGGAATTTCAGTCAATTTCGGGTGCATAACAAATATGCCGCTAGAATATTCATTTATGATAATGATCTTCAATCTTTTGAATTGTGATGGTCATCCTTATCTTTTACATGTCAAAACTATGATTTTACAAGTTTTTATTTATTTTGAGTCACTTTTTCCTAAAAATATCCTCTTAAAAATGACTTGAACAAACTGAACTTTGAGATTGATTATTTTGAAAACGCTGGCATTTGAATAATAATACAATCATTTAAGTTATTGAGAAAGATAGGTTGTATAAATATATCAATAAAAAAGTGTAGTAATCAAAAACAAACATACTAATCCATGTCCGAATCACAATCCAGAAGCAAAGTAAAAACTTTGGAACTGACAAGTTAGGTTAGACACGTGAACTTCCACCAGGGAAGTGAGGTCGGGAGCACCTCCTGTTTAGCTAGCTACACCCGCCACGTGTGTAATCAAAATTGTGTGAAAGGAACATGGAACTGTGAGACGTCAAATATATCCAGGGCAATCCTGGACACATAGACATCAAACTTATCAACTATACTGTAATGACGGCCATAAAACTTCTTAAGGGCCTTGATAAAAAAAACGAAAAAGAAAATAAATCAGGGTCAAAGATACAGCAGAAAACCTAGTCGGGTCCCTTTTTTAAAATAATTATCTCCCTTTACAAACATATTATAAATTATTTTCTCTTCTTGATATGTTTCATATGTGCCGAACATTTAATCACATATATATTTTTTAAAAACATATGTATATTTATTTATATACATGCTTGGTTTACCTTTTCTCTAGTACAATATCATATGGTTTTCCTGCTTCAGGTATCTATATGCCACCATTCAACAGTGCAGTGTATTTTTTAAATCAGTCAGCGGAAGGATAATTTTAGCGTTACAGGACAAAATCATTGGATAATAAAATCAATTGAATTTAAAATTGCTATAGGCACAATACAAATTGCTTGACAAATGTTGCGTTAAACTTTACGATATTAATCATCGGTGTATGTAAGGGTTTATGGCATTTATGTGTAATTAATGAAGTATTACCATTACGCGTCTACACCATGTTCCCACATGAGTATATACATTCAATAGTACGGCAGCTAATGCTGGAATAGCATTAATTAACATACACATTTTATGTATGTTTTACTATTAGTAATATGATCTGCCTAGCTTTTATGTTTTATTATTTCTGTTTTACCGAACACTCACAAGGTCTATACGCGGGAAATGAATACAAAAAAACTAAAAAAAAAACAAAAAAAAAAACCAGCAAGACCTTGTATACGTGGCCTGCGTATAACACAGCTAGCTGGACAGTAGGTGCTTTTATTTCCTGGGTACCCGGCCTCATTTCCTTGATGAAAATGCTCGTGTTTTTAGTTCCACTTTTCAAAGTTTTCACTTTGCATTTTGGGTCGGGAGTTAAACAATGTAAGGATATGTTTGTGTTCAATTAAGTCATTATTATTATTATTATTATTATTATTATTATTATATAATAATAGTGTGTGTGTGATTATATTTATAAACTCAGATTTAGAAGTTATTGTAAATAGTACAATAATTGAACGCAGCAAAATAATTGTAAACTATAGGATCATAGTTACATATATATCATTTATTAGTGTTTATGTTTCAATAAAAAATGAACGAAATAGAATAGTGTATAGTTGAAAACTGACTGTAGATTTATAGATGACTATCTGCAATAAAAGCATAGAAATCACTGTGACCAGAGCGTTTGTGTTAGTACAGGTGGAACAAATATCCTCAGACTCTTATCTTCCCAGAGAGGGATTCAACAAGGAGTCGCGGTGATTCGTAATACGACGACTTTAACCAACCGACCAATGAGGTTACAATTTGTTACAAGAGATCACATACATTCACAACCAATATAAAAAGCTATGGGTACTTCAGCGATATGCGGAAGGTCATATAATGTTCCTGTTTTTATTTCGTTGAGTAATTATTCCGCACCTTCATGTGACTACATGTAGCTTTATAAAATCTACCAAACCCGTTATTTTGATGTTTTACCTTCATCAAGTGTTGTTTTACTTAACCACTTAACATGTCATTATGTTGTTAAGTTTATTGTTTTTATTTTTCTATATTAGGATTGTGCTTCAAGTATCATTTCAACACTTACATATAAGTATGCTAACTCTTAATAAGATTGTCTAATCTCATTGGATTAAGTGTTTGGCTAATATGGAAATTTTAATCCTACTTTGTAAAATCTCGAGATTCGCGAGAGGTCAAAGACATCATTTTTCTTGATCAATGTCAATCAATTCCTTGAAATTATTGTCGATGGTCCAGTGGATAATACAATCGCAATGAACTGTCATTCTTGTAACACTGTATTGTATAAAATCACCATTATGTTCAATAGCTAGACTTTTTTGTGAATAAATTGCGATTTTTAATGGGACGTAACTAATATTATTCTTCACACATTTTTGAAAATAATAATAATACAGATAATACGATGGTATGATATTGAAAATGACACCATAATTTCTTAAATATCTTAACAGTTATTGAAATAAAGATGTAAAATTGTTCCATATTTACAAAAAGGATTGTGGAGTCGAAGCCTGTTGTATTGAGTTAAAGTTGTTTAAGTTAAAGAGAAGAAACCGTCCTCATTTCTTAAAAGTAAAACAAAAACAATGAATACACGACGACTATTTAAGGGACATATGAACTTAAACACAAAAACATCAAACAATGTCCAAATTAAAATCGTAAAAGCAAAGTAAAAAATTGAATACTGGCAAATTGAGAAAAAGATGCGTGCTTCCACCAGGGAAGTGAGACCGGGTCCTCCGAAAGGGGTATCTCCTCTTGTTTAACTAGCTACAACCGCAATGTGTTTTAATGTAGATAAATTAACCTATTTTTGTGTTGATTAGTTTAATGCGTTTCATCAGTTTTTATCCCGAAAAATGTCAATATCTAAATATCAATTATGTACAATGTATTGTAAAATATGTTTGTTTTCTGAGTGTAGTTTGATTTATATGTGCTTGTGAGTAGTGACATACAGCAACATCTAAGGAATCGTCGGTTTTCATTTAAGGTTGCATCTGAATGGACAAGTGTTGGACACACCGCATTACAACCAACTTTTCAAACATTTCATTTTTATGTCTTTGAATTAAGACCTACCAAATACGTTTTAAGCATCCAACCTAATGAGCTAAATACAAACAAAGGTGGTGGTTTTGAAAATACCAAGGGCCAAAGGTTCTTGACCTTTTGATTAATTCATCAGAGAGTTTTTGTATACAAATGGTAATACATATTCTAGGTTCAACTTACTTTTCAATTAAATAAGAAATTGAAAATGTAGAAAGGCTAAAGTATAAACTTTTCCGGTTGCTTACGTACAATTGCGGACGTTTACTTATAATACAGAAACATGTCCGCTTAAAGGTCACCGGTCACCAAAAACCGAATTTTTTTTAGTACTATTTTCCGAAAGATTACATCATAAAAAGTCGATTTAGCCACAAATAACATTTTTTAATCATTTCTGTCCTTTTCTACAGCGTAAATTAAAGCCCTGAAACTGTTGAAAATCTGTATTATCTCCCTTTGGTAGTAAAAAGGGCACAAAACCGGAAGTGACGCAGAAGGTGTTATCCAAGCTATTTAGGAAATGAAGCTTGTATAGTGAACTGCATTTATTACCCAGATTAATCGGAAATAACTGCTAGTGTTTTTATATATTTATTTATTTTTTTAGCATTGGGTATTTCAGTTTCCTTCAGCAGAAAAAAATTAATAAAAAATAAACATAATAATAAGAAATAAATCAAGAAAAAAAACTATATTTGTGTTTGCTCTAAGTATGATTACTAATATTTTTACAAAACATAATTTTACATTTCTTTTTGAAATTTATTTATTTAATTATTTATTTATTTATTTATTTCTATTTATCACAACAAATAATAAAAGAACCCACATTTCCGTTTTTTGTTTAAAATATTGTTCATATTAATTTTCATTAATATTTAATATCATTTTAATTATCTTTACTTATCTCTGATTCATTAATTAAATAATTAACTAATTAATTAATTACGTTATTTATTTATTTTTTATTTATTTATTTATTTATCATAAGGAATAATAATTTTGATTCATATTTGTTTTAGAAATTGTCCAACTTTTAATTCCTTTTTCGATTAAAATCAAAGATTTATTATTATTATTATTATTATATTACTATTATTATTATTATTTACCCATGTAATAAATAAAAAAACACGTTTTCGGGTAGAACTGGGTCCAAGACCTGTAGTTTTTTGTAAAACGAAAATATCAAAATAAAGGTTTAAAAAATAATTTGTTATTGTCTCTCAAATAAAATATTTCACCCCAGTATTACATAAATATGAAAACTATTTCAATTCAATGGCTTCCTATTACTTATTTGCAGTAAGTTTAATAATAATAATAATAATAATAATAATAATAATAATCATCATCATCATCATCATTATTGTTTCCATGGTAAAATAAAAAAATAATTCATATAATAACTTTATTACGCTTATTTTTAATGGGATGAAAAAAAAACGTCATCAAAATGTGATACCAGTGGGATTATGCTCGACTAACTAAGGACTCAAAACTCGAGTGAAACTTTCTTTCTTTTATTCACAATAAATTTATATCGTTCAAAGTATGATTTACACCCCTCACATACCAGTAATTAAGAGATTATCAATATGCTACAGTACACTGGGAAACATCCTGTTTAGAAGTAGACATCTACCACCTTTAATCAACAGAGTTTACCTTACAATATGCAACATTAATTGACACGTGTGATTATCTTTATGATATACCCGGTAAATGTTATTTGTCATTTTTGATGGATTCTGAAAATCGAATAAATTAAAGTCAAATTAGATTTGTTAATTTGAACAAGACATACACGTCTTTGTTTGAATGTGTGAACTGATTGAATTACAGAATTAAATTAATTTTGAAAATAAAAATTGTTTAAAATCTATTTATTAGACTGAATTCATTCATAATAATTAGAATTGTCTTAAATGATTATTCCACTCATATTTTCCTGACTTATCTCGTAATATTTAATCTGAATACATTCAAAACAACTAGAAAGCTGCATGAAGGACTTGGGTAAATCTGGTTATAATTTGTTCTGAAATTTGTGGAAAAAACATGTTTATCGGTCATTGTGATTTTATTATCTCCAAACTTCACAAAATATATCATTTTGACTTGAAATCAAACTTTAAAACCCTTCAAAACGCCACACAAACCCACATGTAATATAGGTAATGTGTCTTTCCTCAGCAGCTTAACACCGTGTACGTCATCAATTAGGTCGCCGGAAAGTTACGAGCGGTGTCGGAAACTACCGAGTATTGGCAGTTCGTTCAGGTAAGGTTTTAGTGTATTACAGGTAAATGTAAGGTGTGGGAAACCGTCAGACACATCAATATTGACTATTCTACCCATTGGAATGCAAAATACAAAATTGATAAATTTGGTGACCGGTGACCTTTAAAATCAAAAACACAAGGTAATATAACAAAAATCTTTGATGCACATGAAAAACTTACAAACACAGATGAAGTCCAGTTAACATTGTCAAAAACAGACTGAAGAAAAGGAAAAAAACTACCCATCTACGTTTAAACCAATGTGTTACAAAAAGTGCGCAACGTGGCAACAAAACAAAAGAAAAAAAATCATCAATTAATTTTGAATTATTTATGTTCTAGGATGGTAGGAAAATTGAAAAGTAAGATTAAAATACAAAATGACTATAAATAATTCACAAATCAAGTAACAAAATTTAAAAGTTCCAAAATTAATAAATAATTCAAGTCTGATAATTTAACCAATTAAAATTTCTATATGTAAATACAAAAAAACTGTAACAAATACCAAAATCTAATTGCTACTTAAGATGAAAAATTATATGTAAATAACCCAAAATATTATTTTAAAAACATTTTGAATAGTGTAATTATTGAAGAGCGATCCTCAGTGTATAGGTTATCGAGGATTTCTGATATCTTTGAAATTTTCAGGGAATTTATGTAAACTGGAAACCCATTTAGTGTATCAATTTCTAAGTAATTGCGTTTTAGAGGCTATGATGTTTCTGGAAATGAATAATGGAATAATTATGCTAATAACATAATAAGCAATTTTCTATAAATCTCATAGTTTATAAAAATCCTGTTCTTGTAAGATTAAAATTACTGCCGAAATTGCTATCGTGTGCATGTTTATAACTTAATGCAACTGAAACGATCCTTATTGAACATTTTACATATAATTCAATATGTCATTAAAATTATACCACCATCAAACAATTTTTCACTGGACATCTATCACATCAATGTCCGATTACAACATTTAATTTCCTAGAACGGCCTACATCTGTTTTATCCCCGCCTGCACAGTGCGTAAACGGTAGTTATATATATGTCATGACCGTCTGCAAAACGGATATATTTCCGAACATTAAGCAAGGATTCATTTTATATTTAGATCATAGATGTTGACCTATTTTATAATAAAATTAAGAGGTGGGAGGGTGTTATTTTCTAGCTGAAATGATTATTTAATTTTTGTAAGTGTAGCACATCCAAAGCATTATATAAATATCTTATATTGATCATTAAACCATATATAAAAATTCCTATTGGTGGACAAATAAAGGCAAAACAACAGACAACAAACAAACAATCCAATTTAAATAAATATACAGTTTATGTCTCTACATGACGCTATACAACATTACATATAGCAAATACAATTTGACAAAACATAATTTATACTTTCAATGCATTATACATTTAGATTAGAGCATGTTAAATGCTGGTGTGTTGATTTTATTTTTCGATTTTGATCTTTTTTATGATATACATAAGAGGTTGGTGGTTGTTATTTTATGGGCGAAATGTTTATTATATTTTTGTAAGTGTATCACACCTAAAACCATTATATATATCTAAGATTTTTAACATAGAAATATACATTAAACCATATATAAAGATCCTTATTGGTTGATAAATAAGAACAAAATAAACAAACAAACCAGTTTAGTAATGTAACAGTGTTAATGTATGTTACTCTACATGACGCTATGCAACTTAAGGCTTGCATGGTGTATATAACTTAACAAAACAAAAGTTATACTTTCAATGCATAAAACTTTAAGTGAACATGTTCAATTTGATCAGACAAATAGAGCAAACGCATGTCAACTACTCTTGCTATTTTTTCAGCCATTCGTGACGATTTGTATTACTTTAGGTGTTGAGTGATGTTAAGCCAAGTGATTCGAATACGTTAACAACAGAAATTTTCACATGTATGGGTACGTATGAGACTGATATGTGGATTAAGTTAATTGACTTACAATGTTGTAGATGCCATATCACAGAACAATAACAAGAAAAAACATGCCAGTTGACATCAAAACTTTTTAAAGAACTTAACATGAGATAATGTTTGAACTTTTTATTGCTTATTGCTTATTGCCTAGATCGCAGTAGCTTAAAACGTATAATTTGTGCCTGGAGGTTATTTTCATACTGTGGGTTGTTCTAGTTAAAAGGTATATGAACATGTAGCTGAAATGATTAAGGACACAATTTGACATTTGTGATATAAAAGATGAAGATAATCAAGAGGTTATTTTATGTGTAAATAACCCAAATATATTATGAAGAAGTCATTCTAATAGAGTTATAATATTTAAGACCGTGATTATCGAGGATTTCTGATATCTTTGAGATTTTCGGGGAATTTATGTAAACTGGAAAACTCATTAGTGTATCAATTTATTAGTAAATACGTTTACGGGGCTAGGCTGTTTATGAAAATTTATAATTGAATAATTGCACTTATAGTGTAAGCAATTTTCTATAATCCATTTGAATATACATAATTTATTAACATCCTGTACGTCTAGGCTTAAAACTATTGCCGAAATTGCTATCGTGTGCATGTTCATAACATTATTCAAATGAAATAAACAATTTTAACATTTTATAGATAATCAAATCTGTCATTAAAATTATACCACCAAATAATTTTACGGTGGTCATATAACACATCAACATATTGAATTTCCTAGAACGGCCTACATCTTTTATCCCCGCCTGCGCAGTGCGTAAACGGTAGTTATATATATGTCATGACCATCTGCAAAACGGATATATTTTCGTACATACTTCAAGGATATTTAGCAAGGATTGATTTTATATTTAGATTTTGACCTATTTTAAAATACAATTAAGAGGTGGGCGGGTGTTATTTTCTGGTTGAAATGTTTATTTAATTTAGTAAGTGTAGCATATCCAAAACATCATATACACATATATATCATAGATTGATAACATGAAAATAAACATTAAATCATATTAAAGATCCTTATTTGTAGACAAAAACAAACAAACAAACAAACAAACAAACTAGTGCAGTAGTGTAACAGTGTACATATACCTTACTCTAAATGACACTTTGCAACTTAAGATATGGCTCCCCGTGCATGGTGGATACAACTAAACACAAGAAATGTTATACTTTTATGCATAATACTTTTAGATTTGAGCAAGTAAATGCGATCAGACCAAGTCTTCAAGTAAAGTACATACATGTCAACTACTCTTGCTAAATTTTTACAGCTATTCGTGACGATTTGCATCAATGTTGAGTACATTTGATTCTAATACCTTGTCAACTAGTTCACACATATGTTGACATCTGAGTATGTAGTTCATCAATTTCAATGTTGTAGATATTACAGCACAGAACAATAGTGTCGAGTCAGCTAGTAAAAACCATGACAACTGTACATAAAACCTTTATCAATAAAACAACAGGAGTAACGCCTGAACTTGCAATTGCTTATTCGTTATTCTCTAGATTGCAGTAGCCAAAACTTACAATTTATATTTAGAGGTTGTTTTTTTATACTGGGGATGTGCTAGTTAAAACAAATATATATATATATTTATTTAGCATGTAGCTAAATGATAGCGGATACAAATTGATATAAATGATATGAATATCGGTTATCATTTCCGAACATATTACAATTTAGATCCAAGTTTAACAATTCAGTTAGCAGTATTGTTCTGTAGAACACAGATACATTACCCTTAGCTTATTATAAGACAAGTACTGCTTTAACAATTGTTGTAGCTTATTCCATTACATAGCTGGTGAAAGTCGATGAATTTTTGCAGCAATATGGAACGTTTTGGTAATTTTGGTCCAAAATTTACATTCTGTTACCCCATGGCTGGCAAACCCGGAGAGTTACAAGGTAAGATTAATTTAAGGACAGGTGATATGTTAAAATTTTCCTATTTATTTCCACATCATACTATGCCACGCCATCTGAACGTACCAGTAACTAAATATTAACATTCCATTAATTCTCCGTTTGTTTGATTGTATTGCAAGCCCAAGCTTATCAAGACCCTCAAAGTGTTTTGTCGCCGTCATCACAATATTGTTTATTAATATAATGTCTCTGTATCCAAACTTACCCTGGATACATTTGATGTCCCATAGTTCTCATGTTCATTTATTCTCAACTTTGATTACCAGTCCGGAGCACCCGACCTCTGTTCCCTGATGAAAGCCCACGTGTTTAAATTAAATTGTCTGGCTCATGATTTCCAGTTTGCTATGGCATTGTGATTTAGACATCGATTTTTTACGTTAAATTTTTATTTTGAGTATGTTTTTGGCAAATGATATCAGTCGGCCAATTTTCAAAAATAAGATTTTCGTCATCATACATTTCATGTAAAACAAGAATTAAACGAATAAGAAAAATATAAATCCCATACTATTCTATCACAAGTGTATCTTATCATATACCACTTTAGAACGCATTAAAAGTACTTCCTTTTTACCTTTAGTTTTGAGAACACTTAAAACTGATGACTGCACTATTTAAACTTTAGTATTAATAAAAATTAAAGATTGTTTAACATTTATTTATTTATTTATTTATTTATTTATTTATTTATATGCTTTTTGAAATTACTAAGAAAAAAACATTTTTATACTCATTCTCGTGATAATTTCAGATGTCTTGAATAAAATTATCACCATATACTAGTACAAACAAAACCAATGTATTTCATTTTGGGTATTGTCATGATCGATTTTTTTAATTCTGACAAATTAGGTTTCATCAAGTGAACTTCTACCAAGGAAGTGAAGTTGGGTGCCCCGGAAGTGTAACCACTTCTTGTATAGCTAGATACACGCATCGCGTGTTTTGGATACAGATGCATCATACATATCAACGATATATTGCATTGGCGATCATAAAATTTTCTGGAAGATTTGATAAATCTAGGTGGTTGCAGTATCCCTGAGTCAACAATTTATTTGTAAGCAGCTCGATTGGATTTTGAAAACTGCCATTGTGGGAACAAGTTCTACCAAAACGTAATACATGTAACTATACACGCTATATACAAGGTATATTGCTGAGAAGAAAAGGTGACAACAAAAAATTAAAATAATTACGTTTTTTATATGCATGTATCTTAAATTGTAGCCTTTCATGATCATGGGTGCAATAATTGAATTATAAGTCCAAATTTGAAGAAGAACCTGATGTATCAGTCATATTTTTATTTTAAATTAACTAGGAAAATGACATTCATATACATGTAGTCTGCATTGATGATTATTAGGACAGAACGCCATCTATATACATGTATATGGAGTTAAATATTTGGCGACAGATTTCTAAACCAAGTTTCACAATATTCTGCATGAATTCTGCTTCATAGGGTTCAAGGAACGACCAGCAATCAATGGAGCACAGTTTGTGCTCATTGGTACGCTGATAGTTTGTGAAAAAAAAATATCACCAAACACAAAAAATGTTGAAACCATTTATTTTTGTGCAAATATAAACCTTGTTTCAAAAATATTTGCGCTACAATCGCAAGGATGACTATCCACCTACACAAAGAGTTTAAATTCTACAGTACAACAAATGTTACAAATTTACATGTTATTTTGTGTAGAATGACATGGCGTGAATTCGAAAATAAAAATTAATATGAATTTGAAAGGGGACACCTTATCATTAAATTATTACAGGTTGACTATTTATGGAGAGAAATTCCTTTATACATAATTATGTCATAAAATTATAGTAGCAATTTCCAGTAATTGTTCTTAAATGTATACGAGCTCTTCGTGACATGGGGTACATCAACTTTCATCTCTTGTTTTATTCCCGTTGAAGCAAATCCTGTTTCTACTACTTAGGAAGCAGGCTACTGCACTATTGATGTTTTCTATAGTACACTACTGATAATACAATTAAATCTCTGTCTGTCTATACGTACTGTAGTACAACACTTGAAATGTCGAGAAATAAGGAATAAATTAACCAGCAAAAAAGTAACAATAGATTGGTGCACCACGTCAACCTCATTATATAAGTGTTTTGTCAAGTGTTATACAATAACTATACTAGTACTTCTTGTTACTATTTATAATTCAATGACTTTGTGACGTACGTGCACTCCTTTGAAAATATGTTTTCAATTCCAAGAAATATAAATATCTTTCAACTTGGAGAAATATAGTGGGATGGAAAAATATTTATTGAAATTGTAGAAGGGGTATACTTCAATTTTTAAATTACTTTAAATTATTGATGCAAATTTCAAAAAAAAAATAATAAATAAATAAATAAAAATGCTTAAATAGCCGTTTATTAATTACAGAACCCAGTTTTACAAAATTAATCAAAGTCAATCATTATTCTTCATTTAACTGTTAATAGGCAGCCACTAATTAATTTGATAATCAAGTTTAATCAACGATGTACTGTTATAAAGCTTTGTGTTACTGACCACAGACATTCGTTTTTTTTTCCTTTTGGGTAATCATGTTGATATTTCAACACCTTTTTATCGCAAAATACAGACCTAATTACCATAATTGCGGAAACTTATTGGAAAAGCCAAAACCAAAATAAACATACCATTTCGTGTTCAAATAAAAATCCACAAAATAAAGTCAAACTTTAAAACTGGCAAAATAAAGGAGATTGGGTGCTCTGGAAATTAAAGTCAAACAACCGTTGTTTAATTAAAGTACACCTGCCACGCTCGAGATTGATTGGACGCCAAATATGATCCAGTTTAATTTTGGATACAAAAAATATCGTACTTACCAAGAATATTGTGGTGACGACTATAACACTTTTTGAGGGCCTTAATAAGCCTAGCCTTGCAATATATATCCCTGAGTCAACAGTTTATTTGATAGCAGCTTGCTTCGTTATACAAAGTTCCCATAGTGGAAGCAATTTACAAAAGCTACTATTGCAATCGTTTCAGCAGATTGCAAAAATCTTTCATACAAAGATGGCTTTATCTAGATAAGGCGTTTGTTCCAGCATTGATAATATCCAATGACTTTTTACGTTTTACGCAAAGTCAGCAGAAATCGGAACAAACATTATAAACCTCGTTGTGGCATGAATTACTATCAAATATCAGCCTATTTTACACTTGTTTTGAACTTACCAGCATTTCCGCCATTTGCAGTGTATCATACAAAGGTGTACAGAAAACCGTCAAGATGTATTTCAATTTAATTTTGCTTTTCCCTCTTGCTGAGTAAAAACGGAATTCTTGGAAATAATCATTTATAATAAATACACAAGGTAAAACGCTTTACCTTAACCTTTTGATCTCATCCAGGTATAAGTGATTAGATTTTTATAAACCACTGAAAGACAGATTTTGATTGGTTGAGCATCATCGATCAATGAGATATATATTTTAAGGTTACATATATGGGATTAGTTTTACGGCCTCAACATTGACAGATTGAGACATGCCACATTCAGATAAACATTGAAAAGCTTCGTTTTATGTTAATAACTGGCTGAAGTTTCAATTTGAGTCAAAAATTGTTTGAAATGCTGGAAACATATTTAATTTTGCGTGTATTTATTTTCGCGGTATAGGAAATTTAGACATTCCCGCATAGTGAAATGTTCGCGTTTTTGAAATATGCAAGATAACATAATAATTATAATATAATTTTTACTTGGTATTAACTTCCGCGCAAATCAGCGTGAATTAAACGAAAATTAGTACATAGCGAAAATAAATACGTTAACAGTAGTAATGTGTTATCAGTACTGAAATGACTCTTCTTCAATTGGACTAAGTAACACAGACATATAAACTTTAAATCGGTTATTGATCGTTAATTCATTCAGGTGTAGCAAATAATAACGTTGTATACTGATTGGTTAAGCATCATCGTTACAATTCTTCCAGCGACTGATACATTACAATGGAATGTGTATTTGCGGTTTAAATGTGAAGTACTGGCCTGTCGAAAGTTTAACACTTGGTTTACGAATTGGGCCAACTTGTAACATATACAGTACTGACTTGTCAAAATATTAACACTGGGTTTACGAAATGACAGCTCATATCGGCAACCTCGTTATCTATATTTCAACAATTTTTAAGGACCACTGCGGTAAATCAATTGGCAGAGTGCTCGCTCAGTAAGTGGGAGATCGTGGGTTCGAATCCCGACCGAGTCTGATCCAAGACTTGAAAGTGGGTAGTGACTGTTCTTTCGCCAAGCACTCGGCATTACGAAATACAAGTCGCAGTTCTTTCGGATGGGAACTTAAAATATACGAGGTCCCGTGACACGGTAGGCTTAGCACGATAAAGAACCCTGCTGTATAATGCCATCAGCAGAGGCAAAATTTCTGCACCTTCGCCTATAGCTGGCGAAGTCTCGATATAAGTGATATATTTTTCGCTGGGACGTAAAACATCATTACTCAACTCAACTCAACACTTTTAGGCAGCTGCTATTTTATCTGGACCTTTTCGATCACTAGCTATCCGTATCTCGACCACTCTATATTCGTGCTTCAACTCTTACGTTAGGTCAGTGTTAAACTTTTGACATGTCTGTACGACACATTTATTTTTTATTTACCTGTTACCTGTCTGTAGAAACCAGTATAGGCTTTGCGCCTCTCTGATCCGTTTTAATGTTATTCCTGGACCCGAATCTTGTTTTGCCTGGTTCCGGTAATTTATTTAATCGTTATTGTCTCATGATACACATAACCTTCAAATTACAGATGAAAATAGAAATGTATTAATTTAGTAAAGTGAATTTTGTCAGGTGTGTAGTGATGTGATGTCAGTGTCGTATATTACTATGATTTAGGGTTTATTATTTCCACATTTATTTTTGCGGTTTGCCTTATAACCACAACTATTTACCTGGAAGTAAAACAAAAGATTAGTACTTGTCTATTACTCTTGTACCTAAATAAAACCTTGCACTGAAAAGACAATGAGTAAATTAAGCTTTTATTTTGTAACAGAAATGTGTTTTAGATCTAAAGAATTTTACCGTTTTATGCTTATTAACATGTGACACTTGAATAAAATATAATATTTATTATTATTAATTTTATTATTATATTATTATTATTATTATTATTATTATTATTATGTAACAGAAGGGAGAAAAATGCAGCGTCGGACCTGGGATAAGTCCGAGGAATCGTTGAAATCATTTCCTAGTTTGCTTGTCGACGTTTGGTGGTTATCTTCGCCTTCTCCTGTTTTCTCAACCATTCCATTATATAACTAACCGCCTCGATATGAGAATACACAAAAGGCCAAAGGGCCTTATCGCTCACCTGAGGGTATGTACACACATCATGCAGTGGTTTAATGGCCGATTACATAAATTAAAAGAGAAGATCCAAATTTTCAGCAATTAGGGCCAATATACTACTTTTATTGCAAATTAATTTTAACTTGTCCTGAGAGTGAAAAGTTTATAGTTTTTGAGATAATTAACCTTTTTCGGTATTTGTTTGCATCTGTGAACTTGTCTGTGGACACATTAGCTTCGTTCATATATCAAAGTAATCGTTAGGCCAATGCCTACAATATTCTAATATGCATGCCTATACAAAAAGTTTATAGTTTTTGAGATAATTAACCTTTTTCGGTATGTGTTTGCATCTGTGAATTGTCTGTGGACACATTAGCTTCGTTCATATATCAAAGTAATCGTTAGGCCAATGCCTACAATATTCTAATATGCATGCCTATACAAAAAGTTTATAGTTTTTGAGATAATTAACTATTTCATTATTCATTTGAATCTGTAAACTATCCATGACCTTCATTCATTTCATAAAATGTCCATTGCAATGCCTACAATATTCTCCTATACACGCCTGTACAAAAAGTTTATAGTATCAAGTATCACATCAGTATTAGTTTACCTCTGTGACCTTGACCTTGGACACTATGACCTTCATTCGTATATCAAAATAATTGTTATGTCATTATATACAATATTCTAATATACATGGCTATACAAAATGGTTATAGTTTTTGAGATAATTTACCATTTCAGTATTCGTTGGTATCTGTGACCTTGTCCTTTGAACATATGGTCTTCGTTCATATATCAAAATGATTGTTAGGCTAATGCCTACAATATTCTTACATACATGCCTTACAAATAGTTTATAGTTTTCCAGATATATTGACAAATACACTAATGTTAGCAGATCAGTGCAAAAAACGTACCGGGTGCAGATTTGTTGTTACCAATTACTCGGGACAAAAACGTACTGATTGCATGAGTGTCAATGTCAATGGCTCAGAGCAAAAACGTATCAGATGCAGGATGGTTTATACAAATTGTTCAGGGCAAAAACGTACCTGGTACAGGATGGTTAATGTCAATTGCTAGAGGAAAACATATTGGATGCATTAATGTTCAGGGCAAAAACGTTTCGGATGAAGGAATGTTGATACCAATTGCTCAGGGCAAAAACGTATCGGGTGCAGAAAGGTTGGTGAAAATAGCTCTGGGTATAAACGTACCGGAAACAGAAGGTCGATGTCAATATTGTTCAGGGGTAAGACTTACTTGACTTAATTCCATCTCTCCTGGTACAGAACTTGATCAATATTTTTGTTTCCGTACCCAGCTTCTTTTTACTGTGTAGAATTATAAGTCTTACGTCAAACTCCAACCTAAAGGGCCAGTTGGATTCAACCAGATTGTTTGTCCTTAGGTGAGTTGCCTGCCAAGGCTAACGAGGCCCACCTGCCCCGGTTTTTAATCAGAGTTTTCCATCTCCTAAGTGAGCTGTCATACGACTTTTGGAGTCCCAACTACCCTAGAACCGGCCATGCCCGTGACCCATTTACTTGTAGGATAAGGACATGTTTATTGAAGCAGAAAAAAACCTCTATGTCTTACTGTGGCTATAGCCACGTACAGCATATACAGACATTGCAAAAGAGGTCATATGGTATAACCTGTCCAAAAACTAATGTAATGAAGCCATTTAATAAAAACAAATCACAATATTTACAAAAGAAAATACGTCATTGTACTATTATAACATGAATCGGTGTCATCTTTCGTGTGGCGTGACATATATGCATGTATGACCAACAATTAAATTGCACATTGCCAGTAAAACACTCCATTCATCCCAAACAAAACAATCCGTACAATCCGTTTATCTCAAACAAAACAATCCATTCATCTCGAACAAAACAATCCGTTCATCTCAAACAAAACAATCCGTACAATCCGTTCATCTCAAACAAAACAATCCGGTGATAATTGCTTTAAACCTTCATACAATTAAATAATTTCAAAACAGACATACCAAAAAATGTAGAGTTTTTGTTTTGTTTTTAATAAGTTTTACATTTCACAAGGAATACAGGTAAGAGAGATACGATTTAAAATAAAATTAATATATATATTATGCAGTTTAAGAAAAACCCCACTATATCAAAATTACATGTGCATGTAATCACTTGTATATTTCATAACCATTACTTGCATTTCAATTACTATAATATTAGATCTTCTCTTGAACGAAATAAAGATATAAATCTTCCCCTAAATTCATCCTTATTAATCAAATCATGTTATGCAACACAAAGCCGGAATTAACATGCAATGTATGTGTAATTATTATATGAAAAGTCTCATATTTAAATTTTCAGTAGATTATCGTTTCCGTCATCTTCCCTGCTTATTGAATAATGAGTTTAACTGAAACAACAAACCACAAAATTGAATGCTGATTTGTTTGTTATGTTGCTGTCTATTTCGGTGCTTTTATTTTAGTAACTTCTAAAATCATTTCAATTCTTTACGACTAAAGAATCCCCTCTTATTAGAATAATTTAGATAGAAAAATAAAAAAAAGTCTATTAATAAAACATCAAGGGGTTTTCTGGATAAACGTCAATGCCGGAAAACCTTACATCCCGAGAATTATAGGTTGTTTTTAATTGTGGGGAACTGCTTGTAACTTCAAAATTGCTAAAGGAAATTTAAATTGTCAGATTTTTATTTGAATATTTTGTTCAGAAATTAAATATTTAATAATATGACAGCATGCTCCAATTGGTATATGTAATTGACAACATTTATTTATTTATCCAAACTCATTTTATAAGAAATAATGCCAGTTTCCAGATTTATTAACAAACTGCATACTAACAAAAACACAAAAATACTATACAATTATAGCACCAATTTGAGGTCTAGCCCTCGGTCAATTTACCATCCAGTGGTCAAATAAACATATATTGACCTCAAATTGGTGCTATAATTGTTTTATTATAAAATTGGTATAAAAAATCCAAAAAGGCAAAATTACTTATATTCAGCTATTAAAAATGCTTTAAAACACAAGAAATTTAACATTAACAACTTTTCAACATATCACTTCACTTTGGAAAAATGTTGTAATTGATTGTAATATTTTGACAATTGAACAAAACGTCTTTTTCTTCAGTCGACAATGACGCAAACCTTCCACCGTCTACTGCCATTGTTGTTACGATATGTTGTCCTTCCAAATCTTCCTCCTATTTTGGAAGCACCATTAACCCGAGTAAATAAAGCAGCTTCTTTTCAGATCTTACATAATCAAATTTGAATCCAAGGAAGATAAGCAATCTCCGATCAATAACACTTTTTCAATACGTGCCAGGTCATTACATTGTTTAATTTAATCACGTGGCTACTTTTAGCCTAATGAAAGTGCATGAAAAATATCATTTAATAATAAAATAAGTGATGCTTAAATTGACGTTTTGAATTAATGAATATCTTAAAAACGAACTGAGGTCTTTTGCCGGTGTTTTAGTTAACCTCTTTTCGATAACTTACTATTAACTATAAGGTTTTTACCTACACTTTTAGGGTAATTGACGTATCGCCGACCACGCCCACAATGTTCCGACACTTGCCACCATCACGATACCAAAGCAGCGTCACGGCAACTAATGACGTACTAGTGTCAGTGACGTCATTAAATGGCGCTATCATCAGGCCGAGTTTTCATTCTTTTTGCGTGTAAATCAAGCATCCGGCCATTTGACGGAACATTGTGGGCGTGGCCGGCGATACGTCAATTGAATGCTTATAAGTACATGGCAGTTTTTTACAAGCATTCCTTTACTAAGATTTTCGTCAACTTGACAAATTTGAAATTATTATAATTTTGTTAATGTTTAAGATATCCATGGGTTAGAGAGTAAGGTTGAAGATCACTAAAAGCTTGTAACATTAATTGCAAAAAGTGTTAATTCTTTGTTTAAAATAGATTGTCAATTTGTCAAATTTAAGTGAAGGGAAATCTAATCGGAAATTAGGATCAGCTGACGTGTAAAAAGTGTTACAGCAAATAGCATTATAATATGTGTGATTACTTTTACTTGATTTTGATGACGTGTGAGTTTTTGTACGCTCTCCAGTGAATCAAACACTTGGTCACTGATTTACATCTTAACAACCGCAGGAAATCCCCAGTTTTAAAGCGTCATTTGCGGGAAAAGATTGGCTTAACCATGCATTTAACTTAGATTTATTGAAAACAAATAAATTTAAACAATTTAGCACGATCTCATTTTAAATCAATGTTTTTGGAAAGATCAGGCCCCGGTTTCACAATCATTCCTTAGATAAGATTTTCCTTAACTTAAATTTAGCAAATTTTGGTAATCTGTGATTGGAACTGCTAATAAATATTTTTGTCAAAACCTAATGCAATGTTGTAAGGTCGAATAGATCTTCAAACTGACACCTTCAATTCCTGAATATCTTTAAAACTAAAAGAAATATAAAGATTTAAAAATTTGCTATATTGAAGTTAAGGAAAATTTTATGTAAGGAATGATTGTGAAACCGGGGCCAGTAATGCAAATCCTTTAACTCGTGTATATTTCTAAATTTTAATGTAACAGACCTTAGGATTATATATACTGTAAATCACTTTAATTTTGCGGCACCTTTTTTCGCGATCCCGTTATGAAAACAATTTCGCGATATGAAATTTTCGCAAAATCCCATGTGGAACCCCAAAATTAAAGAAGGTCTTTCTTATAGCAACTGATTAAAATGTTAATATGATGTTTATGTAGTTACTTGGCCTTTACCCAATTCATGAATTTTTATTTTCGCGATTCTAGAACAGATCGCGAATATCGCGAATATCGCGAATATCGCGAAAATAAAGTGCTCACGAAATGAAGGTGATTTGAAGTAAATGAGCATAAATACAAATTAAATAATGACCTTGGTAGTTCACTTGTACCGGAAACAATCAGTACTTCATGTTGTATTTTTTTATTTTCGACCCACCTTTTTGCAGCATCAGCTTGACTACAGAGTCAACATCATATTGTCTCTTTCCAGAGAGTATAGATTTTTTTTGTTATATATTACATTTTTGTAAGTAATACGCTATTCCGGCAAAAAATGCTTTGTGTTGTAATATTAAAATAAATGCACTTTAAATTTAACACCAAAATTTATTTATTTATTTATTTATTTTATTTATTTATTTATGTATTTCCAATTTTCACAAAACATGGCATTTGCCTTGACTATTACTATTGCTATTTTTATGTTCCAGATTTAATATAACTGAATAAATTGCAATTTCATGTAGCCATTATCCCATGGTGTTTGAAATTGCATATTGTCATTATTTGAAATGAAGATGCCATAACATTTTAAATAATTCAAATTTCTGTCTATCCCAAATAACAAAATATAAAGATATTAAATTTTGTCTGATTTTAAGAAAATAAGTTAAGAAATTATCGTGATGATAAAGCAGGTGTCTTAAAGTTCCCATTTTCCCTGTTGTAAACATAAGTTACAAGTGAACAGCACTTTTTGGCGGCATCTTCGAGTACGTACTTAGTGTGTATCTTGACAATTTCCGCCCCAGTGAAGAATGTATCATGTCTAAATACGGATATAAGTATTATGAGTGTATACTACATGTATGTCATCAGGGTTTGTTTCTCTTTCATGTCTATCTTCCGTATTAATTGCAGCTATTTTGTCCAGAAAAAAATATGATTAAATATTTTTTATCAGGAATTGAATTATCACTTATTGTAGGATGTTAAAAATACAAGTACTCATGTACATAATCGCCATTTTAAAACTCCATTTATTTATTTATTTATTTGTTTATTCATTTATATATCATGCCCCCTCTTACTATATTCTTTCTATTTGAGTGTTTCAAAGAAAAATTATTTGTTGACAAGTTTTGCTAGAAAGCTACATTCCACTGTTCGCACTTTTCAGTATGGGTACATTTTAGTACGATTAAAAATCGGGCACATGATTGTGGGGGACGATTGGATTTTATCCCATGATCTATACATCATATACATGTACTCTTTCGTGAATCATAAAGAAAGCAAAATCAATTTTTACACGGTTTTTATCTAAAATTATGACAATGACGTTTAATCGTGTAACGCGTAATCCAATTGTGCGGAAACGCGTATACGTCACAAATTGCCGGAATAACGTTGTTTTACGGTAGCACGTAAACGCAGGAATGAAAATAAACAACCTTTACACACAAAGTAGGTTTTACTGTTTCTACGGACGTTTTAATTTTCTAACGTTACAGAAAAAAATAAAATTTTGTTAAATTATGTTTAAAATATTTCTCATCAGTAACCTTGCAATACAAGAAAGAACAGACTGGTTTTACGGCAACCGTCTATGCAAACATGTGCATGAATCTTTAGTCCAATTAAAACACGACTGCTTTAAAGCGGGCGCCTTAGGATCATATTGCCTCTCGCCGCTTAGGTTCGAATCGCAGTTGGGCCGTGAGATTCTAGTCCGAAACGTTTGTTAGCTTGCTTATCAGCGAATGCTTTCTCTAGACACCCCGTTCTCCTCCATCATACTAGAACTGATCGCCTCAATATAGTAGGGGAAGGAATCGTTACTGGTTATAACTGCACTCTACTCTCTCAGTTTATATAATTAATTTTGATATCAGATTTTGATTTCGTTGACATTTTTAGGTTTAATTATGGCTTGATGTCAGGATGTCTGTATAATGTTAATTTTTGTTGTATTTTTTTTACATGTATTTTAATTATAGATACGATATGTAGTGTCTCATAGGCCACATGTGGCCGGATATAAAAATTTTACAAGGTTTTTTTTGTGTATGTGAATATTGAATTTTTATATGTGACACTTAAATAAAATAAATTATTATATTATTATTATTATTATTATTATTATTATTATTATTATGTTAATAGATGGATTACGATATAAATAAATTATACTGGAAAACGGATAATGACGTCATAAGTCGGTTCCTTTGTAACTGCAGATAACTTTCCACCCTGATGAACTAGAAGGAAACCAATAGCAAATATCATGTTGTAATCTCCAATGTTATTTTTCAATTTTTATTTTTATCTACTTGTATGAAAAATTATATATATATGGTGTACTGGTATTCTAGTAATTTTATAGCATTCGCAAATCAGAGTTTTAGCATCAATACATATAGTATTCTGGTATTCTAGTAATTTTTCGAAATATTTTAACAAACGCATCTAAGTTATTTACTTTAGTTTATAATATACATGTAATATCCAATAATAGTATTAGTAACCATAATTTAGGAATTGACGCAAACGTAATTGAAATAAGGTGCTATTGGTCATGTTGTTATTCAATCCGAACCCTCTAGATACAAATGCTACTCATGGACCTAAACCATTCTAACACGACTGTATGGTCCCCAGTCCGAAACAAAATTATCGTCATGAGCCCCTCCTGGTACAAATGTTCTCCTGGTACGAAACCATCGGTAACGAATCATGGTGGTAATGCAAATATATCGACGATACAATAATGATTGGCTATTAGTATAGACGATTTCTTAATAATAGAAATTACATCTTTTTTCTCCGGATTGGCCAATAACTGTGCAATACTTGAGTTTACAAAGCCTGGAAGGTGGTTAACCGAACGGTTTTACGGTCTTAACAGGCGTGTTTTACTGTTTAATAAATTAGGTACTTGTCTTGTGAAGCATGGCATATGAAGCGTGCGATATATTTCATCTAAAAACCTAAACAGGTAATAATATAACATTCCCATCTTAAAACCATCCTGTATCTAAGTATTAATAAAGTGATGACCTTTGAACCGGAAACTAGGCTCCGGCTTCTGCTGTCATATCAAACTTCCGCCAACACGTATCTTTAACTGGGAATGCCCTAAGAAAAGAAATTTACTAATTTTAGAATTTTCAATCATTTTATTTTCAGCCAATGAGAAAGTGTTGTTAATTTTATCACTATGAAGCATCCCTATCCCAGTATGGAAATTTGGAAAATAAATATATAAATACTGTGTCCGTCAATAACAAATTCAAACTCGACCAGCTGTTACTCTCAAAACAGACGGATACAAAGTTAATACAAATTAACGATATATTCAATTTTATTTATTGAGTTATTTGATTTAGAAAATTCAGAATGAATGGTATGCATACATTTTGTAAATATATTTTATTATTTGATTGGTTTTGGTATAAAACATTCAATTTCTCTTATAATATACTTTCGGTAAATTTTATTTTATTAAATCATAATTTTAAAAAATCGTATTCGATCTTAGAATTTAGATTAAAATATCTACAATTTAAATAACTGCGGTCCATATAAAGTGATAACAGTAACTATTGATATTTGAATTGTTTATTTTATACAGTAAGGTTAATTTTGAATGACAATCAAAACCACTATTTAAATTAATGACATCTTTTCTTTAACAGGTAAATTGTCAAACAGCATTAAAACTGTCTTATTAATCTCACTGCTAAGTGGGATAAGTCAGGGTGCCCCTACCACAACGCCCCCGATATCAGCAACAAGATGGAAGTCACCGTGCCACCCTCCAGCTTCTGCAGTTAGGAGAGTTGCTGTCAGTTTAACATCAGGTTTATCAGACCAGAGAATCATCACCATGGCAAAGACACATATATATGAAATACAACGATTTATAAGCAACTTAACCTCGAAATATGTAAGTACATGTCTCAATACAAAGAAGATTTAATTACGCTATGCTATGCCGTGAACCCATGTCACTTTTAGCGCGCATCTAGTATACAAAAAATTAGACTCTCATTTCACAATTATAAATCATTCACTATTCATTTCAAATTAAACATTTAACATCTGTAAATAAAGTTAACCAAACATATTGGTTTTTTAGTTGACACCAACAACATATGCATGATGTTGGATACTATTAGGATAAATCTCCATTTAACTAATTTTGTCCTCCAAAATATTAAAATACTATCCTCGTATTTATGTTATGTCTGTATAATAAATGTCTGTTTTGTATTTTGGTCTTACTCAAATTAAAGTACAGACCTGTCAAAAGTTTTTCTCGGTAACTTTTTGGCCATTAGCTCTCCTAATCTCTTCCAATCGGCAACTAATAAGCTTCGACTCCTTTGACTTAGCTAAGTGTTAAACTTTCAACAGGTCTGCTATTGATTAGATTTGTATGCAATTATTGTTTATTTATTTTTTTATTTATTTACAATTTTGTCAATGTAGGAAAACGGACGTATACATGGATCCGTGGTTGCCATGAATTTAGATGCATTACTTCAAGTATTATCGCTAAATTGGTTTCCATCAATCTCGGAATTAAGAGGATCCTCCCAGGAACCCATGCAACGAAATGTAAGTTATCAGCATCATATCATTATGAATCATTTTTTCTTTCCTATCATACTTTATAATCATACTGACCGGGGCTAGAATCGGTCAATTGTCCATCCAACGCTAAATTCCAGAAACCCAGGTCTTAGTGTCTTAATGTTAAAAAGCCTTCGCTTACGGATCTCAGTGCTTCTCATCTATAGGTTCGAATCCCAGTCGGTACAGATCAAAGTGTGAGAAAGTTATTTGGCTCGCTTACCGAAGGTCCTAGGTTTACTAAGGCCCTTCTGTTTTCCCAACAATCAAAGAATAAATTAACCGTCTATGTATAAGTTAAAGAATCTTGACTGGGGCATAAAACTCCTATACTCCGCTCTACACTGTAAGTCAGTCAGATACAGCTTATATGAAAAAATGTGTCATATAAAATCCCCCCTCATGATGTATAGATGAACTGACAGATACCGTAAACGTATACCACCAACCAACTATTAAACGTCAGACCTACTGCCTGTTACAGTGATACATCATGGTAGGATAACATTCCCCTCAGGTAATCCTACATCTGATTAATAATACCTGTTCTAGTACATACAACCATATATAATAATTATAAAAATATCCTGGAGTTTATACATGTATGTACATGTATTGAAACAGAATGCGGAAATCAAGTTCTCTTGCCTTAAACTATAATCTATAAAACTGAATCTTTTTCCCTTTTTATATTTTTGGAAATGTCAAGATATCTTTCCTGGTGTGTCAGTCTTGCATTTTTTTATTTCTTGCCTAATTAGCAAAAGCATGAACTTTCACGACACATCCCAAAATAATTGGTCAAAGTAGAATCGAAATACTTGGCACAATTTCCTGGACGTCAAAACTAATTCCTGATTTTTACGAGAATATGTCATCATGGATCATTATGCTGGACTTAATTTACAACATTTAATAAGGAACAGATCCTATGTCTCCTTTTTGGTCACTAGTGCATTGTGTTTAATAAGAGCAGCTTTTCAAGACTAGTGTTAGTTCTAACAATTATTGTGGAATGGTCGTATATCATTCTTAGCTTTGGTTTTACTTCAGCAGAACGTTTTATGTATTTATTTATTTATTTATTATTTATTTATTTATTTATTTATTTATTTATTTATTTGTTATTTCAGCTGACTCAGCACTTTATAGATGATTTTGAGATCCTATCTGTAATGGCTGTCTATGTTGAACAAGCAATAAAGGACGAAGACGACATTCAGGAACTTCAACCATTATGGAAGAAAATAGAAGAAAAAATTCTAACAATTTTATGTAATTTCCAAAAGGCTCTAGCAAAATACCAACACACCATCGTTGAACACGTCAGTCACGAGATCCTTGACGATTGCGTGAATGGAACACCAAACATTAGCTGTAGAAACATGCGAACCGAAGCCGACAGATATAACCGGGACTACCTCATACTAAGAATTGTGTCTACAATATTTGACATTTTGAAAGAAAAATATGAATCTATACATGAGAACATTATCAGCTTGTAAAATCCAAAAACCCCAGTTTTACACTCTCCATAGTGAATGGATCAAGGAGCCTTGTGTAGATTATATTAATCATTACTGTCGTATTTTTGTGGTTTACAACGATTTTTTAGTGGTCATCGGTGCAAAAGGTTTGAACATTTCAACTTTTTTTGCAGTTAGTTTTTTTTTTCAACTTTCCGCTGCGTGAAAGCAGTAAAAAGTTTTGTTTATACAAAGTTGTCCATGTCTGAAGATGTAATTTAATTTTATCTTTATTTATTTATGTTAGTAATTAGTTTTCATATTTATTACAAAATGTACCTATTTATTTTATTTATTTATTTATTTGAAGTGCAATATTTTGTTGTATCGCTCACAATAATCCGTCCATGTTTTACTAATGTTACACTTTACTATATGTTACTCTATGTCCGATTGTATAAGTAATACATGAACTTTTTAATTTATTCATTATTTGGTGTACCGTTGAATGACTCTTAATTTATTTCTAGTTATTAAATTATTTATTAATTTTTTATGTACATAAAAGTCTATGTATTTTATGAAATGCCAATACGTAAACATTAATTGTTCCTGTTGAACTGTCATATACCAATTTTTGAATGTTTTTTAATATTATTAAATTCAAAAATTGGTATATGACAGAACTGTTAACATTCAAAATTGTTACAGATGTTCCGTTGTTTAAATGTCGCTTATTTCTGTAAAAGCAACTGAAACTATGTAAACTTGTTAAAATCAACTAGGAAAATTAGATTATATTTGTTTTTAAACTTATTAAATATCTTGACATTTTTGCTTTTATTTTATCTTCGAGTGCAGTTTTTAACAACTTGCTTTTATATTGGAAAAGACGGGTTTTTCAAAAAAAAATTCGGTTTGAGATTATTTTAACTTTTGTGTATTGAAAAGCCATTGAACTAGGAAACCTATCAACTTTTTTCTTTAAAAAAATATTTCTCAATATTTTGGCATTTTTTCTTTTATACCACAATGCAGTTTTTTAATGACATGCTCAATTTAGGACTTAGTTTGTTTAGTCTGTTGTTCCAACTAATTTTCATTTTAGGAATGAATGGGTAAAATAATGAATGAATGAATGAATGAATTCTTCATACGTATATCATTAACTTAGGTTGATAACATGCACACGTAATTTATTTTAATTATTTATTAAAATTTTTGTGAAATCCAAATTGTTCATATTTTAAGAACAATGACAACATATTTATTTGTAAGTTATTTTATTTGTTTTTTAAGTTGTATTTATGATTGCATTTATTTTAATAAAATTTATTTATTAAATATTTTTTTCATTTAATTTTGTTTTTAAGAAGACTGAGACTGAAAGATAACTATCGAAATGTATCTTTCGTAAAGGGTCATATATTCAAAAACAAACATACTAATCCATGTTCGAACAACAATCCAGAAGCAAAGTAAAAACTTTGGAACTGACAAGTTAGGTTAGACACGTGAACTTCTACTAGTGAAGTGAGGCTGGGTGCTCCGGAAGGGTAAACACATCCTGTGTAGCTAGCTACACCCGTCATATAAATTATATATCATGGCAAATCTCTGTCACTTTCCTACATTTCTTGAAGTTTTGAAATACGGGTTTTAGACAAACACTTTAACATAAAAAGTTTTCGTAAGAGTGAGCTACAGCCAATCTTTCTCGTATCTGGTTCATATTCTTGGAAGAGGCTAGCCAAATGTAACCATCTCTCATCTAGCTTTGTACCAGAACCAGGCAGTTCTCCATAATAAAATGTACCTTTACAAATATCAAATGAGTATTATTTTTACCTACTGGGAAATTAAAATTAACACTCTTAAAACTTGACAAAGACTTGAGTGTATGAGAAACCAATGTGTATAGCAAGATGACATGGGATCATCTACAATACGTAAGAGAGCCTTATAGTTATATAAGTAATTAAAATCCAAAACATGTTTGTAACAAAGCTACAATATGTATCAAAAACAAACATACTTATAAGTTAGGTTAGACACGCGAACCTCCACCAGGAAAGTGAGGCCAGGTGCCCCGGAAGGGTAAGTACCTCCTGTTTAGCTAGCTACAGCCGTGTGTAATCAAAAAACATATTATATATAAGCATGTTGCATCAATTAAACATGTATGAAAACATGTTGCAACAATAATTAAACAACACAATATATGATTAGACATGTTACAACAATATAAAATAAAAAAATAATACAACATGTATTGTGAGCATGTAGCAGAAATTCAATATGTGATTATTGCAACACGGTACGCGTGCAAATTATGTAAGCATATTGCAGCAAAATACGTGTATATAAGCACTGCATGTTACAACAATACAACAATATTATGTATTGTGAGCATGTTTTAACATTAGAACATGCACAATGTGATTATGTTGCGCCTTTCGTTTAACCTTTATAAATATCTAATAGCAATATTATTTATTGTTATGTGCTGCTTTTTAATTTTTTTTATTAAAATAATATTCGAAATCAGCACATGTCAACTAAAACAATACATTCGACAAAATAATTTATTTCAAATCAAAACATAAAACTTGATGCTTAATGCTTTCAAATCAGCACATGGCAATTTGAAATAGTGCTTTCAAAATCAGCACATGACAATTTGAAATAGTGTTTCAAAATCAGCACATGACAACTTAAAATAGTGCTTTCAACACATTGCACATTGCAACTCAACATAGTGCTTTAAAACAGCACATCATGACAACTTAATATAGTGCTTTCAAAATCTACACAAATGGCAACTTACAATAATAAAACATGTTTTCAAAACAAGCACATGCCAATTTAAGAAGTATGGCCATCAAAATCAGAACTTGACACCTCCGTAAGTTTGTAAAACTTGACATTGTATATAGTTACATGACTTAATGGAGACAAATATTGGATCCGTTTGGTATAATTACAATCGATACATTTAGACATTTAAGTACCGGCTTTACAAATATAGATCAGATATAGGTCAAACATCATCTATAAAACGATTACAATTCTTATCCGGGTTCATGGACGTGATCGGAATCCCAAAATTAACAACAACAGGAAATGATTGGACAGACTCCTACGTGTGTAAAATTTGTGTTATTGGTTTATCAACGGTGTACAAATTAAGCAGCTGTTGTGAATTAAATATCCAATGTAGTGATATACGTGTAGTTTATATATAGCATGTATGATATTGTTAATTAATTATATTAAAAATCATTTAACTGCAACATGTCTTACTGACATAAAATAATAATGAGGTCCGCCAACGTTCAACTTTCAGCAGCCATGCAGCTCATGATCAGCTCGAATAGGATGGAATGACGAAGCGTGTATGTGTCCATGCGTTTTGAAATTCTCCTCTGGAAATATATGGGCAGCCATCAGGGCAAAAATACAAAAGCTGAGAATTAATCAAATATTTTAAAAAAAACAATAAAAAATAAATCAATAATTAAAAAATTAAAATCACTAAACAAAATTCAAAAATCAATAATAAAAAAGCTGTGAATTAATCAAATATTTTAAAATAACAATAAAAAAAAATCAATAATTAAAAAATTAAAATCACTAAACAAAATTCAAAAATCAATAATTCGAAAATTAAATCAATAACACAATTTCATAAATCAGCAATCAAGCCTCAAACCAACAACCAACTCTCAAATCAACATCAACATTAAATCAACAATCAAATCCAAACTCGCAAATCAAAACTCAATCAACAACCAAAATCAAAACTCAAATCAACAACCAAAACACAAATTAACGCTAGAGGGCGCGCAGAACGAGGGAAATGAGGCAGTGTTCGAAAAGTGTCACCCGCACTGCCGCACCCGCACCCTATTTTCCACATTACACACAATATCACTTTAAAAACTAAATATTTTTTAATAAAATTTTACACACTTGCCGGGCATAGGTATTTGTACTAAATTCTCTTTGGATTTTAATTAAAAATAAGTATTTTTAAAAGAATTGATCAAAACGTTGGTGCGGCAGAACTACTGCCGCGCTCAAGTCAATTTTTTCAGAGTGAATTTTGGTTTTTTATCGATTTCTCTTATATTAGAAAATATTGAGCCATAAATTTTCATGGCATCTAAATATGATATTTATCTATAGAAAAATATTAAGTTCATTATTATTACTTTTATAATTTTGGAGAATTCTTGGTGCGGCAGTTGGAGACGTCGTCAGCCGCACCCAAATCCAAATTTTCAGAGTGAAGTTTGCATTTAGATCGATTTCTCCTATAATCCATAATAATGGGGCATGAAATTTTCACAGGATCTAAATATAATATTTATTTATCAATGCATACTAATTGTTATATAAAAAAATTGATAACTTATGAGAAATCGAGCTAAATGCAAACTTCACTCTGAAAATTTGGATTTGGGTGCGGCTGACGACGTCTCCAACTGCCGCAACAAGAATTCTCCAAAATTATAAAAGTAATAATGAACTTAATATTTTTCTATAGATAAATATCATATTTAGATGCCATGACAATTTTATGGCTCAATATTTTCTAATATAAGAGAAATCGATAAAAAACCAAAATTCACTCTGAAAAAATTGGCTTGAGCGCGAGAGTTCTGCCGCACCAACGTTTTGGTCAATATTTTAAAAAATACTTATTTTTAATTAAAATCCAAAGAGAATTTAGTACAAATACCTATGCCCGGCAAGTGTGTAAAATTTTATTAAAAAATATTAGTTTTTAAAGTGATATTGTGTGTAATGTGGAAAATAGGGTGCGGGTGCGGCAGTGCGGGTGACACTTTTCGAACACTGCCTCATTTCCCTCGTTCTGCGCGCCCTCTAGCGTTAATTTGTGTTTTGGTTGTTGATTTGAGTTTTGATTTTGGTTGTTGATTGAGTTTTGATTTGCGAGTTTGGATTTGATTGTTGATTTAATGTTGATGTTGATTTGAGAGTTGATTGTTGGCTTGAGGCTTGATTGCTGATTTATGAAATTGTGTTATTGATTTAATTTTCGAACTTGATTTTGAATTTTGTTTAGTGATTTTAATTTTTTAATTATTGATTTATTTTTTATTGTTATTTTAAAATATTTGATTAATTCACAGCTTTTTTATTATTGATTTTTAATTTTTGTTTAGTGATTTTAATTTTTTAATAATTGATTTATTTTTTATTGTTATTTTTTAAAATATTTGATTAATTCTCAGCTTTTGTATTTTTGCCCTGATGGCTGCCCATAGAAATACTGGTGTAATTTGATTCATATATTTGATGTAGATTAAATTTTGCACAAATCAATATTCAGTAACATATAAAATGACTGCCGTTACTAACCAAAGCAAATGATATATAGCCGATTTGGTTCAAATTTGGTATATTGAACTTGAAACAGGTGTATATAGCTATTGAAGAAATGTATAACCGGATATTTTTCAAAGATTTTATTTGGGTCGCTATTAGCAGAATTAGGTGCTATATTAAACCGACTCTTTGAAAATATTCTACATTGAACTATTAAGTACATTTGGACTGAACCTTGTGCGTAGGTTCCTATGTGGCGCAGAGTAAAATTTGCGCACACATGAACTGCCTGTGGCATCCAATAAGTCCGTTGGTAATATAAATGTTATATATATTTTTTCAATTTAACCATAAAATATACATTCAAAAATATTATATGGCATAAATAGCAAAAAGTGACGTAACTGGATGCCTCGGATATCCGCTATATTAATTGTAATACAGCCAATTGCGCCTCACAGGCCCAATTAGATCTCTTGTTTAAATTGTCCATGTACAAAATAGTGACAGGCTTAATGGTGATTTATAACCAAATCTCTTTCTTAAAGCAATGTAGGCAATGGTGTAGCTAGGATAGAGGAATGGCGGAGAAAACCTGCGACTTGGCAACTGAACTAACAAACTATTAACCACTGAGAAGTTCTATTACTATTAGTATTCTAATGGGTTCTGATTTAGAGGTGATACGATTTGTACTTTAACGCATTATCCCACTCTGCCAATTAAGCCCAAATAAGACTTATATTTTGCCAAAGTTAAATAGCATTTAATGAACGTTGTACAATTATTAATTTTGTGTTTTTCATCTTAAAAAATAAAAATACATTTGTACATCGCATGCCGTAATAAACGATAGACATACAGTACAGGCAATGTTTAACATTGAGCTAACGGAAAAGAGTTCGAAGTCCGTCTGCTGGGTGTGATCAAGATGTAAATAGCAAATGACTAAAAAGCTGCCGAAAGTTAAATAACAGCTGTCAAGATCTAGAACGAGGAGTAGATCGAGATGATCTACTTGTCATATACCATTTTTTGAATTTAATCATAAAATACATTCAAAAAATGGAATATGACAATAGACAATATACCATTTTTTGAATGTATTTTATGATTAAAATTAAAAAATGGTATATGACAATAGACAATATACCATTCTTTAAATGTATTTTATGATTAAATTTAAAAAATGGTATATGACATACTTTTTCAACACTACATGTAATTACAAGGATAATGTTGTTTAATTGTTAAGGTTAACTTCTGGTGGCGTTATTGCAGTTTTATTATTTAATTGCTTGTCTTTCCAGTTATCTCATAACCGACTTTTGTTCCGTAACTCTTTTATCCATAGATCAAGGCATTTCATTCCAGTGGTTTTTGACTCGAATGAGGAACAGTTGGTGTCCTCGAGTTACAAGCAACCAGTTTACAATATCACGGTTGTTTCTTCAGACATGACTGCTTTTAGTGGGGAAAAAACTTGTTTTAGTCACGTTTTATTGTCATAAAATGCACGTGTGATTACGATGTCATTTGAACCACATTTACTGCAGTTTTGTTATTACTTCAAGTTGCCTCATAGAGTCAGTAGGAATTACTTTTTTGTCAGAATTATATATATTACATTTTTGAAAATCTTTAAAAACTTAAAAAATAATAATAATAAAGAATACCCTCATATGTAAATTTTTTTCTTAGCTAAATGTGTTAAAATATATTTGGGTCCTTTGGCTATTTATCAATGTCTTCAAATAATTTGGTTTCACAGTTTTGGTCCCACAACTACTGACAATAAAATAGTAATCTGAAACGGCCGTCTAACGCTGTACTACGAAAGCTTGTTCGTGTCACTTTGTAATCTGATTTTTTTCTCAAATCGTACGTACGAATTTAAAAATAAATCGTACCTACGAATTTAAAAATCGTACATACGATTTGAGAAAAAATCGGATTACAAAGTGGCACGGACAAGCTTTCGTACTGTACGGTATATTATTTAACTAAAATATTTTTTAGCGACAAGAAATCGTTCGCACGATGTTTCCGGTGACACAAACCGTATAAAAGAACGTAACGCCCAACAATACAAAGAGAAAACATGACATAATTTGTGGTTCCTTGTCAAAATAGAAGAGAGCGTCATATTTATGGCGTGGTTATGACGTCAAATATTGTAACGTGAAATAAAATTCTAACATGTATTTTTAGAGACACGTGCGTCTATTAGATTTTAACATAAATACAACATGCAATTTGGGACGAACCTGGTACCTGCAGTACTCTTCACATGTGACGTGTTTAGCTCACCACCACACACTTGCCATGTGCTACTTTAATTTTTTTATAAAATAATGCATTCAAAAGTAGCACATGACTCTATTTTGAAATCTAAAAATCCATTTTATCTGATTCTGTCCCAACTTATCCCAACTACCAGCAAATAATAGGATTCTGTCCCAACTTATAGCAAAAGTGATACTTGACAGTCAACCCTATCTATAACCCCCCCCCCTCCCCCCCCCCCCCCCCCCATGGAACCAGTAAAAGTGGACTTTATGGGCAGCTGGTCTTTACATACATGTTCAAATAATATAAATAAAGGACAATTGGAATACAATTCTACTGACCTTATAAGCAGGTGGTCCTTATATAGATGTGACCTTTAAAGCAGGTTGGATTGTATTATGTAAAACATGGCGGCCCCAATCCAATGTTTTACGTTATATGTCGCATTGTTTGGGAAGTTTTAAGTTAATTGACGACGTCTGAAAATGTACAAGTGTCGTGTTCAAATATAATTCTGCATATATCAAGTTATTTTAAACATGAGGTGTCACGTATTTTATCAATGATATTAGTAATTATAACAGTAGCTCCAACAACAATCACAACAGTAGCTACAACAACAATAACAACAGTAGCTCCAACAACAATCACAACAGTAGCTACAACAACAATAACAACAGTAGCTCCAACAACAATCACAACAGTAGCTACAACAACAATAACAACAGTAGCTACAACAACAATAACAACAGTAGCTCCAACAACAATAAAACAGTAGCTCCAACAACAATCACAACAGTAGCTCCAACAACAATCACAAAAGTAGCTACAACAACAATAACAACAGTAGCTACAACAACAATAACAACAGTAGCTACAACAACAATCACAACAGTAGCTACAACAACAATAACAACAGTAGCTACAACAACAATAACAACAGTAGCTACAACAACAATAACAACAGTAGCTCCAACAACAATCACAACAGTAGCTACAACAACAATAACAACAGTAGCTACAACAACAATAACAACAGTAGCTACAACAACAATCACAACAGTAGCTACAACAACAATAACAACAGTAGCTACAACAACAATAACAACAGTAGCTACAACAACAATAACAACAGTAGCTACAACAACAATAACAACAGTAGCTACAACAACAATCACAACAGTAGCTACAACAACAATCACAACAGTAGCTACAACAACAATAACAACAGTAGCTACAACAACAATAACAACAGTAGCTACAACAACAATAACAACAGTAGCTACAACAACAATCACAACAGTAGCTACAACAACAATCACACAGTAGCTACAACAACAATAACAACAGTAGCTACAACAACAATAACAACAGTAGCTACAACAACAATAACAACAGTAGCTACAACAACAATAACAACAGTAGCTCCAACAACAATCACAACAGTAGCTACAACAACAATAACAACAGTAGCTCCAACAACAATAACAACAGTAGCTCCAACAACAATCACAACAGTAGCTACAACAACAATCACAACAGTAGCTACAACAACAATAACAACAGTAGCTCCAACAACAATCACAACAGTAGCTACAACAACAATAACAACAGTAGCTCCAACAACAATCACAACAGTAGCTACAACAACAATAACAACAGTAGCTACAACAACAATAACAACAGTAGCTACAACAACAATCACAACAGTAGCTACAACAACAATAACAACAGTAGCTACAACAACAATAACAACAGTAGCTACAACAACAATCACAGCAGTAGCTCCAACAACAATAACAACAGTAGCTCCAACAACAATCACAGCAGTAGCTCCAACAACAATCACAACAGTAGCTCCAACAACAATCACAACAGTAGCTACAACAACAATCACAACAGTAGCTCCAACAACAATCACAACAGTAGCTACAACAACAATCACAGCAGTAGCTCCAACAACATCTATTATTACTACTTATAATAATATAATAATAATAATATAATAATAATAATAATAATAATAATAATAAAATAATAATGATAATAATGATAATGATAATAATAATAATAATAATAATAATAATAATAATAATAACTGCGTTACAAAAGACTAAATGTTATATAAAAGTTTACACAGTTTTGTTTTGTTAATGGACAATTGTTTTAATATTGAAGTTGTCCAAGCAAAATGGTGGCAATGCTATAAGGTGTCATTTTCAACTTTTTCTGTACATATTACTTGAAAAAACTTTAATTAGGAGGTTAATATCGATCTTTCTGTATTCAATTAAAATGTTACATGTGTATACTTCGAAATCATTAATTGTCCTGGCGTCCATTGTTCGTAGATCTCAGAAAAAAAATGTCATTTCGTGAGGTGTTATATTCTTGGTTTGTAATATATTTTACTTGTAAAATCGCGGGACAGGGTATTCACGAAAACATCGAAAATAAGAACATCACGAAAATTAATGGCTTCACAGTATTCTATAATATTATTGTAAAGCGGCTGATAATATTCATGCCATTTGTTCGTTTTGAGGCCGCGGTGGCCTAATATAATGGATGAGACGTCAGTCTACAAATCCAGGGTCTCTCAGCGCTGTAAATTCGAGCCCCTCTCAGACCACGTGTGGGAATTTGAATTTTCCTTGCCGTTGGTCTTTTCTGCTTCACCTATTATTAGTAATGTGACTGGGGGGGGGGGGGTACGCTTGTCTGCGGCGTACTGACTCTGCGAGCTAGCGCCCGGAGTGCGCGCTAGTACACGACAGACCATAAAATATACTCGCACTGCATACACGAACTTGTTCATAGAGATTAATAAAATAGTTTTTGTCTTCTCGTCGCGAATAGCTGAAAAATTGCTAATGAGACGTTAAGCAACATTCAACCAACCAACCATTTGTTCGTTTTGGTGATGATTTTTTTTTTTTTTAAATATCACATCTACAATAAATGTCATTTATCATGTTTATATTATACACAGATTTTCACCAGTGACAGTACTTTTTGTACCACAATATGTACTTTTTAGCGATGACAAATTAACTACTCCTTACAGACGTGTACGAAAACCAAATCATGAAATCTTATGCAATCTTCAAAAGAATTTAAAAAACTCATGACATTGAAATCCATCGTTTACGTCTGTATGGACCATGTCACATATGATTATTAATCATATTAATGAAGGCGAAAGTGAAACGACACGTTTGTTATGTTTAAGATATGATACGACAGGAGTCTTCTTAACAAGTCTCTTCCATAATTTAAATACGTGTGTCAGCATATTTGTTGTCTATCATTTCCCATGTGTAAGTGTGTGTACGACATTTAATTACCACCCACTACTTTATCAGATTATTTATGCAAATTATACGTCACTGATGACCAGGCCTTATACAACAGGAATCTCGATGTGACTCTATCTGTCATATTTGGAAGGGGTTTTTATTTCTTTCGTAAGAAATTAGTTGCATCATGCTAAAGTTTTGTAATGATGCAAGACAGAAAGTCCCAGGATTACCGGACAATCATAAATTAATACTTTATTTTCTTGGGTCGGAAGTAAAAAAAAAAAAAAAAAAAACTAGTGAAAAAATTAAGTTTACTTTTAACATTTTTAAGAAATTTCTAGATCCGACAACGCCACCTAAGTTCGAATACCAACCCAAACAGATCGTAATGTGAGAAAAGTTTGTCAGTTTGTTGCCGAGGGTAGATTTGAATTTTTTGTATTGAAATATTGTAGATTTTTCTTTGATTACGTTGACCTCTTTATTATGTGAGAGAATCTTGAATGGAGCGTAAGATCCAAAAAATATTGGACAATACACTGCAACGTTTTACTCAGACACGGATAAATGTAAAAAAGACAATGTTTTTTGAAACATAATATTTTGATTAGTTTATTTCAAACACATTCTGCTGTCTCAGCTAAAGAGAATAGAAAGGTTTGTAAATTTGGAATGCAATATGTACAGTTGTAGTATTATCAACTTTGGATAATTGGTTGGTACAATTGATTCATGAGCTGTGATAGGATTTGCACAATGCACGTGTTTACTTTTAAAATACTTTGTACTTACACTAACTCAGGGCGACTTTAGGTTGTCCAGCTCACAGACTCGGTATAACCACTGCGGTAGCATAGTTGATAGAGTGCTTGCTCCGTAAGTGGGAGGTCGTGGGTTCGAGCTCCGACCGGCTCTGACCTAAGACTTTAAAGTGGGTAGTGACTGATCTTTCGCCGACCACTCGGCATTACGAAATGAAAGCCCAGTTCTTTCGGATGGTAAATGAAATAAACGAGGTCACGGTAGGCTTGTCACGATAAAGAACCCTGCTGTATAATGCCATCATCGCAACGCACAGGCAGAATTTTTTGCACCTTCGCCCTACAGGCTAGCTGGCGGCGTCTCGATATAAGTGAAATATTCTTGACTGGGACGTTAAACACCATTACTCACTCACTCACTTATATTACTCACAGACTGGGTATGACGGAAACAGTAGCCACATTATACTAACACCCGGTAAACCAGCTGGTCCCGATTTCACAATCATTCCTTAGCTAAGATTTCCCTTAACTTAAATCTTGCAAAATGTCAAATCTTTATAATTTTGTAAATTTTCAAGATATTGAGGAATTTATGGTGTCATTTTTTAGATCACTTCTAGATTAAAACATTTGCATTAGTTTTTACAAAAATATTAATCAGTAATTCCAAAAAGAGATAACCAAAATTGGCTAAATTTAACTTAAGGAAAATCTTAGCTAAGGAATGATTGTGAAACCGGGCCTGGTATTTTTTCCTCCTATTAGCGAGCGTCGAGCGAGGAAACAGTATTTAACATCTTTTACGTATTTTTAGAAATACTATTTTCTGAAGTATATTCATAACAGTTATTTCGTATATATATTCGCTATAATTATTTCGTATGTTCACAATAATCATTTTGTATATTTACAATATTTATTTTCAAAATATTTTTCGTATTTTAGAAATACTCATTCGTACACGTATTTCCGAAATAGCTATTGCGAATATTGATTATATAATGAAAATATATACGAAATAACAATAGCAAATACATGTATATGACGTGTACATGTTATGATTTTGTACAAGTTATAACATGTACAAAATAATCATACCAGTTATAACTTGAACTCTGCGATCATACAAGTTACAACTTGTACAATTTTTGCCATACAAGTTATAACTTGTACAAATTTTTTTAAGAAGAAAAATAATAACTTGTACAGTTTTGTTTTTGACATGTCTTGATATGTGTTTGTCTTATTATCTTGTATTGTCTGGTTATTTTTCAATACTTAAATTGTATGTTTTGTTCTTTGTTGTATATACTATTATTAAGTACATGTTATTCAGCTGCAAACTTTGAACTATATTTCAAATAACATTCAACAGCAGATGAATTATTGCATAAAATGTTGATGCATAGTGAGATGAATAATCCAAATTTTAGAAGGAACGAGACAAGGAAGGGACCTCGATTGCTCAAGGGTGAAAATCACGCCTCTCGTGATAGATCTTAGTGTGAGACAGTTTGCAAGTTCGCTTGCCAAAAGCTCTGGTTTTCTCCACTCTTCAAAAACAGACCACCTCGATATAAGTGGAAACAAAACTTGACAAGGGATAAATAGAAAAAAAGGAACAAGGTGAAATGAAATATGATTTTAATTAACATTTGGAAAATATAAGTCAATAAGTCGGCCAACACATGCAAACATTGATAGAATATAGAATTTTTTGAACTATTAAAGAGTGTTCACCATTTATTACTTTGAGACTGATCATGTTATGTTTTCATGTAAATGTAAATATTACTCAGTAAACATTAAATTACTAAGTTGTACAAGTTATTATTTTTTGGCTTAAAAAATTTGTACAAGTTATAACTTGTATAACAAAAATTGTACAAGTTGTAACTTGTATGATGTCATCGTACAAGTTATAACTTGTTTGCTTATTTTGTACAAGTTATAACTTGTACAAAATTATAACATGTACACAACATATATACGAAAAACTATTTTGAAAATACCCAAAATAACGAAATATATATTGCGAATATACACGAAATACTATTTCAAAATTTCACGTAACGCTTATAACGAGCTCAGTAAAGAAGTGATGATCTACCGTTAAGAAAAAAACGGGGAAAAAAATTACTTAAGGAATGATTGTAATTTTTTTTTTGATTTTGATTTTTTTTTAATTTAATTTTATTTGGTGCACGCGTATGCATAAACCGCTTCGCGGTTTTATGCCGCGTGCACCAAATAATTTTGTCTATGACCCCATAGATAGAAAAAAATTACAATCATTCCTTATAATTAAATCCAAACATAAGTTCAATATTCATAACATCATGTAATCTTTAAATTATACACATGAAACAAAAAACCAGCGCATTAAAACAAAAATTGGCGCATTAATCTAAAAGCGGAACACAGCTGATTGTCAATGGCAACCGCCGGTAGCTCTGCATAATATGACGTCAGCTAATATGACGTCAAAAAATTCTGTATATGGGATCATAGATGCAAAAATTTTACAACACTGGATAGTATTAAAATTTAATTATAAACCATGATAAATGATATCCTAGTCAGAATTACAGAGAGTACCCCTTCTATTTGCATATAAATCTGTCGGTTATACTATATTTATATCTTGTCATCAATTTGTTCAACTTGTGAAATATGAGAGTCAACTGGAAAGATAAATGTACTTGCACTACTTGTCGAAATCAAATTCATCTGTCAAACTTTTCAAAAATATATGTATTCGTAGCATTTTACGCTATTGGACGCTACTTAAACTTAAACAAAGTCATAAAATTATCAGAAGAGACTTTTTTGCAATATCAAAAAAAAAAAAAAAAAAAAAAAAAAGCCTGAATCTGAGGACTCCATATACAATAAGCAATACTAGTATATATATATATACATGTATATATAGTGTTCTTAAAAGAAAAAATTGACACAGAATGTGATATATCTTGATTTTAATTTCTGCTCTTTTTTGACACATATCAATCTGAAAACTTGAGCACAAGGAATTCTTGAAAACTGACACTTCTGGTGCAAGGGAGATTACTCGAAAAACAAAAATAAAAACGCATCAATCTCGACAAAATGATGATTGTCAATTTAAAAAAACCAACGATGTCAATCTTTGAAATTGCTTGGTACATGTACATTTAATGTTTTAATTGAATGGAGGCTGTCACAGCTTACCTCTACAATGGTACAATTGTTTGTATGATATGAAATTGGATCTTTCCGATTTTGGTCCGATATATTGAATACTCTCTCTCTCTCTCTCTCTCTCTCTCTCTCTCTCTCTCTCTCTCTCTTTTATTGTGTTCCTGTTCTTTCAATAACACCAAATATTGACAACATTCGCCATACTGATTGCGCAGGGAATCCTCTGTAACCGCCAACCTCCACTGGATATTTCCATGTCTTCTATCCCTTTCCTTTACATTCATTTAACAGCTCTTTATATTTGGTCTCCTTTTCTAACGGAGTGCACTGTTCTCCTCCTATGGAACTGTTAGCTCCATAACAAGGATTTTCTTGAGGTCATATCGGAAAGGTCAAGGTCGCAGGAAAGCGTTAAATGTTGGTGGCGGGGGTATTTGGCTCTCAAGAGACAGTTCTAGTTATCTAACATCTTGACAGCTGATCTGCAGCTACTACCTGAATGTTATCTCTCGTCAGTATTTCCACTATAACTATCCATATCATGGTAACTCATCATCAGCCAAACGTCGATTTGGACGACAGGTCTGTACTGTAACATTTTAGTCAAATTTAATAATAAAGTAATTGTAGCATGCTGATTCGGTTGATGCGTTTTATCACTAGTAGTTATGCTACAGTTTTACTTATTATTAAGGATTTTATACTCTTAAAATATCTATAAAGCGCCAGTTCATTGATCACAGAACATCTCATCGCTTAGGTCCATATCTCATTCGAGACAGATCTTAGGACTATGAACTTTGTTAAATCGCTTGCAGAAGGTATGTGCTCTTCCTTAGTAGGGCATCCGGTTTCCTCTACTCTCCATGAAATGGCCGACTCGGTTAAAGTAAAGAATCTTGAATGGTCGTGAAGCTAAACGCCACTCCATTTCTAAGATATTGAAGTAACAACACGGACCGCTCATAATTTTACCACAACTAAAGAAGAGGAGTCGAAGCTTGATCGTACGGTGGATAGAAAGTGCCCGAAAACCTACCAAACATAGATAGGAACAGCCGAAAAAACTGATCAAGAGATGTCGAGTTAGGCCGCATTAATGAATCCGTTACCTTAGTAATGAACTTATTGTACGACCGGCCGCTGGAATCGAGTTTAGACACTTTTAAGCCGCTACGTTATTATAACACATACCTAAACATCTTATTTTCAGAATCCTTGGGTTTCATGGGTTTATCTTCCATTTAGAAACTTAAATTGAGCAATTTATGGTACCGGGTAGCCTTTTTTATGCAACTACTAATAAATATTTTTTACAAAACAAAATACAAATGATTCAGGTTAGAAGTGACCGTCAAAATAACACATTGAATAAAAATTAACAAATTATTTACCAGGTTTAAACTAAACCGGAAATCTTAGTTAAGAAATGATTGTGAAACTGGGGCTAGGTATCTACTTCCTGTTTACCAACTTAGTTTTATTTATCGACATTTACGGCCATTGACATATTTCTTGTCTAGTTCGTTGTCCCGGATTTCTGCGGTCGTTGTACCTATAGCTAAATGTAAAACCATGCTTTCAAGCAGTATTCAATTATATCTTGGGAATAAAACACAGACACGCCTTCAAGCTGCTATTCAGTGGCGGGTCCAGAATTCTATGTTAGGGGACACACTGACAAATTTTTTATTTGTGTTTGTGGACAAAAGCTATATAGAGCAGTCCTTACCCCATGTTATAGTGTGGTGAATAGGCTGCGAAAGTTTTAGGGGGTGCACAGGCCGGGCGTGCCCCCATCTGGATCCGCGCCTGCTATTATTACAACACATACCTAAACACATTTATTTTCAGAATCCTCAGGTTTATCATCTCCACTTATTTTCCGACATTTTCAGTCAATAAAAAAAAGAGAGTGTAGTTAACCGATTTCTTGTCTAGTTTGTTGTCCCGGATTTCTACTGTCGTTGGATCTAAATGCGGGAGGACCCGATCATAAACCCACGCAGTCAAGCAGAATTTTATTAAAGTATATTTTACTTATTGTATGACCGTGAAATCAAGCCCAGACACCTTCAAGCTGATACGTTATTACAAAGCATACCTAAACACCTTTATTTTCAGAACCCTTTGTGTTTATCATCATTAGTTATCCATTTAGAAACTGAACAACTAACATAACGAATTTATGTGATGTTTACAGATAATTGGTCTTGAAACGAATTTAAAGTTAAACAGTACAGGCCTGTCGAAAGTTTAACAGTAAGCTAAAGAGTTAGAGCCAAATAGGCAGCTCGTCTTAGCTTTTCTTGCTATATTTCAGCAGCAGGTTTTTGACAGCTGTCATCAATCTCTCGGCAGATTTTGATCACTTATTCTAGCTATTCACACCTCGAAAACACGGTAGGCAAAATTAGATTGCTTTTCGTTAGCTTGATGTTAAATTTTCGACAGGTCTGTAGCGTACCTGTATTTGTACATCAAACTTATATTTTCTCACTTAATATAGATCTACAAAGTTAAAAGCTGGAAAATATTTGTCTCGATTCGTTCTAAGGCCTAGTTTATCTACAGTACAGACCTGTCGAAAGTTTAACATTAGGCTGACAAATGGGTGTCAATTTCAGCTGCTGAGCGGCCGAGATATGGATAGCTAGTGATCGAATAACTGCCAAAATATCTAAAACAGCTACGGAAAAACTGTAGGTATCGAGAAGCCGATATATAAACTGCTGATTCAGCAGATTGCATTAGCTCAGTGTTAAACTTTCGACAGGGCTGGACATGTACTGCATTTGTATCTTAAAGAAAGTAATAAAAAATAAATGTAGAATATAAAAATGTAGAGACATTAAGTTATAGATAGGAAATATTTTTATAATAAGTTACACTTTATTAAACACATGCGTCAGCGTTAGCAACAATGCTATGTTACAATTTGATGTCAAGATTTGTGTCCAATTAGGTAACGTTGTGAGGTAATTTGGAAATTCCCGAAATTATTTCCGAAATTTTTAAATGATGCGAGACATTTAATGTATCAATAATTCATGTCATGTAACCTTGGATAAAGATAATTGTAAAAATAAAAGTTAATAAAATATTCTACCTGTACCACACACTCTCAGTTACAAGAAGTTTACAGGTGTGATAACATTGTAGTTGACGGAGGTTAGTTAAATCAGATTTTTACAATATGAAATTAGTTTTACAACCAGGGAACATTTTCAAAAAAAGTTTTGTTTAATTTATTTAATAATTGTATACGTCGTGTTTTTATGCAGAATGATATTGTTTTTAATAATGCGTTCTTGTGTAAAACGTGTTTTATCCAAGTGTTTAATGGCTTGGTATCAGAATAATTCATTCAAGTATTCATACTTACACTTGTGTCACATACCTTTTTGAATTTAATCAAAAAATACATTCAAAAAAGGTATATGACACTTGTATCTTGGGTTACACGATGCCCTAAAGAATAAAAAACTACTTGTAGCCCGGGCATATGTATTTTATATTGTCGCAAATTCATATTTTCGGATTATTTATTTATTTATTTATTTATTTATTTATAGTTTAATTAAAGTGCCAGAATATTAAAAAAAAACAAAATCTTGTCTCATCGGCCATTTTCAAAGTTTTCACTTTGCTTCTTCGTGATTTGAAAATTGATCGGTATGTTTGTAGTTCGATTCACATATAAAAGCTTTAATTTTCTGACAAGACATCACATAATCCGTCATGTATTAATGGTTTTATTTATTATATTTTTTGTTTCAGGTTGTATATTGTGCATCATGATGCTTTGTAAAATTAATGTGATTGTGATAACAATTCTGGTTCTGGCTAACAGTATTAGGAATTCACAAGGACGTAGACCTCAGACATCTTCAAATCAAAATCCAAGTTTGTCAGAATACACAGAAATGATGTCGACATTGTTCCTGAACAAAACTGTCATCGAAGACCTGAAAAATGAAAATTTTGGTTATCTGCCTTTAGGGAAGGTTAAGAAATATGTAAGTCTTTGGAAAAAACGAGATGAAAATCACGCGGTGAGATGTAAAAGGCCTCGCAGGTCATCAGGAATCAGCAAAAGGTCCGACGAAAGCTGTACACCATGTTGCGAAACGTATGTATTATCCGTTTAAATGGAGTTCACCGCTGTTCCACGTGACACCTTTTAACGTGTCTGCGAAACGCTTGTTTCCAATGGACATGGAATCGCACAATATGACGTTTTCCCGTACAAACGACGCTATTCCGGCAATATGTGACATTGACGTTTTCAAAAATGTTCCGCACAAAAGTTAAGAGGTATTGACCACGTGGTACATCGGCGAACCCCATTGTCATGTTTATTAAAGTTGCCAACGGCGCCCTAGTAACTGTTTAACCAAGTGGCAGGGCAGTATATAGTTTTTCAAAAAAGTTTTGTACCATTAATTGGGAATATACTGATAATTCGTACATATCAAAGAATCCCACTCTATGTTTTGGAATATAGTGAAGTAGACTGGATTAATTGTGTTTTACAACCGAGTCAAGATGTGTTGTGTTTCAACTTATGGCGGGGCTGTCAGTTCGGGAATGGCGGAGACAACTTGAGTTTTCGAAAACCTTCCGCCTTTGACAGGCGAACTGAAAACTTTCTCACACTTAGGTCTTTCAAACGAACTTAGGTACACGTGGTGAAAGGCGCTTCGATCGATCCGTGAGCGCTCGCTTTAGACTAATATTAGTCCCGTTTTGTAAGTTTCTACGTTAAAGCTTGTAGATGTTCATTACATGTGCCTGGCAAAAAGAAAGATATTTCGAATAAGGTAGTGTTTTGAAAAATAGTATGTTATTCTGTTTTTAACTCTTTATCGGCTGTTTGGTTTTGATCAATCAAACGCTTTATTAATACGGTTCACCTCTATATAAGGGTCACATGCTAATAAAGGTCAGTAAAATTTTATCATAATTGTTTTGTATTCATATTATTATTATTTGAACCTGCATATAAAGGTCACCTGCCCATAAAGGCCATTCTTACTGGTTTCCTTCAGTGGCCTTTATAGACAGGTTTGATTGTATATTATAATGAATGTACTCGTCGAAAGTACAACACTAAGCTAACGAAATAGTGCCGAATTAAATGCTCATACTGATCTCACATTGGCTACATATATCGAAAGCTTTTTGACAGCAGCTACTTAGTTTCTCTAAGCAGATTTTCGGTCTCTAACTATGTAGATTTCGGTCACTTGAGAGCAGAACTCCGACTCCAACTCAGTGTTAAACTTCCGACAGATCTGCACTGTATTTTTCTCTAATACCATTCCAGATTTGCTTTGACGAACTTTTTAGAGCGAGATTAATAACGGCATATATATGTGTGTGATAGATAAAACTTTAATTAAAGACGGTTTGACTGCCTAGCTTATAACAGAGTTCCGGCATTACGAAATTAAAGTCATGGTCCTTTCGGATGGGAACTTAAAATAAACAAGGTCCTGTGTCACGATGGGCTAGGCACACTGCCATCAGCGCAACGCACAGGCAAAATTTCTGCACTTTCGCCTATAGCTGGCGACGTCTAGATATAAGTGAAAAAACATTATTAAACGACATTACTCAACTCAGCTTTATAACAGATTTCATATTATTAGATTGAAAATTATGTATACTTATTTATAAATGTATTACGTTCTAGGGTTTGGGAAGCCATTTGTCCAGAGTCTGTGGAATACTTGGGAGTTACATATAACGTTGTTCATCCTCCTTCAGGTTTCCAAATTATCGTTCAAGGAATATGTGGGTATGTATATTTATTTATTTATTTATTTACACGGTATTTATTTATTTATTTATTTTGAATCAATACTACATGAATTTCTCGAAAAAAAACATCCTGCCGCATGTACATGCTAATCTGCGCATAAACGCCATCGGGAGAGAATTGAAACATTTGAGCAGGAATTAGGAAGCTAGTTGAGGAAAACCAAAACAATAAGCAAACATTTACCCAATTGAAAATATTAATATCTGATACAGATATGTGTAGAATTTTCTTGATGATGTGGTATCACTGCTGCATGTAGTTCTAATACAATTTTCTACATAGCTGTATTTCCAGCGTTATATGTTCTACATATAAACACTTCGACATGCTTATAGGCCAACCTCATTGTCCTGTTAAACCATTGAGGTAGCTCAGTTGGTAGAGTGCTCGCTATGTAAGTGGGAGGTCGTGGGTTCGAACCCCGACCGGGTCTGACCCAAGACTTAAAAGTGGATAGCGACTGTTCTTTCACCAAGCACGAAATAAAATGAAAATTGAAAAAAATGAAATGAAAGCCACGGTTCTTTCGGATGGGAATTTAAATTAACGAGGTCCCGTGTCACGGTAGGCTTGGTACGATAAAAATCCTGCTTTTTAATGCCATCAGCGCAACGCACAAACACAATTTCTGCACTGTCGCCTATACAGTAGTAGCTGGCGTCTCGATATAAGTGAAATATTCTTGACTGGGACGTTAAACACCATTATTTAACTCAACTCATTGTCCTGCCCGCTTGACCTTTCATGGCAAAAAGTCATAAAAGATTATCTACCCAATACAAAGGCAGCGTTAGGACCAGTTTATAATGCATATAAAATGCGCATGTATACTCTTTGAAAATTTAGTACAGGGAATTAGCACTTTCATACCACATATATCCTGTACATAAATGTAATGACCCATATTCAAAGGTCAAGCGGACAGGTCAGTGCTGTTTGGCCATTATCTTTGTCAGTTCCTAGAACATAACCTAAATTAAACCATGGGTTGTGTACTTTTTTTGTTCTATGTTCAACAGGTCTAATTCACAGTGTACCAATGGTGATTGTCAAGGAGACGATTCCTATCATACATATATTCTAATAAAAGATGAAAGTTTGAACTACCAGCCACCGATCCGATTTGTTCCAATCAGATACTCCAGGATGTGCCAGTGTATGAATATCGGGTCCTAATTATTGCAGTCCCATTACAAGTGGTTAGTTGCAGCTTAAAATCTGAAGAAGAACTTTCACTTGGACCATCCATCCGCTAGTATTTTTAATTTTACATAAAAATGTCAAAAACTTATAGAATCGTGTAAATCAATATAAATATATAACACTTAAACGGTTCATTATCTTGAAAACTATAAACTTATCAGTCAATGAAGCTTTTAATGTGTAAAGCCGCAAATTTATGTATATATTGTACATGTTACCTCGAGTACCACCTCCGTTGGTGTGGAGTAAAATAAAAGAATTGTACATGACAGTGTATGTTAATGTATGTTAAGCTGTATGTTAATGTATGTTAAGCTGTATGTTAATGTATGTTAAGCTCTTTATGATTAAATACCACTGCGGTAGCTCAGTTGGTAGAGTGCTCGCTCCGTAAGTGGGAGGTCGTGGGTTCGAACCCCGGCCGGGTCTGACCCAAGACTTGAAAGTGGGTAGTGACTGTTCTTTCGCCAAGCACTCGGCATTACGAAATGAAAGTCACGGTTCTTTCGGATGGGAACTTAAAATAAACGAGGTCCCGTGTCACGGTGGGCTTGGCACGCTAAAGAACCCTGCTGTATAATGCCATAAGCGCAACGCACAGGCAAAATTTCTGCACTTTCGCCTATAGCTGGCGACGTCTCGATATAAGTGAAATATTCTTGACTGGGACGTTAAACACCATTACTCACTCACTCACTCACTCTTTATGATTAAAACATTCGAAGTATACAAATGTGGCTACTGGTTATTCTAAATCGCAAATAATACAGCACCGTACTGATACGGTGTTTCATGAATATTAACTGTTATGACTTTTATTGCCATGGTTACTTACATCAATCTATTCATGTAATTTTTAAGTACAATGTACACTTTATTTGTGTCACTTTACGTCTTTTTTAATTCCAGTATGCACACAATTTTTATTTTATTTTTATTTGAATGCAATGATATCAATACATTGTCATTTATATATTTTTTTTTGAAAACTTTGTTTATTTTTATGAACCGTGTTGACAGAATACTGAACAATGGTACAAGTTTGATCAATAGGCCATTATTTGATCATAATTAGGGACATGCGGCTCGAAACAGGAACGGGTCATTTAATTGTCACGGACTTTAGTTCATAGTTCCCGAAAAAATTGCCGAATCCATGGTGATTATGACGTCATTACGTCGTCAAGTTTCTGTAGCAACAGTCTTTTTGCCACTGTAGTTGAATACCTTGGTAATTATAGATACAGCCATGTTCTTGTTTCGCGCCATTACTTCCCATTGTCCTGATCAGTCCCCACTATACTGGATCTTTTTGGAAGAGTGCGACAAATGAAAGAGTTAAGAATCGTCGCATTAATAACTGTGGTCCTTTTATTTGTGGTTAGAAATACCTAAGCGTTCACAAACAAAATGTCTGCGCCGTCTACAATTAGCGGGCCTCCAGGTGCGTTTTCGGTTAGTCACGATTTCTATACAATTCTCCAGTGTATTGGACTTTTTGGGGCGATGTTTATCAGCAGATCACTGTATTTTACAGCAGTTCCAGTCTCTATATATTTATACGTGCCAGGAATCTCCATATCCGTAACACCTATCCAGAAACCTGTCAACCATAAAAAATAACTTAAAACTGGACTACAAACGCATGTTAATCGTGTAATTAAAGACAATTACTTTACGCCACTCCAAATTTTGTTGGTCGTGTTTCATATGAATTGAATATTATCGAAATAAAATGACAATTAATTATCAGTTCGATACGTATATTGTACATGTATTATGTGTCTGTTTCCGAAATTATGTATTATAATTATTGATATAGTTATTGTTTATAGCTGGCCAAACAGGAGATGTTTAGCCTTCCGGAGCACCCGGCCTCACGTCTCTGGTGTAAGTTCACGTGTTGTATTTAATTTGCTACCTTTGACATTGCTATTGGGATTGGGATTTGGACATGGACCGGTATATTTTCGTTCGATTGGATATTACAAAACGAAAATAGACGTGTTCGTGTGACTTGAACATTCACGAAAAGTATTCATTTTTTGTCGCATCGGTTGGTTAAATGTTGCCGTCGCATCAGTAATTTTTCAGCTATTCGCGACTTAAACTATTTTATTAAAATATGAGCAAGTTCGTGCATGCATGTGAAATGTGAGTGTGTTGTATGGTCTGTCTTGTACTAGCGCGCACGCAGGGCGACTTTAACGTGCTAGCTCAACGAGTCAGTAGCGTACCACTCCCACTTTTCACATTATATTGATACCAGATGAACCAGTAAATGCCAACGGAAAGGATATATATATATATCAGACAAACAGCAAACGATAACGATTAAATTTCATTCATAAAGTTCAAAGTGTCAAAGCAACAGTAATGCCTAATGATACAACATTTTTTTGGATGGTTTTACTGATTAGCTCCAATATTTATCACATACATCGTATACTAATAAGGAAATATCTTTCAAATGTTCCAATAATTAAGCGCACAAAAAGGTAATAGAAAGAAGTCGAATACAAACTCAAAGTTTTCTTAAATAACGTTATTGCTTAACCGATAAAGAAAACAGAGAGAGAGAGAGAGAGAGAGAGAGAGAGAGAGAGAGAGAGAGAGAGAGAGTCTCAAGAATCTCAATAATCTCACCTGGAAATGTTACGGTATGGACAAGAAATTCATTTTCAGTTTCTGTCTGAATTTCAGCTAATTTGCCATTGAGTGCCTTGCACATCATCTACAACATAAATAAATGTTTGAATTAAAACACATCATCTACAACATAAATAAATGTTTGAATTACAGAACGATAAGAATTTATGTAACCCTTATTAAACTTTATAAAAAACAGTTATTTTTATAATATTGATTAAATGAGAGCCATTAGTCGGCAAGCCTCGTTCTATACCAAATATATTATACCTCGGGTTGAAATTTCCCTATCTGGCACCACAAGTTGTGATAGATTCTATTAGTCTTTCATCACGTGGTTTTCAGTGACGTAACAATCAAAGACGTCCTTAAATGGAACATGGCGTTGTCTTGCGGAAAAATGACACCCGATCTCATAATTTAGAAATTTTCATTGCGTTTCAAATGTTTATTCTGAGAGATTTGAATAAATAGTTTTTGTTTTCTAGTTTATACATTATTGTATAAACCATATTCAGGTACATTCTGCTCGATGGTCATATTTATTTTTATGTAAAACTTTAAATAACAAAGTTAAATTTCAAAGATGGCGTCGTTGTCGATGTAACTCTTTTTTGAAGCCAACAATTGTCATTAAAATGGGAGAAAAAGAATCAGTTATGAGTTTATCCATGTAAGATAGGAAAATCTCACCAGAGGGATTGAATATTTCAATCAGAGACGAGCTGATCCTACATGGATACTCATAATTGATTCTATTATTCTACCACGCTGTACAAATACATAGAAGAACCGCACACAACGGTGAAAGATGTTTTATAAAAATAAATTCAGTTATGTTTTAGAAAAATATTTTAACTTATTTTAAAGTTTTTTATAAACAAAATTACTTCACACGGTGGATAAACTTTATCGACATATTTGAAAATGTGTGTGTGTGGGGGGGGGGGTGTTATCGGCGGACAATAAAAACAACAATGGGGTTCGCCGCTGTACCACGTGATACCTTCTAACGTGTCCGCGAAACGCACAATATGACGTTTTCCCGTAAAAACGACGTTTTTCCGTTGATTTTGACGTTGACGTTTTCCAAAAACCGTTCCGCACAAACGTTAAGAGGTATTGATTACATGGTACAGCGGCGAACCCCATTTGTAAAGTACTTTTATTTCATTTTTGATTTTCTGCTATTGCTTCTTTCTATGTAAAATCAAGTACAAAAAACTGAATATGGTTAAACAATAATTGTATGTGTATACCACTTACTTGTGAGTCTATCCAAGAAAACATGTCTTTACTAAAATAATAACATTTATCCCTGTGTGCTAACCATCCATCCGGGCAATTTATACCATCTAAAACATGTAATTTATAATTATTCCTTTTGAATTTATCAAACAAATCGTTGTCCATTTATAAAATTACCAAAAGCCCTCCCCCGAGAGAGAGAGAGAGAGAGAGAGAGAGAGAGAGAGAGAGAGAGAGAGAGGTGTATCGGATAAGAAAAAACAGCTGTATCGGGAGACAACATCGACATAAAACAAAATAAACGAAGGCATATAGACTGACAACATTGACCTGTCCGCTAGACCTTTCGTTAGGAAAATTCATACACGATGGTTCTCCAAATGAGAAGTAGTAACATTATTTGGATTCTCAGTTAAAAATACAAATCACATGTTTCCCATTATGTAGACAAAATAAACACCTGTAGCTGGTCCATCATAAATATGTGAATTAAAGGTCAATGGGACATGTCAATGTGATTTCGATGACGAAACTACCTGGAACTGCGTTAACCATTCTATAACATTATTGTGGTAGTAAACAGTTATGTGGTTTTGTAAAACTAAGAATAATTTTAATTGTATTTTATCTAATATTTCAATAAGCAGACAGCAATGTGATAAAATTAATAAACACAAAAATGATATAATTTTCATCTTCGTTTTTTATCTAAAACAAAACATTAAACACGCATCTACAACCTAAATTCCGAATGAATTATTATACCACCCCACAATTAAGTGAAATCGGGTGTCTTGTACAAAGAAGACCAGCAATAGTTCCCGCGCTGTTTCTTGTTATTGAACAGAATAGTTTAGATGTAGGAGAAGTCTCCGATGTCAAACGGGAAGGTGGTTGAATATTTCCGTGATGGATATTCGACCACTCGCCCTTACCGTGGCGCTCTCCCAATTCTTATATTTCTGACTTTTAGCTTTCTGATTTTTTTTTTCTGTTGAATTGTACAGTTGGTGTTCTATTGCATGCAATAGCCATCATCTGCCCCTGGACCACGGATGCCTATTGGTTAAGGCATTAGCCTTTTATTGCAAGGTGCCTATGGTTTAGGGTTCAATTTATATTACCTGGACTACGGTTGCCCAGTGGTTAAGATCATAAGCTTTTAATCACAACATCTATATGGGTGAGGATCCAACTTGATTAATGACAAATACAATTGTCGTTGGCTTTTACTAATTGTAAGATACAAGTATTCATGCCAGTTGCCATCTTTAGTTTAACAAATGTGTGTAAAATAGACCTGGAGTTGCACAACACATGCAAGAAACCTGAGAAGGTGGTGATGTGATTAGATGTATGATAGGATATTATTAGATTTTGTATTTATTTTTATATATTAATTAAGATAGTAGTATTAAGAAATAGATGTGTTTTATACAAACCAGACCTTTTACATTAAGCCAAGCTGATTCATATGTTCTGCCAAGAGAATTAGAAACCAAACAAGTGTACCATCCAGAATCTTCACTGGTCACGCTATTTAGTTCGAGTAAGCTACCACTCTACAACAAAATTACAAATACGTATGCATGTTAGATTTACGAAAATGTTTATAAATAAATAAATAAAAATAAATAAATAAATAAATAAATAAACACATAAATAAATAAATAAATAAGAAGTGGCTACTTACCATGACTAAACATTCGGCCTTCCTTGTGAAATTTCAAGTTCCCATTTAAATTTCAAAGATTTTACTTTGCTTTTGAGATTATAATTTGGTCTGGTATGTTTGTGTTTGACTTTTGGTTCTGTAATTTAGACATGGACTGGAATGTTTGTGTTTGACGTTTGGGTCTGTAATTTAGACATGGACTTGTATGTCTGTGTTTGACGTTTGGGTCTGTAATTTAGACATGGACTGGTATGTCTGTGTTTGACGTTTGGGTCTGTAATTTAGACATGGACTGGTATGTTTGTGTTTGACGTTTGGGTCTGTAATTAAGACATGGACTGGTATGTTTGTGTTTGACGTTTGGGTCTGTAATTTAGACATGGACTGGTATGTTTGTGTTTTACGTTTGGGTCTGTAATTTAGACATGGTCTGGGATGTTTGTGTTTGACGTTTTGGTCTGTAATTTAGACATGGACTGGTATGTCTGTGTTTGACGTTTGGGTCTGTAATTTAGACATGGACTGGTATGTTTGTGTTTGACGTTTGGGTCTGTAATTTAGACATGGACTGGTATGTCTGTGTTTGACGTTTGGGTCTGTAATTAAGAAATGGACTGGCATGTTTGTGTTTGACGTTTGGGTCTGTAATTTAGACATAACCTGGTATGTTTGTGTTTGACGTTTGGGTCTGTAATTTAGACATGGACTGGTATGTTTGTGTTTGACGTTTGGGTCTGTAATTTAGGCATGGATTGGTATGTTTGTGTTTGACGTTAGGGTCTGTAATTCAGATATGGACTGGCATGTTTGTGTTTGACTTTTGCATCTGTAATTAAGACATGGTCTGGCATGTTTGTGTTTGACGTTTGGGTATGTAATTAAGACATGAACTGGTATGTTTGTGTTTGACTTTTGGGTCTGTAATTTAGACGTGGACTTGCATGTTTGTGTTTGACGTTTGGGTCTGTAATTTAGACATGGACTGGTATGTTTGTATTTGACTTTTGGCTCTGTAATTTAGACATGGACTGGTATGATTGTGTTTGACTTTTGGGTCTGTAATTTAGACATGCACTGGCATGTTTGTGTTTGACGGTTGGGTCTGTAATAGACATGGGCTGGTATGTTTATGTTTGACGTTTGGGTCTGTAATTTAAACATGGACTGTATGTCTGTGTTTGACGTTTGGGTCTGTAATTAAGAAATGGACTGGCATGTTTGTGTTTGACGTTTGTGTCTGTAATTTAGACATGGACTGGTATGTTTGTGTTTGACGTTTGGGTCTGTAATTTAGACATGGACTGGCATGTTTGTGTTTGACGTTTGGGTCTGTAATTTAGACATGGACTGGTATGTTTGTGTTTGACGTTTGGGTCTGTAATTTAGACATGGAATGGTATGTTTGTGTTTGACGTTTGGGTCTGTAATTAGGACATGGACTGGTATGTTTGTGTTTGACGTTTGGGTCTGTAATTTAGACATGGAATGGTATTTTGTGTTTGACGTTTGGGTCTGTAATTAAGACATGGACTGGTATGTTTGTAATTGACGTTTGGGTCTGTAATTTAGACATGGAATGGTATGTTTGTGTTTGACGTTTGGGTCTGTAATTAGGACATGGACTGGTATGTTTGTAATTGACGTTTGGGTCTGTAATTCAGATATGGACTGGCGTATTTGTGTTTGACTTTTGCATTTGTAATTTAGACATGGTCTGGCATGTTTGTGTTTGACGTTTCGGTATGTAATTTAGACATGGGCTGGTATGTTTATGTTTGACGTTTGGGTCTGTAATTTAAACATGGACTGGTATGTCTGTGTTTGACGTTTGGGTCTGTAATAAAGAAATTGACTGGCATGTTTGTGTTTGACGTTTGGGTCTGTAATTTAGACATGCACTGGTATGTTTGTGTTTGACGTTTGGGTCTGTAATTTAGACATGGACTGGCATGTTTGTGTTTGACGTTTGGGTCTGTAATTTAGACATGGACTGGAATGTTTGTGTTTGACGTTTGGCTCTGTAATTTAGACATGGACTGGTATGTTTGTGTTTGACGTTTGGGTCTGTAATTCAGATATGGACTGGCATGTTTGTTTTTGACTTTTGGCTCTGTAATTTAGACATGGACTGGTATGATTGTGTTTGACGTTTTGGCCTGTAATTTTGACATGGACTGGTATGTTTGTGTGTGACTTTTGGGTCTGTAATTTAAACATGGACTGGTATGATTGTGTTTGACGTTTGGGTCTGTAATTTAAACAGGAATGGTATGTCTGTGTTTGACGTTTGGGTCTGTAATTTAAACAGGAATGGTATGTCTGTGTTTGACGTTTGGGTCTGTAATTTAAACATGGACTGGTATGATTGTGTTTGACGTTTGGGTCTGTAATTTAGACATGGACTGTGTTTGATTGTGTTTGACGTTTTGTGGCCTGTAATTTTGACATGGAATGGTATGATTGTGTGTGACTTTTGGGTCTGTAATTTAAACATGGACTGGTATGATTGTGTTTGACGTTTGGGTCTGTAATTTAGACATGGACTGGTATGATTGTGTTTGACGTTTTGGCCTGTAATTTTGACATGGAATGGTATGATTGTGTGTGACTTTTGGGTCTGTAATTCAGATATGGACTGGCGTATTTGTGTTTGACTTTTGCATCTGTAATTAAGACATGGTCTGGCATGTTTGTGTTTGACGTTTGAGTATGTAATCTAGACATGGACTGGTATGTTTGTGTTTGACTTTTGGGTCTGTTATTTAAACATGGAATGGTATGTTTATGTTTGACGTTTGGGTCTGTAATTTAGACATGGAATGGTATGATTGTGTTTGACGTTTGGGTCTGTAATAAAGAAATGGACTGGCATGTTTGTGGTTTGACGTTTGGGTGTGTAATTTAGACGTGAACTGGCATGTTTGTGTTTGACGTTTGGATCTGTAATCTAGACATGGACTGGTATGTTTATGTTTGACTTTTGGGTCTGTTATTTAGACATGGAATGGTATGATTGTGTTTGACGTTTGGGTCTGTAATAAAGAAATGAACTAGCATGTTTGTGTTTGACGTTTGTGTCTGTAATTTAGACGTGAAGTGGCATGTTTGTGTTTGACGTTTGGATCTGTAATCTAGACATGGAATGGTATGTCTGTGTTTGACGTTTGGGTCTGTAATTTAGACATGGACTGGTATGTCTGTGTTTGAGGTTTGGGTCTGTAATTTAGACATGGACTGGTATGTTTGTGTTTGACGTTTGGGTCTGTAATTAAGACATGGACTGGTATGTTTGTGTTTGACGTTTGGGTCTGTAATTCAGATATGGACTGGCATGTTTGTGTTTGACGTTAGGGTCTGTAATTTAGACGTGAACTGGCATGTTTGTGTTTGACGTTTGGATCTGTAATTTAGACATGGACTGGTATGTTTGTATTTGACTTTTGGCTCTGTAATTTAGACATGGACTGGTATGTTTGTGTTTGACGTTTGTGTCTGTAATTTAGACATGGACTGGTATGTTTGTGTTTGACGTTTGGGTCTGTAATTAGGGCATGGACTGCTATGTTTGTAATTGACGTTTGGGTCTGTAATTAGGGCATGGACTGCTATGTTTGTAATTGACGTTTGGGTCTGTAATTCAGATATGGACTGGCGTATTTGTGTTTTTGTGTTTGACGTTTCGGTATGTAATTTAGACATGGACTGGTATGTTTGTGTTTGACTTTTGGGTCTGTAATTAAGAAATGTACTGGCATGTTTGTGTTTGACGTTTGGGTCTGTAATTTAGACATGGACTGGTATGTTTGTGTTTGACGTTTGGGTCTGTAATTTAGACATGGACTGGCATGTTTGTGTTTGATGTTTGGGTCTGTAATTTAGACATGAACTGGTATGTTTGTATTTGACGTTTGGCTCTGTAATTTAGACATGGACTGGTATGTTTGTGTTTGACGTTTCGGTATGTAATTTAGACATGGACTGGTATGTTTGTGTTTGACGTTTGGGTCTGTAATTTAGACATGGACTGGCATGTTTGTGTTTGATGTTTGGATCTGTAATTTAGACATGAACTGGTATGTTTGTATTTGACGTTTGGCTCTGTAATTTAGACATGGACTGGTATGTTTGTGTTTGACGTTTCGGTATGTAATTTAGACATGGACTGGTATGTTTGTGTTTGACGTTTAGGTCTGTAATTCAGATATGGACTGGCATGTTTGTTTTTGACTTTTGGCTCTGTAATTTAGACATGGACTGGTATGATTGTGTTTGACGTTTGGGTCTGTAATTTAGACATGGAATGGTATGATTGTGTTTGACTTTTGGGTCTGTAATTTAAATATGGACTGGTATGTTTGTGTTTGACGTTTGGGTCTGTAATAAAGAAATTGACTGGCATGTTTGTGTTTGACGTTTGGGTCTGTAATTTAGACATGGACTGGTATGTTTGCGTTTGACGTTTGGGTCTGTAATTTAGACATGGACTGGCATGTTTGTGTTTGACGTTTGGGTCTGTAATTTAGACATGGACTGGAATGTTTGTGTTTGACGTTTGGCTCTGTAATTTAGACATGGACTGGTATGTTTGTGTTTGACGTTTGGGTCTGTAATTCAGATATGGACTGGCATGTTTGTTTTTGACTTTTGGCTCTGTAATTTAGACATGGACTGGTATGATTGTGTTTGACGTTTTGGCCTGTAATTTTAATATGGACTGGTATGTTTGTGTGTGACTTTTGGGTCTGTAATTTAAACATGGAATGGTATGTTTGTGTTTAACGTCTGGGTCTGTAGTTTAGATATGGACTGGCATGTTTGTGTTTGACGTTTGGGTCTGTAATTTTGGCTGGTATGTTTTGGGATTTTTATTTGGACACGGACTGGTATGTTTTAGTTTGAATTTAGGGATTGTGATTTTGACAGGAGCTCGTATTTTTGTGATGTTTTTTTTCATTTGGACGGAATGACATGTTTGTATTTGACTTTTGGGTCTGTAATTTAGACATGGACTGGTATGTTTGTGTGTGAATTTAGGGATTGTGATTTTGACACGGGCTTGTATGTTTGGGATTTTTTATTTGGACGGACTGGCATCTTTGTGTTTGATTTTTGGTTCTGTAATTTAGACATGGAGTGGTATGTTTGTGTTTGAATTTAGGGGTTGTGATTTTGACACGGGCTGCTATGTTTGGGATTTTTATTTGGACACGGATTGGTATGTTTGTATTTGACTTTTGGGTCTGTAATTTGGACATGACCTGGTATGTTTTAGGTGAAATTTAAATACAGAGGTGAAATCAGTGTTCTATTTTTGTATGGAGGTGAAATCATGTACGCATTAGGCAAGAGACTACACCAGGTGCTTGTTTAGAACAAGACATTTTGATCAGATGGTCCGTTTTAAATTGGTGCCATTTGAATATTCTTTCTGTATCAATTAATATACAAATCATATTTATTTACCTATATAAATTTGACATAAGGCTCACCTTCAGGTGATAAGTATACATTGTTCACTGTGTAATGACGTAACCACTGTACGTGCGTCTTTAAAATCGGCTCAACAATCCGGCATTCTAGGGTTACATTTTGCCCGTGGTAAGTTGTTACATTTCTTGGACCCTCTAATATTACAGGTGGTGCAGATATCTTTTTACCTGTAGTAAATAAATAGAAAAGGTCATTACAATCTTTAAACATAGAATACACATGTACATACATTGCATACAAACATGAGCAAAGCAAAGGTATGACAGTATTTACACAAATTCAGTGTACATGGAAAATGCAAGAATAAAGTAGTATTTTTCAACTCACAAACAATTTGTCAAAACTTAATACAAAATATACTGACCTAATAGGAAAAAATATTTTTCATTCATGAAAAAGTGAACTTAATTCTGTACATAGAGCAAGTTTTGAACTTTTTAACAAAACAACAAAATAACTATGTCAAACTTATCCCTCCTGTACCTTCTGTACTTGGAACAACTATAAACATTATGTCATGATTGGAATATTCATGATGATCACACCTGGAAAAAAACCGAGCAATAATGACCTACCTGACCCTAAATGCCCTGATGAAAATTTAAATTAGGAGTATAAACTTGATCAAATTTTTAATTAAAAATATAATTTGGGTAGGTCAGTGCATTTTAAATGCATTTTATTGATAGTTGAATGGAAACATTTTTAATCAAAAGAAATAAATAATAAAAATCATGTGCACTGAATTTATGGAAATACAGTAAGCTACAGAGAGAGAGAGAGAGAGAGAAGAGAGAGAGAGAGAGAGAGAGAGAGAGAGAGAGAGAGAGAGAGAGAGAGAGAGAGAGAGAGGGGGGGGGGGGATCAACGTTCCAGTCAAGACTATCTCATTTATATCGAGACGTGAAATTGCAGAAAATTTGAAGTCTGTAGTTTGCTCAAGACTGTACAGGGATGGGTCTTTACGTGGCACGCCTGCCTGGACATCGTTTTCAAGATCTATTCCCAAGAATTTCAATGGTTTTTTTTCTAAATGCAGAATGTATGGCGAAAGAACGGTCACTACATATGTATTTTCAAGTCTTGGCAAGACCCCAATTGGGGTTCAAACCCACGACAACCAAAATACAAAGCAAACACTCTATTAACTGAGTTACCGTAGTAAAGAGAGAGAGAGAGAGAGAGAGAGAGAGGAGAGAGAGAGAGAGAGAGAGAGTGTGTGTGTGTGTGTGTGTGTGTGTGTGTGTGTGTGTGAATTTGAACTCACGATAATATAGCTTCAATCATATACAGTAACACCTCGTTATAATGCCCCTCGATAACTTTGTCACCTCGTTTATCACCACACTATTTTGAAGTCCCAAAGTCCATTTTGTTTATGTTTTTCTTTATCCGCCTCCCCAAATTTATCACCAAACCCTTTTATAACACCAAAATTTGACTGAACAAATGCTGGCGATGAATCGAGGTTTCACTGTAGATATATTTACATGTACCTACCTGGTCTTGCGTCACCAGATACTGCATGTGCAATGATATATAACATTAGAAAAGCAATCGCCATTATGATCCTTATACAAATGTACAACGGGCATTACAAATAAGAAATACATGCACTGTACAGTACACCACTATTAATTTTTCTTTCTCACAGATAAGCAGGATGTAAACACTTAAGTTGCTCAATAAACAGGATGTAAGATTTCAAAATAAATATTTGAATTGGAATTTAAACAAAATTTGATATTTAAGGTGAATGTGAGGTCAAATATGCTGAAATTTTTCCCTGTCTAATTTAAAGTAAAGAGAAAAGATTTTAAAAATACCAAGTTTAGAATTAAGTTGTATTGTTTTAAAATATTATGAAAATATGTATCAAAAAGTAGTTTTTTAGAATTTACGAGAAATCGCGCATTTTTTGTGCTTAGACATAAGAACAATAATACACTGCAATGTAAGGTGTTATATTGTTTTGTATTACAAACCAAAATTACACAATTCGGGTATCATTTATCGTCCACTTGACAAGGAATCGCGTGCCACCATTGTTAAAATTCAACAAGCAACTGTATATTATTATTTTGAGTGTTTGAGTGAAGGTATTATAATAGCATTAAATGCTATTAACTTGATACATGCACCAACGTACGCACGCACATACGGAACCTACGCTTTGCCAAAACCTCACATTACCTTTAGTCAGGTGAGCTAAAAACTGAAACCCCAATAATAATTAACTATTTCAGTATTCTTTCGCATTAGTGACCTTGACCTCTGATCCTAATATATATCATAATGATTGTAGTATCAATAACTACAATATTTTAATACACATGGCTATACACAAAACTGATAGCTTTCCAGATTAACCATTTCAGTATTCTTTCGCATTTGGAATATTGACCTTTGAACTAATTAGCGCCATCTATACATATCAATCAATATCCAAACCACACTCCCAAAACAAAGTTACAACTTTGAAATTGGCAAATCAGGTTCAACACACAGGAAAGCTAGACCGGGTGTTCCGGAAGGATAAGCACCTTCTGTTTTGCTATATCAACATCCGCCAAGTGTGTTATAAAAATAGGAATGAAAGGAACATTAAACTATGGAACATCAATTATATGCAGGGTAATTATGGATACAGAGATTTCATACAAGTTTATTAACAATATTGTGACGACGGGCCATAAAACGGCTGATGTACTGTCATGTACTGTTTTTGAATGCATTATTTTAATAGATATTAAAAAAAAACAGAAAAATTGAAGCTCTGCGTAAAATCTGCTTTACACGAATTGGGAAACACATCGGAAAACAGTGGCGCATAGTTTGTATCCAGCAGGTAAATAGAAGGCACAACGAAGGTTCAGACATGTGCCTCTTATGACAAAAATAGAAAAAAATCCCGAATTATATAAGAAGGGTTAATCAATACACGATACATAAGACATTATTTACTTTAGACTAGAGTGACGTTTATAATATTATTAGCCTATTGGTCCTATAAGGAAAACAATATAAATACGAGGCTACTTGCTCATTGCTTGACTGATAGCAACTTCCAGTGTATACTAACACACATGGGCCTACGTATTCACCTAGATATTTGCACAAGAAGTACATTGCTGTCCTTTGTTAACTAAATGTTTCCGTTTTCACACAAGTGTGTCCTTGAATGTTAAATACAGGGTATGGGTTTAAAATAAGCTCCTAGGATGATTGGTATATAGATTTCCGGGTTTACATTCTACTTGAACATGGTATTTAAGTACGCGGGACCTCTGTGGCCAGCTGGTGGCTACGGATCTCAGTGCCCCTCACCGTCTAGGTTTGAGTCAAATTTTGGACAGATCTTGATCTGAGAATGTTTTCAGTTCGGTTGCAAAAGGTCGGGCATTCCAATTTCTCCCTCCATCCCTGAATAGACCGCCTCGATATAAGTGAAAAAATCTTGACTAAATCGTTAAACAATATTCCAAATATAAATGTCATTTACCTTTTTTTTTTTTTAAACCATAAAACACATTCAAAAAGTGGTATATAACAAATAAATAAAATAAATAGATAGGAAATAAATAAAGTACGCGTATGAAATCCAGCGATATAAGTTCAAAATGAAAAAAAAATGTAGAAAAAAGTGTTATGTGTTTAAAAAAGTGTCATGTGCTAAACTTTGAATTGTTATGAAATAAAGTATTATGAATTTAGCCTATCGTAGCCTCCTTTATATATATTTAATGAAAAACAGTATTCAAAATTAAGTAAGTTTAATAGCAATATTTACAGTGTTAAAAAATTACAACATGACACATTCGAGTGATAACGCACAACAGACATCAACTGGAATTGTGTTGTAAACGTAATGTGAAAATAAAAGGCAATTCAATGTGATTGTCAGGAACGATGATTTAGTGACTGAATAAAAGGGAAGGAATGTAATAATGCATATCCGTGTTCAATTCTAAATCAGGACGGTTTCTATTTGTAGAATGTTTAATTTTATCGGCTGAAGGTGGATAGGCATTGCAGAATTTTTAGAACTGACTCTCTTACAAGGTTCGAGTCCAGTCTTCGAAAAACATTCTTCCTCTGATTTCAATCAGGTTGCCGTTGTATTCTACATCCATTTGGTTTCTTATTATTATATTATTTTAATATGAACAGCACTTCGATATACGGTTGACGTCACATGGGTCTATTTTCCTTTTCATTCACAATTTTGATTTCACACGTGGCGATCTGTAGCTTAAGGCCAAGTCACACAGCCAAAACTTACGATTTACACATGAATTGCGCCGAAATTTTGAGTTGAGATTACGAGACCAAGAACTTGTTACGGACGTCATTGAAAAGGGGTACCTTACCAAAGAACCAAGAAATAACGTCACGGATTGGTCAATCAAAGCGACATTCTTAATCATTCAGTGGTAGTAAAGAGTTATGTGGTATGGTAAAACTAAGGATAATTTTAATTGTATTTTATCTAATATTTCAATTGGTCGACAGCAATGTGATGAAATTAATAAAAACAAAATTTGATGTAATTTTTTATCGTTATATCTACATTAATCATAAAATTATTGCCGATTCAGATGTCCATGTCTGTCCCTCGTTAGGTATACTTCAGCAACTACTGTTTCCTATTTCTCGGTAGCATATCGGCCGATAGCTATTCATAGCCGAGTTTCGATTCCTTTTTGCAAGATTGGCGTTAAACTTTCGACAGGTTTGTACTGTATGTAATGTCATAATAGTTTATATTGAGATCAAAAAGATGTTGAAGTAAAGTTTGTCTGTGTGCGTTGTGTTTTGTACAGGCGTAAAACATGTTTTCGGTCTGTCGCATGTGTCGCAGTTTGGGCTAACATTGGGTTTCATTAAGCTCAAGGTTTTACCTAGTTTGATGTAACTCGTCCTTAGCCTAGTGATCAGCTAGTCGTGGTAAATGCTAGGTAGATAAATAAGGGTTTTTGGTGGTTTGCTTACAATACTATTTGCCATTTTGTGTTATTTGCATTTTGGGATGCAATTCTACTGGCCTTCATAAGCAGGTGGTCCTTATATAGAGGTGGTCTTTAAGGCAGGTTGGACTGTATTTCCTTTTATGCTAATTTGTCTATTGTTTTTTCCTCCAATGCCCACATGCGACGGGATTCATTCAAATGAGATTATCTGGTTTTTGTGTGCTAATTTTGTGCATTGTGTCTGTGTCTGGTCTGGTGGTGTTAGGTGTTTTAGAGAGATGGAGCTGAGAGAGTCTGTGAGTATGAGTGTACTACACGTTCTGTTATGTGTGTTTTAAAGCCATAAGTATATATAGCGATTAGCTCAGTGGTGTAGACAGAAAGATTGTTGCAAAGTCTGGCAAATATTAATAAAATATATTAGATAGTTATAATTTCTCATATATAACCAGTGAATCTACCCATTAATTGGACAATTCTGCATCTTATTAATTTATTTATAGTCAACAAAAAAGATATTATTTTTAACCACAGTGAAGGGAAAGTATTTTTTAAAAGTACAACAACGATATTACTGCCCTGTTTTTTTTTGTTTTAAAAATATTACAAAAGGTTCTAAAACCTCTTGTAGACGAAAATTTGGGATTACAAAAATGGAAATTGAAATCTTTTTCGACAAATCCTTACCGACACAGACTGGACGTTTATAGACGATACCGGCATAGACAAAACAGCACTGCAAACATTAGTGTACCACACTAGCAAGTAGTCATACGCTTTAACGATAAACCATGGATGCACAACAACATCAGGAAATTAATACAAAAACGCGAATGACTTCACAAACAAGCTAAAAAATCAAACTCTGAGTTTCGCTGGACATTTTAGAAAAATTCGAAACAAATGATACAAACTTGTAACTCAAGTAAAACAAACATACTACAGTAAACTTTGGAGACAAATTACAATCTGGTAAATTAGATGACAAAAACTGGTGGCAAATTGTTAATTCATTTATTTCTCCTGATAAAGCATCAACCATTCCCCCCTTAATTGTTGACAATGAAGTAATATATGACGAACAGATTAAAGCCGACACACTTAATCAATATTTTGCTGATCAAAGTTCATTACATGATGGCGGTAAACAACCTCCAAATATGACTAAAAGTAAAAATATACTCCCGGACATAAACATTAACCAAATGATGTATCAGGTTATATTAAGTACACTTTAACACACCCAAATCATCTGGCCCTGACCATGTACACCCGCTTCTTCTTAAACACGCATCTGACATTCTAGCTCAACCCCAAAGCCGTATAAAAACAAATCTATTAGGCAATCCAAATATCCTTTTGAATGTATAAATTGTATTACTTGGCCTGTTCTGCTAGTAAGAGGTTTGTAAGTAAGAAGAAAATAATCATTTTAAAATCACACATTTGTAAGAAATGGAAAAATTTAACACTAGTATTTTATAAAGATAAAAATTAAAAAAAAATAAAATATCCGGTTTGGATTTGAACCGGGCATATCGTACAGGTTACAAAGCGTCCTCGCTACGGGGAAAGCTCATTACCGCGACATTGTCAAAATTTACCGTTCATTACCGCGACATTTTGTTAAAAAATAAAGTATACATTACCGCGACATTTTTTCATCTATATAGTATACGTTACCGCGACATATGTATAAAATTTACGATTGGTTTTAAAGAGTTCTACATGTACATGTATAAAATCAATACAACACATAATATACTCACTATCTACTCACCCTGAACTGAAATCAGTTATTGACAAAATGGCAACGATAGAGAAGTTTGTCACAAACAGAGGAAATCCTGGGATAATCGTAGATGGATTTAAATTCAGAAAAGATAAATTTTTCAAGAATTCAAAACTTTGGAGGTGCGTAGAAAAATCGTGCAAAAGTAACTGCAAAACTGATTTAGATGAGCTTCTTATTTAGGAGGAAGACTTGAGCATGATCACGACGAACCCGAGCGACGGACAATTGAGAGACAGAAAGTTCGACACGCCTGTAAAAGAAAAGCCGAAGATGGGCCATTAGAAAGACCATCTAAGCTGATCATTAAGGAGATTGAAAAAGTTGGTACCGATGAACTTGTGAGTCAGGACATAACTTCAGTAAGGCAGGCTATGTATAGACAACGGCGAAAGACGCAGCCCAAGTTACCAACTTCTAGAATGGAAACAATCGAGATGTTGAAAGAATATGAACTCAAGTCGAGTAAAGGTGAAGACATGATTTATGTCAGTAGTTCAGAATCGGAAATTGTAATGCTCACGACTAAATCAAACTTGCAATCCTTATGTCAGGAAGATGTACAGATTTTTGGAGATATTGCGCAAAACATTTTTATCAATTGTATACCCTTCACATATTTCAGAATGGACAGTATATACCATGTGTATTTTTCCTTCTTCCGTTCAAAACCAAGGCATGCTATATTGAAATGTTCCGTTGCCTTGTAGATGCATGTGTCAAGGAAAACTTAACACTGAACATCAAAAATTTAAATCTTGACTTTGAATTAGCTGTTCATGATGCAGCAAGGCACTTTTGGCCTGATGTCGCTATCAAAGGATGTCAATTTCACCTTGCTCAAGCGTGGTATCGGAAGATCCAAAGCCTTGGTCTAGCGTCTGAATATAAGAGTCAGGACTCAGCAGTTGGACAGTGGCTGAAAACTTTTTTCGGAATCAGCTTTCTAGATCCTGCTGTAGTTGAGGAGTGTTTCTAAAATGTCGCGGTAATGTAATGTACCCCTCGCTACGCACTGAGCTTACCAAAGCAGTTAATCTCACCGATGTTAAAATATAACTTCAGTAATATGTACAGTAGCCAGCTTTAATTTTCTCTATTTTTTTCAAAAATTGGCCATTTTCTGCTTAGAGGACCAATTTTTTAAACCTCGTAAATATTGTGTTTTTTAAATATGTTAAAAAACAATAACGTAAGTTGGTCTTCAGATCTAGAGGAGAACACTTTGAAAATAATTATCAAATTAAAGACGGGAAACCCCCTCATCTTTCATGTTTTAGGATAATAGAGCACAAAGATGGGCTTACTAAGAAAAATGCCAGTAAAATAGACCTTTGTAGGATCCAAAATCTGAAAATTCACACAAAACACTGAAGTTTTTTTTATTTAAGTGAAATAAAATTCAAACTTTTTATTTTTCAAAATCTAAAACGGCCCATTTAGGATAAAATCCCATCAAACCCACCATACCTCTTTTAGTTACAAGGAACCGGTTGCATAATACACAGAAGAATAGTTTTGTTTTTATTAGTTGGCCATGTCGTATATATAACGTAATTTTTTAAAAATTTCAAATTTAGAAATACGTTTCTTTAGTGTGGGGGGGATGTGTCTTTGTGGGGTGGGGGATGTCCTTTTTGTAAACTGCTCCGTCTCTGGGTGTGTAGTATCACAATGCGTGGTCTGTGTGTCAGCGGTGTATATAACGGCGTGTATGTCAATCTCTGGATTAAGCTGATTTCACATGTAACATAGGTAAATCGTACATGACTTCACTCTGGAACTGTGTTCACCATTCGTTAAAATACTTTGCGGTAGGAAGAGTTACGTGGAGTGCCATAACAAAGAATATTTACATTTTATTTGTATTTAATCTATGTTGTAATAAGTCAAAATAAACAGTGAAAAAAATAATATACATAAAAATAAAACTAATATTTATCTTTATATCAGAATAAAACATGAAGTATTAAATGCATCTGCAAAGTTGATATTAAAAGAATTACTAAACGACACCAGAATGAAGTGATTCCAGATATCGTTATAAACCAACATTACTCAATGCTAATCAATTCAGTTTCCCGGGCTGTTCTTAACAGAATGGTAAAAGACGTCGGAGCAGTCTCCGATATCAAACGGGAAGGTGGTTCATTATATCCGTGATGGATATTTTGACCACTCGCCCTTTCGGGGGCGCTCTCTCAATTCTTATACTATTTCTGACTTTTTACTTTTCTGATTTCTGTCTTGCATTGTACAGTTGGTGTTCTATTGCTTACAATAGCCATCATCTGCCCCTGGACTGCTGTTACCTAGTGGTATCTGTGGTTCAGGGTTCAACTCCCCTGGGCTACGGTTGCCTAGTGGTTAAGGTATCAGCCTTTTACCACAAGGCGTCTATGGTTCAGGGTTCAAGTTGGTGCCTATTTCATTAAATAGTCATCCTCTGTTCCTGGTCTACAGTTGCCTAGTGTTTAAGCTAGCAGCCTTTAATCGTGAAGTGGCTAAGGTTTAAGGCGGTTGCCTAGTGGTTATCACATCATAGGTTGCAATTGATCCTATATTAAAACTGAGAGATGGATTGAAGACGATGTATGTCGTAGATTTCTATCAGAAGTAGAGAATGTTGTCGGCACTGTGATGGATGTAAAGCCAATGTTGAATTACAGTTTCTAGTGAGTAAAAATGGACAAACTGCATCTGAAAACGATATCTAAAAATGTGTCTATTGCCCTCCCCAGTTTCCAAGCTGCGAAGAATTTGCGTATCACGACAGTGGACCGAGTGCCCGTGAAAGTATTGTGCGATATTAATATTGTAGAGAGAGAGAGTTTGAGTTTACATCTAGATCTTATCAATGCCTCATTTATATCGAGAAAATATCACCGGTATTACCCAAATATTGATGTTTTCCTATTTCATATATTGAAAATAGCTAAACAGGAGGTGCTTACCTTCCGAAACACCTGGCCTCAATTCCCTGGTGGAAATTCACGTGTTTAACTTAAGTCAGTTTCAAAGTTTTTACTCTGCTTCTGGATTGTGATTCGGACAAGGATTAATATGTTTGTTTTAGAAACATGATGTCGGACTTGTTGGTTTTACGCACATGTACCTAAAATTGTTTGTTTCGGTGTCAATTTCTAATTATTCACGTTCTCTGGATGCGGAACTATGATTTAAGATTTGATTTCACCAAAAACAAATGCGTTTGAGAGCAAGAAATAGCGAACGCGGACAACGTATTCATTTGAAGAGTGCGCCGTGTCTAAAATAATCGCAGAGAAAATCCCAAATCTTTCGATGTCATTTTTCATATAGACTATAGGCCTGGTTTTCGAAAAGAAAGGTGACTTTCATTTCGTAATGACAATTGCTTGGCGAAAGAACAGTCATTACCAATTTCAAGTCTTGGATCAGACCCGATCGGGGTTAGAACCCACGGCCTCCCACTTACGGAGCGAGCACTCTATCAACTAAGCTATCGTAGTGGGTTTGAACCCATGCCGTTGTCTGGCCAAGACTTAATAGATAGTTAAGTCTAGTCGCTAGAAAGTCTTTAAGCGTACGGAAGATTTCACTTCCAATAAAACCCGCGATGGTATGATTTTTGTTTGATTTTATTAGTTACGGTTCTATCAAATTTTTGTCTATTTTACGAACTATTTTAAATATGGGAATATTCCAACTGTATTTGACTGGTACTCAAGATGGCCACTTAAACACAAATAAAACACATATATACACCCATGTAATTTTACCTATAATCAAACATAAATATATAGGCCCCAGACCCCGGTTTCACAATCATTCCTTAGCTAAAATTTTCCTTAACTAAAATTTAGCAAATTTTGGTGTTCTCATTTTGGAACTATTGATGGCTATTTTTGTCAAACTTAAATGCAAATATTTTAATCTAGAAAAGATCTTGAAAATGACATCTTAAATTCCTGAATATCTTGGAAATTAACAAAATTATAAAGATTTGAAATTTTGCAAGATATAAGTTAAGGAAAATCTTAGCTAAGGAATGATTATGAAGCCGGGACCTGTTTCATAATTATTTGTTAACCAAGATATCCTTAACTCCAATCTGGAAAATGTTGACAATATTTTATGGTATTGTCATGTGCTTCATAATTATTTCGTTTGTCATGTGCTACTTTTGAATTTGTATTAAAATAATTTTTATGAAATAATACATTCAAAAGTAGCAAATGACACATTCATGAATCAAACGTTCCGGCCTCACTCTCCTGGTGGAAGATCACGTGATTTAACTTAAATTTAAAAGTTTTACTTTGCTTTGGGATTGTTATAATCCTTGGCATGTACATGTATGTTTATTTTTGACACAAACATGTCGGTCGTCAAACCATAATGGCCCATGTTGAAACTACAAACTTAAAAGCAAAGTAAAAACTTTGAAAACTGTCAAACTTTGAGTGATCATAAAGTAAACACTTGAACGTCCATCTAGATATTTTAAAATGTTCCGTATTTAAATGGATACTCCTGTCATATACAATTAAAAATGGTATATGACACTCCTGGATCATGATGTCCTCGGATTAACCGATTAACCAAAAACAAAGCTTCTTATTCAATAAAAATAATTTAACCAAATGTTTAAATAACAATACAGAAAGCAATATAAAAAACTTTGAAAACTGGCGGATGTTTCAACAGTAAAGTCGGATTTTTCGGATTACAACTTCACTAGAGATATGATAAAAACGCATTTTATCGTTTATTATGAAATTTTGATACAGAATCGGAAAACTGTCAAGATGTTTTATATATAATCTATGTGTCCACATATATAGAAAGATAGAATAAACATTTTTATGTTGTTTTTGCCACAGAATACTTCAAAATCTGATTTTTTTTATTTGGAAAAATTAAAAATAGCCACGGACTTTTTAAAAAAACCTGTTTCTGATTGGAAAATTGGAAACGAGTTGACGCGTAAGAAATTGAAAAAACTAGAGACATTTTCCAACAAGATTAAACCTTCAGACTTTTTTATCTAGTTTACCCGGATTTTACTGCACGGTCTCTTGGACTAGGACCTTTAAAACTCCTATTTCACGTAAGAAGTGGCATGCTAATTTTTAAACTAAAGTTCATCACACGCGAAGGATCCCCAGGGTAAGGCTCTTGTTCCTGCAATTTTCTCTATCCGGTTGCATACATGTTAAGTGTGTGTGTGTTGTGTGGTGTGTGTGTGTGTGTGTGTGTGTGTGTGGTGTGTTAAGCACCACAACGTGAATTTTTGCGTTAATATACTTTATCCGGGATAAATTTTCTATACTCTGAATTTTTGCTCTTACTCTTCTGTCCCCTAAATACACTTTTTTGGGTACAACTGGAGGTTATCTTTGCTACCCAGACTGACATAATCATAGGAGGGTTTTGCGGAATCCATAATGTCCAAAACACAAAAATAAAGTTGTGAAATTCACCCCATAATCCATAAGAACGTTATCGAAAACATCCCAATTTTTCTATAGACAAATTAAAGGTTAAAAGGTTAAAATTATCTTCGAACTTTGAAACTAACCATTTAGGTAAAACACCTGAACTTTCACCAGGAAAGTAAGACCGGGTTCCAAACCAGTCCCAAAAGCTCAGTGCCAATCCATGTCCAAACTACAATCCAAAAGTTCAAGGGCTTTAACAAAATACATGTGTGAGATTGAAATCAGATCTAGAAAACAGTACGGACGTTATCGAAAGTATCCTTCTTTATTACACGCTCTATGATTGGCCAATCTCAACAGGCTATACATCGAATCCCAGTAGAGATTACTAGACCAAAAACTTGTTACGGACGTCATTGAAAAGGGGTAACTTACCAATGGACCCATAAAGGACGTCACGGAATGGTCAATCAAAAATACACGCTTCATCATTCACTTACATGTAATTTATGCGTCTTTTGCCGTAATTCTGACGCGGACAATGGGCTACATATGCGTGGACCGTTAGTGGTTGATCGCAAGTTACCGCTACCGCGCACGTCGATGACTTTTCACTGACGAATAACGCACATATCACGCGTGTCTCGATGTAGTAACACGTACATTTCACTGATATTCCACTGAAAATAACTGACAAAAAGGCCCTATGCGCTGATTGGCATGATTTGTAAGTGATTGCAAGTGATTTGTACGAAGTTTATGCGCAATTAATCGGTGATTTTCGACCACGCACATCCCCCCCCCCCAAATGCTCAATGTCTCCACTGACAATCACGCACAAGCCAACTTAATACGTGATTTATACGCGATATATGCGTGATCGGCTGTGTGACTCGGCCTTTAACTGGAGGTGCTAACACTTCCAGAGCACCCGATCTCATTTCCCTGGTAGAACGTTAGACATAATGTGACAGTTTTCAAAGTTTTATTATACTTTGGTACTAAGTATTATAATTTGGACATGTATTTGTATGTTTTATATTCTTGTTTCTTATTTCATATCTTTGGATATTCATTGGTATTGTATCTTGGTCCATGCATAAAATTAAGCACTTGTAATTTATTAAAACCTTTTGAAATATGCTAAACCGGCTTTTGATTCTCATCGTTTGTCTTGATAAAGTTTCCAATAACTTTCTTACACGATAAACAGAAACACAAACAATCACTATGAAAATATTTTTATTATAATTACATGATCTTCGTGTTACAATTCTAAAATCTATCCTACGTCAATAAATGCAATCGCATTTAGTAATATCCGTTCATTTAAGAACATGTTTTAGGGTAAGTAAATAATTAAACACATAGAATTCGTACACAAATCGTATTCAAAGTAAATGAAAATTAAAACAAGGAACTATTTTATTATTTATCATCATGGCAGTAGAGAACACAGTAAAATATTGACTCTAAAAAAGTCCGATAATAACAATAATATCGTCGTCCTAGGGGTATCGTTGGCAGACAAAATTTATTCTTTTTGTGCATTTGGTTGGTCTCCAATTAAACACCCTTGCTTTCTTGACTTCAACACAATTATAAGTTTTGTGTTTCGGTGGTGTTCGTCTCTTCCAGTCAGCGTATTCCAGAGCTGTGGCTTTTCCGGGAAATTTATAAGTTCCAGCAACCTCCAAGTCGGTCACACCGATCCAATAGTTAGTAACACCTATGTAAAATAAAACAATAGCTTGTTTAATCATCTATGTCATGTCTGGATGTCTCAATGTCACAAATTATTTTTTTTAATTTTACACACACCGTCATTATAAAATTTATAGGAGGGGGTATTTAAAAGCATAATGTTTATTTGCGTTTTATAATTAATTTCAATCATTTTGTTAATTTATTTATGAAAAATCATTTTGATAATAATTTTTGAAAATCGCATTGCTAATGGTGTTTAAAAATAGTACTGCTAATAGTTTGTTGAAGTAATTTTTGAAAATAGTATTGCTAATAAATTGATTGTTTGAATGAATGAATGAATGAATGAATGAATGAATGAGTGAAAAAGTATTTCACTTATAGCTGAACGTACATTGCTAAATGGTGACCTCTTGGAAAGTTTTACCTTTATAAGGTCCTTACGATAATGTGAAATGATGGTTATTTTGCATGATACTCCAAAAGTGATACTCAGTATCGGTTTATAAGGTCTCTTATAATTTTCGTGACTTTGTTTTCTAGGCACCGAGTACAAGGCGAAACAACAGTCACTACATTCAATTGTATATTTAAGTCTTGGTCAAACCCGCCCCTCCCCAACCCCTGATCTTCCATTACAGAGCAAGGATTCTTACAACAATTAACAACTTGTTTGATGCTAGTAAAATGACGTAAATCTGTAAACATACCTTCACTTGACGCAAGATCTTTCAAAAAGGAATTTTCTTCTTCAGATGTTATTTCAGCAAGCTTTCCATTGATTGACTTGCAAATCACCTAAAAACATTGAAAATTGCTATTTCATTACAGCAAACATACGCTCAAATTAAATTAACTAATGTGTACTTGGAATTGCTTTTTTGTCGAAATGATAAAAAAAGGATTCAGAAACTGATTAAATGGGATTTCTTGAATTCATTACAAGTTGCATTTCTTTTTAAGTATCTATGATCTTTAGAGAAGTTTAAAAAAAGCTGTCGACTTTAATCATTTCAGATAATTTTGAATATATAAGTAAAACACATATGCAAGTATAGACTATTTATCAGTTACCAAAATTAAACCCATGTAATGAGGAATGGTTTAAATGATGTGCTAGAAAAAACACACTCCTGGTGCTACAGAACATGCAAAAAATGATTTTTTTTATTTTTACAAAAAAAATGCATAATGTTTAAAATATAACGAAATATTTCAACATGTACGGAGTATTACTGTTTCAGTTGGTATACAGGTAAATCAAGCAAAAACAAGCATACCAATCCATGTCCAAATAACATTCCTAAAGCAAAGTAAAACATTGAAAACTGACAAATTAAGTTAAACACATGAAAGTCCTTCAAGGAAGTGAGGCCAGGTGTTCCGGAAGGGTAAGCACCTCCTGTTTAGCTAGCCACATTCGCCAATGGTTCAATTGCAATGTAATTATAAGCCATACCTGTGAGCTAGCCCAGCTTAACTTATCTCGGCTTACATAATAACACTTATCGTCATGCTTAGTCCAACCTTCTGGACAATCTTTGTTCGTTGGTTCTGAAAGAAATAGAAAACATATATAAGCCTCTGAAGTACAACTGATTGTATAACAATATAACATGAATTAACAAACGCTAAAAATAATAACCAGATTATAAATATAAATGAATGGTAATTATACCCCTGCAAACTAGTTTGAGGGGCATATAGTATCTGTCCGTCTGTCTGTGTAAAATCGTGTCCGGGCCATATCTCGTCACTGCTTTGGACGACTCTCATAAAACTTCACACGAATAATCTTCATGGTCCAAAGGTATCATAACCTTGAAACAAAGTCATATCGGAAAGGTCAAGGTCGCAGGAAAACATTAAATGTTGGGACGGGGGTATTTGGCTCTCAAGACACAATTCTAGTTATTCCTGTTACATGCATATTAGAAGAACAACATTTCACAAGTTTATAACATCCGCTTGCACATACAACTGTTATTCCTTTGATATGATTACTTAAATTACTTGACGAAGGCATATTACAAGCCTAGGCTTATCAAACCACTCAAAAAGTTTTATGGTCGTTATCACAATATTGATGATAAATATGATGACTATATATCCAAAATTACCCTGGATATAATTGACTCCCATGTCCATTTCTATGGTGGCTTATTCCTGACAACCAGATAATTTTCATCGACATAAAATTAACATTTCGATTTGATATCTTGACAAGCCGAGATAATTATATATAATATGATGGAAAGTTGTGATAGTGAAATAAAAAGTTGAGATAAATAACACGACATGTCGACTAGTCATGGTAAATATATCGACATGAGTTATTGTCCTCTGAACACAAATAAAGAACCTACTGATGGGGGATCCTACGTCACTGAATTTGCTTGTTGCAATTCGATTAAATACTAGTTTTACAATGGAGCGTAATTAATTAATAACAACCTGAACTGGAATGTATTTTACATCCCTAAGCCTTTGGCGGCCATTTTGCTTTAAATCTTGACATTTATACGACATCCATTGTTAAATATGTTAAAATGTTACGCCAACTGACATCCATTTACAGAGAATTAACAATTCACATTTGAAATGTACATACTAGATTTTGGGTTCCATGCTAGAGATAAGACTTTACAAAATATCAATTGTACAGCTTATAACTAGTTGGATGTTTGGCTATAACTTAGTGGTAGCGATTTTGTATATCATCAGGCTCCAGTTTCACAATCATTCCTTAACTAACTTAACTCTTAATCTGGCGAATTTTTACAACATTTTATTGAAATACAAATAGAAAATTTCATCATATTTAGAATAAAAGTATATTCAGCTTAGTTTGATCTTAACAATGACAAATTAAATTCATGAATATCTTGAAAACAAGAAAAGTATTTAGATCTTAAATTTACACAATATTACATACAAACCTGCCTTAAAGACAACCTCTATATAAGGGCCGCCTGCTTATAAAGGCCAGTAGAATTGTATCCCAATTGTTCTTTATTCTATTTTAACCTGTATTTAAAGGCCAAAGTCCATAAGGCCACTTATACTGTTTTCCTTGGTTGGCCTTTATAGACAGGGTTGACTGTAGTTAAGGAAAATTTAAATTAAGAAATGATTGTGAAAACCGGTAAGGAATATTTCTGTATACATTACTGTTTTTCTCATACCTGGCTCTGGGGTTGGGGTTGGTAACTCTATGGCAGCTGGACAAATAAAACCACAACAAACTCCTGGTAAAGGTCTAGCACCTGGGCATGATGGAACATCGCAGTAGACTGTTTTACAATATCTCATTTGTCCATTGTCACACATACAACGGTAACATAGGTCGTTCTCCCTGGGTGAATACATTGCTCCATTCCGTATGATAGTGTTATTCCAATCTCGACACGTGGAACTACTTTCTAGAACTACAAACATTTCAAATATACTGATTTTATGTGCAATTTAGACAGACTTTATTCAATTGTTTTGCAATTAAACGGCGATTGTAAACCAATCAGAATTTAGGATTACTTTTGACTTAATCATGAAGAAAAGCTTTCATCGTGATGAAAATGATTAACTTCTGGTTGGCTGACAAATCTGGAAATACTGTCGCCTTTTGCCAATATGTCGATGAACATCTGATGCAATCTGATGAGTAAGCGTATGGTAGATAGAATTGCAGCGTCCCGTCCTCCCTTCAAATTTCGAAACATCCAAAAATTCAAAGTTCAAATTTAGAAACATCCAATATTCAAAAGTTTTAAAATATAACGTCGCCTTATCAATAGGAAGCATAAAAATCTTTAATCTTGTGGATCGAAATCCGCTTAATACCATCTAATTAACTTAGACTTGGTAGTGAATATGTTCATTGCTGGACGAGCTATATGTATTCAAATATTCAATCAATCACTGAGTTATAAAATTCAACTCACAAAACAAATTTAAAGCTAAAGAAGACAGACACTAACAATGTGGCAAAATTCATTTAAGGTATTAAACACAATAATGTGCCGTACGTAAAAGATTTTCTAATAAATCATAACGTATTGATTGCATTTATATAATATGTTATTAAGTTTGTAAGGGATTTTTGTAATGTTTCCTATTCCTTTACGATACAAAACCTGTTTGTATGTGTGAAAAAAGTAATACATTTAAAGACGGTTTGACAACGTCAGGTTTTGCCTAAAAAGCACATCTTGTATTTTAGCAAACGCCGTACCTCTTTCTGTGTCAGGCAGACAAGATCGATACGCCAAAAAAATGTGATTGCGTCATTAATCAGAGAACCTATGCATTCTCAACGGTATATGATGCGGTTCAAACACAGACACACACTCTCTCTCTCTCTCTCTCTCTCTCTCTCTCTCTCTCTGTGAACCACTGCGGTACCAGTTGGTAAGTGGGAGGTCGTTGGTTCGAATCTCGACCGGGTCTGACCCAAGACCGGAAAGTATGTAGTGGCTGTTCCTTCGCAAAGCACTCGGGATTCCGAAATGAAAGTCATGGTTTTTCAGATGGCAACTTAAAGATCCGACGTAAGTGAAATATTCTTGACGGGGACATTAAACACCATTACTAAACTCAACTCTCTTGCTTTATGTGTTAATGTGTTTATTACCTGGCTCCAATTCAGGTTGTCTCTCTACTGGGCATATAAACCCACAGCAGGTCCCTGGTATAGGTCTGGCACCTCTACATGGCGGTTCATCACAATATACCATTCTACAGTATTTCTCATTTCCATTGTCACATTCACAGCGATAACACGGCTGACTCTCCCTTGGTGAAAATCTTTCTCCGTGTTGTATGAGTGTGTTGTTCCAGTCTCGACAAGTACTCTGACCTTCAGCAACTAGAGAACATAGATACATTAGAGGGTCATTTAAACTATTTGTGTGTATTAAAACGAATCACACAACAAACCCGAAATTAAAACAAAACTTTTAAACATGACGAATTAGTCAAACTGCTGTATTAGGAATGTGGGACCGGTTGTTCCGGAAGGATAAACACCCCCGTCTAGCTAGATGCATCCGTCCCGTATATGTCAAAATCGAGAATGAAAGAAACAAGGAACTTATTTATATACCATTAATTAATTAATACCAAACTCTGACTAAATTAATTGTGATTTTACAGTTAGAATTTCCCTATATGTGTACACTTTTAACACTGGAAACTTTAAAAACAATATATTCATATCTCTTTGGATTACCAAAAATAAATTTATCCAATCCAAACCAATCTGAGTCGCAACTACTGGTTGATATATTTCATTACATGTATAGTTCTTACATATGCCTTTCTTTAAGACTTACCTGGTTCTTCGGTTGGGGGACAGATGAACCCACAGCAGGTCCCTGGTATCAGTCTGGCACCTCGACAAGGAGGGGCATCACAATATACCATTCTACAATATCTTTCATTTCCATTGTCACACTCACAACGATAACACGGCTGACCCTCTCTTGGAGAAAATCTTTCTCCATGTTGTATGAGTGTGTTGTTCCAGTCTCGACACGTTCTCTGGCCTTCAGCAACTAGAGGAAATAAATACATTTCGACTGTAATACACACTAGTCTCAACATGTACATGGTGTAACATTGGATATAGGTACATATTGTACAGTCCTGTCGAAAGTTTAACACCAAGCTCACGAATAAGGGAAGAATCGGCAGTCAATCTCGATCCCTAGCTTTATTTCGAGAGCTTTTGGGCAGCTTCTTTCTTTCTCTCAGTAGCTACTAGCTATATATTCATATGTCTATCAATTGGCAGCCGAACCTTTGGTCAGCTCGGTGTTAAACTTTCGACAGGTCTGTACTGTTATTAAAGAGTGACAAAGATCAATAGTAACGTTCATGTTTGATAAAGGAACAGACAACACTATACCGTGTTAATTCGGAATACAAAGAGAAGTTGTGTTGAGATGAGTAACATGGTGTTTAACGTCCCAGGCAAGAATATTTCACTTATATCGAGCCGTCGCCAGGTATAGGCGAAGGTGGAGAGTTTTTTGCCTGCGCGTAGCGCTAATCACTATTAAGCATGGTTCTTTATCGTGCCACGCCTACCGAAACATGGGACCTCGTTTATTTTAAATTAATTTCGTAATGCCGAGTGCTTGGCGAAATAATATTTATTTTCCACTTTAAAGTCTTGGGTCAGACCCGGTTGGGGTTCGAACACACGACCTCCCACTTAGGGAGCGAGCTGTCGCAGTGAATTTCCAGGTAATTGAGGCCGGGTGACCCGAGAGGAAGGGTACGAAAATCCTTGTTTAGTTAGCTACACCCGCCACTTGTAAAACCAAATTTGAAAGTGAAAAGAACATGCAACTATGGAACGTAAAATATATTAAGGAAAATTTTGGGTGAAATGAAACCAGAATTGAAAACGATACCTCAAATTCAATACAATATACAAACAAAACTCAATCAAAGTTGAAATAGCAGTAAGCATGTACCTGGTTCTTCAGTTGGTGGACAGGTAAACCCACAACAAGTATCTGGAATAAGTATAGCCCCTGGACAGGGCGGGGCATCACAGTGGATCATCCTGCAGTATTCTGTACGTCCATTTGAACAATAACACTTTTCACAAGGATCGCTTCTCCTGGGAGAAAATATATCACCACTCTGTATCACTGTGTTATTCCAATCCAGACAGGTAGCTCCTAAAATATATCATCAGGACATAAAAAAAAAAGAATTGAGGAATTTGTTAATAAAAAAATGTATAGGCAAACAACTTTGACCTGACCGGTTACCCTTTAGTTTGAATATTTATTATGAACTAGTGCATTTATATATAGGGATCACACGTGTTTATTTCGACTACATAATGAGAAAACAAAATCATGTTCATTGTGTACACATTATTAACTGTCAATCCTACTACTACCTATGTATTGGGTGGATTCTTCTGTATGAATATTCCTTATGAAATTAAAGGTCAAGCGGACAGGTCAATGTTGTTTGCCTATACACATGTACTTGTCAACAAGAGCAGGTCACAAAACAAGTTATATGGAGAAACAACCCAACAAGGCATTTTTAACACATATTATATAACTGCGAATTTTGGCCGGGAAACAAGGTAAATGACTAAGGGAATGGTGTAATAGTCTGGTAGAGGATTTTGAAAAAACCGCTTATTTTTCGATGTAGGGAGGACAACATGTTCGATTCAAAGGTGGCAAGTTATGTCATAACCTTCTTTGAACTTTACTTTAGTAGAATCGGCTTGTTGCCAAGCAAGATTTCACCCAGGGGCCATTGTGGGGGCAGCTAAAGGTCAATGGGTGCAAAGTTCAAGTGAAAATGCCCATATTGACCTATACTCAAATTCAAGGTGGCTTACATTAGTTTTTCTTCATACATTTTGTCTTCTAAATGTGTAAGTGGTATCTTCAAATTAAAAGAAAGTCATATCCAACTAATTCAGTCACTTATTTTCAAAGTTTCCCATAAAAAAATAAGATTAGACGTGTGCACAAATTTGACCTTTACAAATATGATTAATTGTGGCAAATAAATACTAGTATAAACACATTTGTGCATTTGAAATTGTTTAACATAACTTTAGACTTCTGTTAAAATTTTTTTACCGAATCATATTGCCCGTATTTATATAAGTATCCACTTTTTAAAAAAAAAGAAAACAAAGTACTGGTGGTACTGAAAGATTTGATGAGCTATAATGACTGTATCTGTATAATACTATCAAGTGTGTTCTCTTTTTCTGGTGGAAATATTAGTGAACTGTTGAAACACGAACTATTCCCAGTGTCGCTTTCTATACCTGATACATCAGGACCCTTGTTACCTGCAGCCGACGAGTCGGATCTTCAAAATATCCCTGAGGAAGAAGTTTGCATGGAGACATTACTACCAACATAATTAATGGTCAAACTTTAGTTGTAGTACTGGGAACACGGAAAGACATCAATACATTCGGCGAATTAGGAAACGCACAAACTGTTTATCCACGCGAAAGATAAATGTATGAAAATTGATGTCATTATGATAGATATGACAACTAATCCATAAAAGGTGAAACCATCTAGAGATAAAAGAGGATCAGGTCCCCGTTCTGTTAGAAAAATTATTGATAACTAAAATGTCCCTCTGCCATCAAATTGGTAAGATTTTATAAGTCACCAAGAAAACAAATAGGATCTCGTAGTAATCCAAGACACTTCTTAGCTTAGCTGAGGGTATCAGGAGGTCCAACAGACAGCATGTTTAATTCATAAAGAGGAAGGAGTGTAACCGTTTTTAAAGCTTTACACAAGGAAGCCGATACTAGAATTGTTCCCCATGGTGTTGATGCTTACATGCAAGGCTATAAAAGAACAGTTGTTGTCTGTCGTGATACTGATGACCTTTTTCTTCTGTTGTTTTTAAATGAGGAAGTATGATTCCAGACGGGGACATCTAAAGTTCGTCCCTGTTCATAGCATAAAATCATCACCTCTGGAGAGGAATAAGCTCCCAGTATTCCATGCAATTACAGACTGCAAGGCTGTCAATTAACTTTCTGGACATTCTAAATACAGTATTCCGTGTTTCCAGGGAAAACACAGGTCTTCTTCCCACTCTTGCAAGAGGGATTTTTTTCTGAACTTGTGAGTGCAGATCCCTTTATTGAATGTACCTAGCGAGGATTTTTTATCTACGATGTAAACTGTTCCTCTCAGGGGAAAAGTACAATTGAAAATTTGCTTTCAACATCATATGCAACCGACCTACATATTCAACATGCACACTATTAAACTGCTGTTTACCGGGCTGCATTTAGTTATACCTCGTATTTGTTCCAGATCTCCCATCACACGGATCGATGGTGCTAGTCTCACTAACTTGCATACTGTATGCCTTTCACTCCCAGTGGAGGTTAGTCCATCGACAAAATCCCTCAAACTGGCTCTGTTCTGCACAATTTTACCCCCTCTGTTTCAATTCCAGTAACTTGTCTCAAGGTGTATTTTATTCTTGTTTGTTCCATTTCAAAGTCTTGTGATGTTGTTTGCAGGTGTCTTGATGGTGTGACCTATCCATTCCCAATATCGCTTTTGTGTTTATGTTTCAAAACGTCCTTGTTTTGTGATCCACCATAAACTTTTCGTTACTAATTTTGTCTTGTCATCTGGCAACAAGACCACGAACAATACTAGTTTTTATACTTAAATCTGAGGATTTTTTCACAAATTAAACGTATTATTTTTTTTTGCTTCAATCTTACTTTGAACTTTAACTTTCCTAAGGCAATTACAGGTCAAAGGATCATGAACAAAACTTAACTTTTTGGACTTAAGTATTTTCCTGATGTTCACGATTATTCTCGGACAGTTAAGTTAGTGCGAGTCTGAATGTGACTTAAAAACAGTTTTAATGAGAAAATTATAAATTGATTGATTGCATGGGGTTTTATGGGCTTTTACGTATTTGTCATATCAAGACGTCACCAGTGGCAGAAATTTTGACCTTTGCAGTGAACTTAGGGAAATGTGCAGGAAAAGTTCCTTAACATGTTACACCCGCCTTGGCACGGGGCATCGGATTTTAATATCTCTCTCAAAGGATTTCGTGACTTTCGTTACTAAATACCGAGTGTTTAGCACAAGAACAGTCACCACCTTATTTCAAGTCTTGGTCAGACCCAACTAGGGCTCGAACCCAGGACTCACCACATACGGGGAGTGAGCGCTATACCAGTCGAGCTACAGTAGGGGTATTTAATGAGAAAATTTACCAAAATCATGTCATGCATTGCTGAAATGTAAATATAAATCATGTTGCACTACAAGATGTACATGTAGGGCATACAATTTAAAGTGGGTGGCTGCATGCACTTGCAATGGGACCGTTGAACCGTTGATTGGTTGAACCCTTTGAATGATAATGCCACAGATAGTGATATTGATGAATGAAAAGAAATCGTTAGATGTGACTGATAGATTTCAGAGATTCTCGTGACTATGCCTTGCCGATTACAGTACTTGCAGTACTTTGATTTTAAACTTTTAAAAAATTTTAAATTATTAGCTGGGTTTAAATAACAAATATATTTGTTTTAATCACAGTCATGCATTTGCAAAAGAATTATATTTTAGCATTTTGATTCATGCTTTGATGTTGAATGTATACTTTTATTTTATTCTATCTTGAAGCTTGTGTCAGAATTTTGAAAAATAACATTGAAATATTTAAATTTTAGCCTAAACAGTCTCAATTAGCTTCCAAGTCAATGTTAAAATACACGAAATGCTATGATTGCATGAGAACAGATTTATTTGATTTATTTAAATCTCAGAAAGTATATATTTGGACAGCTATAAACTAATAAAGATTAATTTTTGGGGAAAAAACCACTATCTGACCTTTGACCTTTTATCTACTAAACCAAGGGTCGATCAGCTTGGCAACTGGTTGATTCTTGACCCCTAACCTATGATGATATAAGACAGCTATGTTGCCAGCTTTGAACACTCATGTCCCCCTATTGTAAAATTTCATTTTTTTCCCACCAGACTATAAGTAATATTGTTGCACTGAGCTCTTAACAACTGATGTTCTATAAGCATACAAAGACTACGGTAAATCTATTGCACCTGTAAAACACATTGTTTCTGTTGATGTATCTATGTTTTACCTATCTTGTTTGTGATATTTTGCTGTGTAAATCCCTTGGCTTTTTTTTTTTTTTTGGTTATTGTATTTTTTTTCCAAGTAAATTCAGTTTGAACAAGTAGAGCAAAAATATGGTGTATTTTACCAAAAACATTACAAAACATCCAAGCAATAACATAACAATATAATAGATAACAATGTTTGCACACAAACGAACTGTTCATATACAAATTTGAAACACCACCTCTCTCTCTCTCTCTCTCTCTCTCGTGGAACAAATGTTTTTTTCAAGTCTGTATTATGCTTTGACATTTTTTTAGGAATTATTTTCCATATGCCATAAATTCAATGGATGTCACTCAACATTCTTGCTGAGTAATTTCCCTTTGTATATGTATTTATTCTACAACAACAGAAACGTTGATTGTCATTCACTGCATGAATAAAGCCCATAAAATATAATACCTGGTTCCGTTCCTGGTGTAGGTGGAAGAATCGGACATATAAATTCACAGCATGTATCTGGAACTTGTTGGGCTCCTGGACAATTTGGTGGAAGGCAGGCAACTTCTTTACATGCCACCATGAAGCCGTTATCACACATGCACCGATAACAAGGTTCACTTCTGTCAGGAGAGAATATTTCTCCACTTGGTATTCTAGTGTTGTTCCAATCTTGACAATACTCTTCGATTTCCCCCTCTAAAATAATCAAAATTAAACTTTTAAGAGGCGAAGCTATCATGGGCGGAAATAAAAAAAAAGACTTCACAAAATCGCTCCAACTAAATAAAACACTATTGGCCACATGTTCACTACAGGAAAGTAAATGTATTTATGAACTACATGTAAGTCAAGTCAATAATTGGTATAAATTGCAATGTTTAAAAGCCATACCAAATATGGACAGTCCAGGGACTTACTAAAAACTGTAATATTACTTGAATCTGTAAGATTACAGGAAAGTGTAATCTTACAGGATACTGTAATTTTACCACTATATTACACTAATCAGTAATATAGTATATTATTGATTTATGTAATTTAAGATTCTGTATTACACAAAACTGTAATATAAGTGTTTATTTACACTAAAATACTATATAACTTAAGTTTATGATATCAAGTCACAATGGATATAAATACTAGTGTGTCACTTCAATCATCACTTGCATCAGTGAACATGAATGGACACGGAAACACCTACAGGAATGGTAAAAATCAATTAAATCTGACCTCATGAAAAGGCTAGTCCATCTATTTTCTTAAAATTAACAGGTAAAGAAAATGTTTTGGTCTTTACATAATTTTCTGTTGAAATTCAAAGTTTGCAATACATGGTCCCATATCCCTGTTATTGGTGAAATGTCTAGTTTTTGAGTGAAATGTGCTCTGAAAAAATGACCCCCTGATTTCAAAAACATTTTGTCAAGGGAAACAACTCATGTGTGCCTCATGGTATCTCCTGAAATCAAAGTAAATCAGCGGTTTGTACTTTATATGGGTGCATGTTTATTTTTCGTGATATCGGGGTTTATAAGTTTGTATCTATATCAGAGTATGGAATTCAAAATTATCTATATAGACAAAGGTTTATAACAAAATTGAGTGGGTGATTTCTAATTTTGCAATAAATCAAGCTACCAATAGTCATGATGAATTGTGAAATTAATAAGAAATAAATTATTCCAATCTTAAGACCACAGTTCATCATTTATCTGAAATACATGAAAGGATGAAGATGATTAATTCTGAAAATCATGGTTTGACGATTGCATCTTTTTTCTTGTCTACATGCAAATTGATGTAACTCTTGAATATATGTTTTCATTTTGATTTATAATTTTTTTTTATTTAAAAAATAAATAATTCACATTTTCACTCATAAGGGAAAAATTGTCACCCTTCTGGCATTCTTTTAATTACTTTACAATTTCATACAAAGAATACTATGTTATGAGAGGTAATAGACAGAGACATTGGATTGAATTTGAATTTATTGGGATGTGTAAGTGGTGACAGCTAAGGAATATTGATGTATCCTCATTTTAAAGTCAGTAGGACCAAACTAAGTAATCACCGATGCCTGAAAAAAGTCTTTTGTTAATACAAAGTTAAATTAACAATACAGTGATTCAATTTAGAGGTCTGATGTTCTACAGATTCTATACTCTCTATGTACAAGCTCCAAAGGATGGGAAATGACATTTCATGCTACATTAAATTAATAGCTTTCACCAACCATCAAGGAAATTTAAAAAAGGCCACCCCCTGTAGTGTAGGTAAACATTAAAACTGACCAGTTTAATATCAATGACAATTTCTACAAACTTGGACAAGTTTTGTCTTAAATAACTGTACACATGTATAGTCAACAATATAAAAACTGATCCCCACAGAAGAGACCTTAAAAACTGATGCCCATTCAGGACAAGCTTGGCACATTACAATACCCTCCCTGCACATTGATCTTATTGCACTGCAAAGGTAAAACTTTCAGCCACTTGTCCTATACCTGGTGATGTCTTGATATAACTGAAATGTTCTTGACTAGGACATAAAACCCCACTCAATCAGTCAACCTATAATATGCACACCACACAGCTTGTATGTGATATATGTAGTTCTCTCAGCAGTTGCTGTTTCCACTTGTATCCTGGCACGGATAAATTTATCAACAGAATGTGTGAATGGAGCTTAACAAGAATCAAACCCCTCACTTTGTATTGCTGATTGGTTCTTAACTTGATCACCTATCTTAAGCATATTCTGACACATTCCTTCCTATTTTTAGTTGAGTTGAACAAAGTTAAACTTGACCATTAATTGATGTGGTTGGGCATGTGTGTTAGCAGCCTGGCAGGATACCACTGCGGTAGCTCAGTGAGAGGTTGTGGGATCAAAGTCCAACAGGGTCTGATTAAAGACTTTAAAGTGGGTAGTGAATGTTCTTTTGCAAGGCACTGGGCACAAGGCACTGGGCATTACAAAACGAAAGTCACAGTTCTTTCGGATAGGAACTTAAAGTAAACAGGGCTTGTGTCATGGAAGGTGTGGCACAATAAAAAATCCTATTGTATATATTATGTTATCAGCCTAATGCAAAGGCAGAATTTCTGCACCATCACTTATAGCTGGTGATGTCTCGATATAATTGAAATATTTTTGACTAGGACATTAACTCAACTCTAAACACCTGCAGATATTAAACTAATATTTGGTATGTGAGTCTACCATAATGAATCACCCATCAAATCATGATGCATGGCACTCGGCATTACAAAATGAAAGTCACATTTTATTTTATAGTAAGCTTTGCAGTTTGATATTTTTTTCAAAATTCTCTAGTGGGCTGTACTCAATGTTTTAGACAGGTAGAGCTGCCTTCTAGTATAAGATGGTCCCACATTGGGGTCCTAGTTTGGCTACTGCATTCTAATGCATATTCAACAAAAAGCGGGTTTGGGGGTAAATGTATTGATTTGGATGTGTCTGTCCATTCATCTGTCTGGGTTGGGTTTCATGGCTTGCAAAGCTCTCTTCAGTTTGAAAGCTACAGCATTTATATTTGATAGGATGTTTGAATACATGATAGGCTAAATACAATCAAACTTCAATATCTTGATTACCACATATATCTTCAAGTCAATATTGTATCTGTTTTCTATATAAAGTAAAAAGAGAGTTATACCTGTTGTCAATGTTATTATTTACAGTCAAAAGACTGTTTTCACTACCATAATGTGCAATACAGTGTAACTACTCACAATGTTAATGAAAACAATTGTGTCAATTGCATTAGTGCATAGAGTACTGGTTTATCATGCAAGATTAACTGTCAAGAATATAAAAGTCATTTCTTTCTGGCAAGGTGACTCTTCAACTACAAAACCTCAAACACCCGAATAATTCAAAAGTACCAACAAATCCCCATGCACTCCAGTTATCAAAGTTCTACTTTATCCTAAAAATGTATATAAAAGCAGTGTTAGCTCTGATCATCAAAGCAGTGTTAGCTCTGATCATTTGTGAATTTAGCTAATTGCTTGTTTTTATAATTTCTGGCTCCAAAAATAGCCTTTGACATATTGTTGTTCCAATTTTTATCAATTTCATAATGAGGCAGACAAAAATCACTGATTTTTTCTATTCTTTTATACAAAAGTATGAAAACCTAAAACATAAGTTACAAACTATCAACTGAAAACAATCTATACTGCAGAATAGAACTATATTTGATACATTTTTTGTTGCTCTTAGTTCCTCAGTATTTATAACTCTTTAATGTATAAATTGGCTCCTACATTTTAAAATTGGCTCCTAATTTCTAAGATTGACTTATGTTTTGGCTCAAACGAGCTAACCCTGTTAGAGGCAGTTAGACATAGTCAGTGCATAAGCCAGATAGGGGTATATGGCTTCTATGACAAAATATTTTTTCAAAATTTCAAGCATTAAAATTGAAAATTTGATTGATAAGAACATGTAAAAGGTTGAGACTAAACAAACATTTGTGCATTTTCTAACTATATGAACATTATTGGACTGACTCGATTTTTAAATGTTAATTTTTACATTGTTTTTAACTTTTATTCATAGCAGAGGATAACATACATTGGTAATTTACTTGTTTTTATGGTTTCTCTCTAAAATATATATTAAGTTCAAATGGACCATCAACATAGTCCCCATACATCTGGGAAGTATCAGGAATTTTTCTAAGGTCAGAGAATTGGCAGGGAATTTTAAATAAAGTCAAGTGTGGGAACCATGACCAGCTCTCCATGAAGCAGCATCATATGTTTTTACTACAATGCATGATATATATTAATCAGCAATTCGGTAGAATAAGTAAAATGGCAAATGCAAAATATACTTTTTAAATATGAATGTTGATAAAAAGTTGCATATATGAGGGATGCCAAGCCAGTCTATGACATAAATATGAGGAAAATGATCTTGAAAGATCCTGTATTTTCCCTGCTGTAATGTTGATGCGTCGTTAACCTCTATTTTCATTTTCTCCTCTAAAACTACCAGAAAAATTTCAATGGATCTTGGTAAGAAATTCATATGATTTATTGGGATATTGCCATGGCTACAAAGATTAGGTCAAGGTGAACTTGGCTGCTAAACTCTGGAAAAAAAAACTTCTCCGAAACTGATATCTGAAGAAAAAATCTGATGTGAATTAGATTCTCTAGAATCTAATGCCTGTAGTTTATTCATTTTGTGAAATTGAGACAAAAAAGGGTTAAGTTGGGTTTTTTTGCATTTAATGTTGAAAAAACTGTAAAATAGCTTCAAATTGTAGTAACTTGACTATTTGAACAGATAAGGTCATGGAGTATTCAGTTTTTACATATTCTTGTAATAATCTTGAAAATGGTGCAAGGTCAAAGGTCAGGCTTATGCTTTTATTAATTATCTTGAAAACTATTAACTTTTTATAAAGGTATATACATGTATTAGATATTGTTGCTGTTGATGTAATGATCATTTCGAAATTTAAGTACAGGTCATGGATTCAAAGGTGAAGGTAACAGATGCGAAAAAATACTGAAATAATTATAATTATCTGGAAAAGCTTTAAAATTTCACTATAGGTGAAGATTTTGACATTGGAGTTTCAGATTTTATTTTTAAAAAAAAAAACGTTTTAGCTAGTCATTTATCAGGTGAGTGTATCGGGCCCAATTGAGCTTCTTAATAAAATGTGAAGCTATAGAAAATAAAAGTAAAGCAAAAACCACAATACCGGTATTTGGGATTTTCAAAAGTCATTACCCACTAGAACAGTTAGAAAAATATATTCAACCTGCCTAGTCTATATGTCAAGAGAGAGAGAGAGATATCAAGAGAAATGAAACTTGAGAGAGAGGGAGGGAGAGAGAGAGAAGAATATTAAAACTGGTAACTTCAGCACACTGTCATGTGCTACTTTTGAATTTTTATAACATAATATAATTCAAAAGTAACACATGGCAATTTGTGCTACTTTTGAATTATATTATTTTATAAAAATTCAAAAGTAGCACATGACGCACTTATATTATAAAGAGAGAGAGAGATATCAAGAAAAATGAAACTTCAATACATTTATATTTTAGTAAATTTAGAGACAAAGAGAGAGAGAGAGAGCTAAGACTAAACCTTGTTTTATTTGATCACGTGCCTACGTTCAAACCCTACTTGGAACACATCCTAATGTGAAAATGTGAGAATGTTTGTCATTTCCCTTGCCAAAGGTTTTTTTTTTCAAAAAAATCCGGTGGCCTCCACCATCCTTATCTGACAGCCTCGTTATAATTATTGACAGAATTTTGACCGGGTAGTAAAACATGCTTGAAAACATACAATATAACCAAAAACAGGACACAACCGACAACACAACAAAAGGTGATTGAATCAATATAGGAAAAGACATAAATATATTAAGACTACTGATTATAAAACTCTTAACTGTACAACCACTGCGATAGCACAGTTGATAGAGTGCTCGCTCTGTAAATGGGAGGTCGTGGGTTTGAATCCCGACTGGGTCCGACCGAAGACTAAAAAGTGGATATTGACTATTTTTTTCACCAAACACTCGGCATTAGGAAATTAAAGAAACGGTTCTTTTGGATAGGAACTTAAAATAGACAAGGTCCCGTGTCACGACAGGCTCGCTACGATAAAGAACCCTGCTGTATAATGCCATCAGCACCTTCGCTTATATAGCTGGTGACGTCTCAATATAAGTGAAATATTCTTGACTGGGACGTAAACATCATTACTCTGTGTTGAGTTGGTCATACTATATATGATGTAAGTGATGGTTTTCTCGACTCCGGCATTGAGAATATGTAGTGACGGTTTGAACTACACTAGTTGTGATCAGTTTTCTGTTTTGGTTGCTAATTTTTAAATAATGTTTAACAATTGATCAGTCCATTTGTATGGTTAAAGTTTCGGAATCAAAGTTACGGTTTCAGCTTTTAAAACTTAAGATATATCAAAATAAAAGCATTTGCGTGGGCTTTATTTTGTATAATTGATCGAAAATCTATTATTTTCAGAGTTCCTATTTTGGGTGAAACATGCAAATTTGGATTTTTTCCGCCCATCTATTTATCTTCTAATATTCAAGTCATCACAAATAACATATTTGAGTTTTATATCAACCCAAGCTCAAGGAATTATGAGAATAAAGTCAAATTACACAATTAATTCATCACTTGTGTAACGCAGTTATCGCACTTTTGGTTACTATGGTAACAGATTTCTTTGTTTGAAAGTACCATTTTAGTGAAAGCAGACTATGAGATTCCTTATTATACACAATTTAGTACTTATCCAACCACTGATATCATTGGAGTTTGGACTCAAATTTATCGACCAAACTTTTTCAAAAATGGCTTTTGCAATGTTGTTATTAAATGATTGGCCGAAAATACTACAAAATTCAGAATTCATAGTTTTTGGTGAAAACAGAAATTGTAAAAGCATCAAAAGTCATATATTTTACACTTGCCAACATGTAAAAATATCAAAATATATTGAAATTAAAAAGCAATTTACTCTTAATCTTCATTTTTGCACGGTTTTTATTGCCATGGCAACCATAATTTTATTGAAAATATTTTTAAATAAAATTTTTGGAATAAGTTTATTTATTGTGGTTTAGTAATGGTAAAATTTCAGCGAAAACTTAAATATTTATGTCAAAATAATGATCAGCTTTAACAAAATAAAACACATTTTTTTCATCAATGGTATGCCAATTTTTATATTTTAGACCTAATAACTACTAAATTTGTTCTTTTTATCTTTTGTAAAAACATGCAAAATTTTTTAATTATCTTTTTGCGGCATCTTTCATTGATACTTAACTTTGATTTTGCAAAACCATATTTTTCTAGGGTACAAGTCTCCAGATACACCCTGTACTGCTTCGCATTAGGGGACATGATTATGTCATATCGGGGGACATGATTTGAAGCAGGGAATTCAGACAGGTGGGTTAAAAATGCTTTCGTTTTGTACCAAAATAACATATTTCGGTCATAATTATTGTCTCACGGAACATTACGATATGTCTGTGAGGCAATGCATCCACGTATTACGTACATGTATTATAAAAATGTGTTTATTGAAATGTTGAAACATCACTTTATGTTTGCATATTAACCCTTTAATGCATCCACGATTTGGTATAAGATAAGGCCATAAATACTACTTTACCCCTGCAATGTTTTGCTGGTGCGGACTACGAAGCATTTTCCAATGCAAAACGTGGTAATGTGTACACTTGAAGATCTACACAATGCAGATTTTGCATTCGGTATGTAAAATATCATCGATCATCTATACTGTACCAAACTTATACCACAAAACCCCCTATTTCTTTCACAATTAGTGCTTTAAATATGTATCAACCGGGGGACATGACTTTGGAATCGCCCAGGGGACATGATCAGAGTTAAATTACAGACAGTGCTGTTGATTTTTACAAATAATTTAAGAAAACACACCGCCAAATGCCATGAATGCTTGATCACATCATAAGTTAACTGTTTGGGCAATGGCACCTATGTCTGCATAGATACGCATTCATATTGCTTTGGGAAAGGTTAGTCAAATCTTTTATATGCGTTGGAGGATACCAATAAAGTACACTACATAATAATTGATGTTTTTGAATAAATATATTTATATTTTACAACATTGAAAATTGAGACCAGTTGTGTTGAATTAAGACCCTATCCAGTTGAAAATTGAACCGTATCGTGGAATTTTGATCAGAAGACCGAGTCAAATTTCAACTGGTTAAAACAGATAACAATAATAATAATTATAATAATAAATTGATGCTTGTTTTTTCTAGTTGTTTGGGTTTTTTGTGGTTTGTATAAATAATTTTGTAGGGATGTTAATGATATAAGTTTCAGTCAATCTGTCTATCTGTCATTATGTCTGTCTACCTGTACTTTCTTGTCAGGTACTTTTTTGTTGCATGCTGTATTACACCGTGTTCCTGATTGTGTTGGCTATTGCCAAGTTCATGTTTTCATCTGCTAATCTCTTTTTTATATGTATGACTACCAAAACTTACAAAGTGAATCTGAAACGACAACGTCATACAGTGTGATATATATGGGTAACTTGGTAGCCAAGTGGTTAGAGATGGATTGCCTCACAGCCAAGGTTCGAATCCCAATTGGGACAGATTCTAGTGTGAGAAAGTTTGTAGCTTGCAGAAGGTCAGTGGTTTTCTTTGCGCACTCTGGTCTTTCTCTACCATTTCTTGACTGACCGCCTCGATATAAATTAAAGAATCTTGACTGGGGTGTTAAACTCCAATATATAGTGTTCCTAGAAAATATTGAGGAATTCTGATGGAAACCGATTTTGTTAAACTATTCATTAATCACAATGAATACATAAAAAGTAATATTTTGTTAGTCCACTATTTCCAGAAATACCAATGTGTTCGAAATATTTTCATAAAAATTCTCAATAATTTCTGGGAATTATGTAAGTAAATTTGATTTTTTTCTCAAAAGTAGAATAACTGAAAAAGTAACAAATAACTTTTTCCTGTCATTTTTTCAGTTAGAGACCCATTGACATTAAATATAAATTGAAAAAAGTTAGATAACAAAAAGCACCGTTACATGCATTGTAAAGATGAATGAGGTAAATTTCAAACTAACGAGAGAGAAATGACGGCTGAAACTGGTGAAGTTAAATAGAACCAGTAGAAGCAATAATTCACTACATATACAAGACAACACTTGCATGCCCGAGACCAATAGATAAACACACGACATAGATAGGATGTGCATAAATAATAATAATGGTGTGGTTAACTGTACAAGAAGCGATTTTGGGACTTGAACATTTAAACATTGTCCTTTTTGTACAGAACATTTCCCCTCTGCACAATTAAAATGCATATAGTGTTCATAAAAAATAAAATAAAAAACATTTTATGAAATTATGGTTCCGTAACCATTTTAAGATAGTGGTTGTCAATTACAATTGGTTTTTCATAAACTAACCAAACAGCAACTTCAACATACTCAAAATTTTAAAATAGACAACTTTCAGTAAACAGGTGTGAAAAATAGCATAAATATTTAGAGAAAACAGGACCACTGTAAAATACTTTGATATACCCGAACTTAAACCCGTGTGTTTTACAATTAGATAATTGTATAATTACTAAATGCATACAGTTGTACGAAAGTTTGAAAAAAGCGTAATAACACGCGACACGAATGACGAGCTACAACAAACTAATGAAATGGACATTAAGAACACATATCCCATGAATAGAATACATTACAAAAACTTATAGAACAGATGTATATTGAAACTAGTGATTACACAACTAATAAGCTTATCTTATGCTGGGTCCATATTTTTCAGTTTGTTCAAAAGTTTGTATATTCTGATGTAGTAAGATAATTTAGTAACCATTAACTTAATGATACATTGGATCAATATACTGGTTAATAGTGTCATATACCACTTTTTAAATTTGAGCATAAAATACATTCAAAATGTATATATGGCAATAGTAAGCAACATAGTTAACAATTTTAAAATAATATGGCACGTGCATTGCATTTTTTAACAATTTTCGCTACGTAACCTTGGCGAAAAGTACACGTTTTTATGAGAAAGAAATGTGTTATTTTGCAAAAATTAAGCGTTATTACGCGAATGCTTTTTGTTCTACCAAATTGAACCCAATAGACTTTCGTAAAGTTGAATTTTGTCATCGTTGTAAATTTTACTGTCCTATTATGTATTACGTATAGCTGCAAAATCGACGGTGTGTCATATTGGTAATGGCTACAGCGTACATTCGAGTACAGGAAGACAGACCAAAACTCTGTGTTTGTGGGAAGGGGCAATATTAAACAGGGTAAATTTTCAATGAATTGAGATAATATTTATAGAAAAAAATAATTATCAACCTGTTGAAAAATGACCCCGGGTATAAATTTTACGAATTTTTGTCAAAAAAGCACCCCTGGCTAAATATTAACGTTGAAAAATGAACCCCGGGTCAAAATTCTTCATTACACTGGTTACTACCTCCTAATGCCTAGTACCAACTAGAACTGTCAGTGAAGCTGACTTGTAATCCCCCCTTGCATACATGTAAGGTTTTTTCATTTAATTTGGTCACGACTCTTGACCTACAGCCCTACATACCTGTCGAAAGTTTAACACAAAGCTAAGAATGGGTTAAATATCTCATCAAATGATATCAATATCTTGCTTGCTTTTCGACCAAGGGCTATGAATTTCTCAGCCAGACGGCAGGCCAACTTCTGTTTCTTTTCGTACGCATTGGTAAACTTTCAAAAGGTCCAACTAAATGCACCTACCATTGGTAAATGAACCATATACGACCATATACCTGATATTAGAAAATCATTAGGATCGCAATACAGGTGTTTGGTTGGTTGAATGCTGTTAAACATTATTTCACTTCTATTGGGGCGATCAGCTTAGGAATGATGGGGAAAACCGTAGTACTCTCAGAGAAAACCACATATCCTCGGCAAGCGAATGTCATTAAAGCTTTGAGTGGGACTGCATTCACACCCAAACTGACGGCAAATACATGTATAATGATAATAATCACCATCATCATCATCATCTAGTTAATTTTAAGTGAAATATTCTTGATTGTTATGTTAATCATCTTTATTTCAGTCACAATTTTTTAATGTGTACATATATTTATTCAAAAACATCAATTATTATATACGTGTACCCTATTGGTATCCTCAAACGCATATAAAAGATTTGACTAACCTTTCACAAAGCAATATGAATGCGTATCTGTGTAAAAATTGGTGCACATTGCCCAAACAGTTAACTTATGATGTGATCAAGCGTTCGTGGCATTTGGTGGTGTGTTTTCTAAATTATTTGTGAAAATCAACAGCATCATCTGTAATTTACCTCTGATCATGTCCCCGGGCGATTCTAAAGTCATGTCCCCCGGTTGATACATATTTAAAACACTAATTGTGCAAGAAATAGGGGGTTTTGTGGTATAAGTTTGGTACAGATGAAAGTATAGATGATATTTTACATACCGAATGCAAAATCTGCATTGTGTAGACCTTCAAGTGTACACACTACCACGTTTTGCATTGAAAAATGCTTCGTAGTCCGCACCAGCAAAACATTGCAGGGGTAAAGTAGTATTTATGGCCTTATCTTATACCAAATCGTGGATGCATTAAAGGGTTAATATGCAAACATAAAGTGATGTTTCAACATTTCAATAAACACATTTTTATAATACATGTAAGTATATTTATCTCAGAATAGATCTATTTTACCATGATCCTGGTTTTTACTTGTGCACTTTATGTATTAATTATTATCCCCCCACCCCCCGCCATCAGTGGTGAGGGGGATATAGTAATACTGCTTTGTGTGTGTGTGTGTGTCGGGGGTCCGTCCTAGTTGGTTTCCGTGCATTTAAAAGTAAACCCTACATCAGATTGAGCTGAAACTTGTCAGTTGATTCGTTATGATAGTGATTGGTGTGGATTGCTCACAGCCTTATAGCATATCCAAGATGGCCACCATTATTATAAATAACAAAAACATATAAATGGCTGTTGCAGCCTTATTTATGTACCGATTTCATCGATATTTTCAATATATATAGAAAATAGAACTCGGGTATTAAACATATTTAACTGGATTTTCTGTAAAAATTTTAGTTTGCAAATATATATGACCATTACAGCCATATTTATGAACCAATTTCATCAGAATTTTAAACATAGGAAATAAAACTGTGGGAATTAATCATATGTAATAGATTTTTCCATTAAATTTTAATTTGCATAATATTTATAAAATATGCAAATAAGGTGTACTTTAATTTGTTGTGGTTTTCAATCTATTAAATGGGCAAACTAGCCTACTTATTTAACAACCAGTGTTCCATAAAACATATTTCACCTTGTATGGAATTCACTGATGTTCGCTTTGCAGAGGTGGGGTGGGGATAGTGTTCTCTGAACACCTTGTTTAATATAAAATTATCATTCTTCAACCTAGCTATAGTACTAGAAAGGATGATGTCTGAATCAAGATAAAATTTCATCAACACTGTAATCTCACAATATAGCTTCTCTAAACAGGTATTTTAAAATTTAAAAGATAAGGAAAGTAGCAGATGTTGTTTTGTTCTTTGTTAAGATAAATGCCTTTCCTTCTGGTTTAAATGGGAATCCCTGTTCCAAAGTCATTTGTATTTAGAATCATTGGGGCGGAGAGCTCAATTCTGTGTTGGACATTATTGACCACCTCCTGTAGTTTTATTCTAGTGTCACCAGTTTTAACAAGAGTATAACAATAACCAAACTTTTTATATTATTCTAAATGTTGAGAAGGGAGATTGAACTTATTTTGATATCAATAAACAAGAAATTTCACAAAAATCCCATGTGCTAAAAAGTAGAAAGTCTTTATAAGTTAGTAGTAATCAGATGGGGCATACAGAGTCAAAATTAAAATGGATTTTTTTATAAATGCTTGTTTAGCATGCAAGAAAAATAAAAATAGTCTTTTTATAATATCAAAAATAATTGTACAAATGCAAATATATAATAATAAATTTTCCGAGAGAATCTTGCCATCATGGTTCACTGCATTGGTGTGACTTTATGGTTAGAGAATATGATGTCATGGATATTATCTTTAAACAGATCATGCATAAGACTTTAAAGTTTGAGATGCTGCTTCCTCCTCTTGCACTTGGTATAGAGAGGACAGAGTTTCTGGTTCACAAAGTAACCAGAAAATATTAAAAAAGTGAAAATTTAAAAGGTCCACATGGCTGTCAAATTTAATCAAAATTGAGTCAGTATGACATAGTAGATCACCTATATAAAAGTTCATACCAAATATGAATCCAACATCTCAACAAATAAAGGATAAACTGTTTAGGGACAGACAAGTGAAAACCTATAGTCCCCTTCCAGTTTCAATGGACTAATTAATATCTAATAAAAGTTTGACACTATGTATCTTTAAAACTGTTTTTTTTTAAATTGTCCAACTTTTGAAAGACATTCAATTATACTGGGACTAAATGTGCCTCATATGATAATACAATATGTTATACCTTTTAGATCACCCCCCCCCCTTCCAATCATTTCTATTGTATTGGAGAAAGCTTAATAGCCATTCCCATGCATCATTGACACCCTGAATAAATGTTTAAATAGGTGGGAAGAATAACCAAATGATTATGAGTTTAGAATAAACCAACTTTCATTTGGTGGGTTGTATATCAATTTAAGTAACACAAATGGCACAATAGCAAACCTATAAAACCAAAAAATAATGGCCACACAATAAAAGGTTTAACCCTCATGTCAGTACAATGAATCTACACTTTCAAGTGTCCATCAATTTAAAACTCATTACTTCTACTGATCACATCAAAAGGTTAATTTTTCCATATACACATATTGTGATAGTGCTCCTGAATCTGTGATAATTTCTATCATGGAAATGTGTCTCTAATAATCCTTACAATTTAAATTTCTAATATAATGTAATGAATTTTAACTTTATAAAGTTGCTTTAATTATATGTGATTGTATCAAGTAGAAATTGGTTGAAATCTCAAATTGTCACAAAAATATTTTTTGTCTTTAAAAAGTATAAAAATTCATTCTCTATCTTTTTACAAAATTTTACTTAAAAATTCTAACAAATACAAAAGTTATGAAGTCATTTATGATGTAGCTATTTACGTATCACCCAATTGTAAATGCGCGCAAAACTACTTGAATTTGCAAAAGTTATCGGAAATTCTAACAATATAGGGACCTTAAGTCAGGTACATTTTTTCAGTCACATGCAGTATAAATGTAGTATTCATTTGCTTGTTGTATAAAATATCTGTCTCCATGTTGAGCACTGTGTTGTTGATAAAGGTGCACAGGTACCTGTTTTCACGGCAATGATCGCGGTATAATGATGACGTCGTTCGTCCAACTGTTACGTCACAATACTGAAAATGTTGACATGGAGATTTTGACCGATTTCTACTTGATCACATATTACTAAGAAAAATAAATTTATTTTGATTTTACACGTGTGTATTTATTATGAGTTAAAGTTAAAAAGTCTGTCCCGAGCCATTAGGCCCATTAGGCCGGAGCTTATCCCGGTTTCCGTGGCGCTAAGCAACTGAGAGTACAAGACTCTCCCCTGAATGGGACGCCGGTCCATCGCAGGGTTAACCCCCAGCATTTTGCTGGTACTCATTTATTTTTCAGCTGAGTGAACTGGAACAACGTGAAATTAAGTGTCTTGCTCAAGGACACAACACATCGCCCTGTCCAGGGATCAAACCCACGACCTTCGAATCATGAGTCCAACACCTTAACCACTAGGCCACATGCTTCCACTCTTCATTTATTATGAGAGTAGAGATTAATCATCACAAATTAAAATTTTGGAGCGCGTAAGGATTCCTTATCATGAATACCCCTTTGACAATTTGAATCTTCCCAGCAAATTAATCCTAGACAAACTAAAAACAATATTTTGAACAAAATAGTTTTCTGCTATCAACATAATTTCTTTGTTAATTATAATACATGTCCATTTTAAACTACAAATAAAACATTTTTCTTTTTCATTCGCCAATATTGAAAAATCAATGTCCGTTGATTCAACAATTTTACATAATGTAATATAAGGCTCAATCAGAAATGACCATTTCAATATGTAGCATTGTGTGATCAGAATTGATTGATTCATCAAAATTACATATTCCTGTAATATAACATTCAATCGAACAAGGCCATTTCAATATGTAGCATCGTATGATCAGAATTTGTTGAGTCATCAATATTACATATTTCTGTAATATAAGATTGAATCAAATATGACCATTTCAATATGTAGCATTGTATGATCAGAATTTGTTGAGTCATCAATATTACATATTTCTGTAATATAAGATTGAATCAAACATGGCCATTTCAATATGTAGCATTGTGTGATCAGAATAGGTTGATTCATCCATTTAACATATTTCTGTAATATAAGATTGAATCAAATATGACCATTTCAATATGTAGCATTGTGATAAGAATTGGTTGATTCATCAATATTACATATTCCTGTAATATAAGATTGAATCAAACATGACCATTTCAATATGTAGCATTGTATGATCAGAATTGGTTGATTCATCATATTACATATTCCTGTAATATAAGATTGAATCAAACATGGCCATTTCAATATGTAGCATTGTGATCAGAATAGGTTGATTCATCATTTAACATATTCTGTAATATAAGATTGAATCAAACATGACCATTTCAATATGTAGCATTGTGATCAGAATTGGTTGATTCATCAATATTACATATTCCTGTAATATAAGATTCAATCAAACATGACCATTTCAATATGTAGCATTGCATGATCAGAATTGGTTGTTTCATCAATCTTACATATTCCTGTAATATAAGATTCAATCAAACATGACCATTTCAATATGTAGCATTGCATGATCAGAATTGGCTGATTCATTAATATTACATATTCCTGTAATATAAGATTGAATCATAATATTACATATTCCTGTAATATAAGATTGAATCAAACATGACCATTTCAATATGTAGCATTGTGTGATCAGAATAGGTTGATTCATCCATTTAACATATTTCTGTTATATAAGATTGAATCAAACATGACCATTTCAATATGTAGTATTGCATGATCAGAATTGGTTGATTCATCAATATTACATATTCCTGTAATATAAGATTGAATCAAACATGACCATTTCAATATGTAGCATTGTGTGATCAGAATTGGTTGATTCATCAATATTACATATTTCTGTAATATAAGATTGAATCAAATATGACCATTTCAATATGTAGCATTGTATGATCAGAATTTGTTGAGTCATCAATATTACATAATTCTGTAATATAAGATTCAATCAAACATGGCCATTTCAATATGTAGCATTGTGTGATCAGAATAGGTTGATTCATCCATTTAACATATTCCTGTAATATAAGATTGAATCAAACATGACCATTTGAATATGTAGCATTGTATGATCAGAATTTGTTGATTCAACAATATTACATATTCCTGTAATATAAGATTGAATCAAACATGACCATTTCAATATGTAGCATTGTAATACTATGATCAGAATTGGTTGATTCATCAATATTACATATTCCTGTAATATAAGATTGAATCAAACATGGCCATTTCAATATGTAGCATTGTGTGATCAGAATAGTTTGATTCATCCATTTAACATATTTCTGTAATATAAGATTGAATCAAATATGACCATTTCAATATGTAGTATTGTAGAGTCAGAATTTGTTGATTCATCAATATTACATATTCCTGTAATATAAGATTGAATCAAACATGACCATTTCAATATGTAGCATTGTAATACTATGATCAGAATTGGTTGATTCATCAATATTACATATTTCTGTAATATAAGATTGAATCAAACATGGCCATTTCAATATGTAGCATTGTGTGATCAGAATTGGTTGATTCATCAATATTACATATTCCTGTAATATAAGATTGAATCAAACATGACAATTTTAATATGTAGCATTGTATGATCAGAATTGGTTGATTTAGCAATATTACATATTTCTGTAATATAAGATTTAATTAAACATGGCCAAACTAATATGTAGCATTGTATGATCAGAATTGGTCGATTCATCAATATTACATATTCCTGTAATATAAGATTGAATCAAACATGACCATTTGAATATGTAGCATTGTATGATCAGAATTGGTTGATTCATCAATATTACATATTCCTGTAATATAAGATTGAATCAAACATGACCATTTCAATATGTAGCAATGTGTGATCAGAATTGGTTGATTCATCAATATTACATATTCCTGTAATATAAGATTGAATCAAACATGACCATTTCAATATGTAGCATTGCATGATCAAAATTGGTTGATTCATCAATCTTACATATTCCTGTAATATAAGATTCAATCAAACATGACCATTTCAATATGTAGCATTGCATGATCAGAATTGGCTGATTCATTAATATTACATATTCCTGTAATATAAAATTGAATCAAACATGACCATTTCAATATGTAGCATTGTGTGATCAGAATTTGTTAATTCATCCATTTAACATATTTCTGTAATATAAGATTGAATCAAACATGACCATTTCAATATGTAGCATTGCATGATCAGAATTGGTTGATTCATCAATATTACATATTCCTGTAATATAAGATTGAATCAAACATGACCATTTCAATATGTAGCATTGTGTGATCAGAATTGGTTGATTCATCAATATTACATATTTCTGTAATATAAGATTGAATCAAATATGGCCATTTCAATATGTAGCATTGTATGATCAGAATTTGTTGAGTCAACAATATTACATATTTCTGTAATATAAGATTGAATCAAACATGGCCATTTCAATATGTAGCATTGTGTGATCAGAATAGGTTGATTCATCCATTTAACATATTTCTGTAATATAAGATTGAATCAAATATGACCATTTCAATATGAAGCATTGTATGGTCAGAATGTTTTGATTCATCAATATTACATATTCCTGTAATTAAGGAATGATTGTAATTTTTTTTCTATCTATGGGATCATAGACAAAATTATTTGGTGCACGCGGCATAAAACCGCGAAGCGGTTTATGCATACGCGTGCACCAAATAATTTTGTCTATGATCCCATAGATAGAAAAAAAATTACAATTATTCCTTATAATTAAATTCAAAAATAAGTTCAATATTCATAACATTCATGTAATCTTTAAATTATACACATGAAACAAAAACCAGCGCATTAAAACAAAAAATGGCGCATTAATGTAAAAGCGGAACACAGCTGATTGCCAATGGCAACCGCCGGTAGCTCTGAAAAATATGACGTCAGCTAATATGACGTCAAAAAATTATGTCTATGGGATCATAGATATAAAAAATTTACAACACTGAATAGTATTAAAATTTAATTATTATAAGATTGAATCAAACATGACCATTTCAATATGTAGCATTGTATGATCAGAATTTGTTGATTCATCAATATTACATATTCATGTAATATAAGATTGAATCAAACATGGCCATTTCAATATGTAGCATTGTGTGATCAGAATTGATTGATTCATCAATATTACTTATTTCTGTAATATAAGATTCAATCAAACATGGCCATTTCAATATGTAGCATTGTGTGATCAGAATTTGTTAATTCATCCATTTAACATATTTCTGTAATATAAGATTGAATCAAACATGACCATTTCAATATGTAGCATTGTATGATCAGAATTGGTTGATTTATCAATATTACATATTCCTGTAATATAAGATTGAATCAAACATGACAATTTCAATATGTAGCATTGTGTGATCAGAATTGGTTGATTCATCAATATTACATATTTCTGTAATATAAGATTGAATCAAACATGGCCATTTCAATATGTAGCATTGTATGATCAGAATTTGTTGATTCATCAATATTACATATTCTTGTAATATAAGATTGAATCAAACATGACCATTTCAATATGTAGCATTGTATGATCAGAATAGGTTGATTCATCAGTATTACATATTCCTGTAATATAAGATTCAATCAAACATGGCCATTTCAATATGTAGCATTGTGTGATCAGAATTTGTAAATTCATCCATTTAACATATTTCTGTAATATAAGATTGAATCAAACATGACCATTTCAATATGTAGCATTGTGTGATCAGAATTGTTCGATTCATCATATTACATATTTCTGTAATATAAGATTCAATCAACTATGGCCATTTGAATATGTAGCATTGCATGATCAGAATTACCGGATGCATCAATATTACATATTTCTATTATATTTCTGTAATGTAAGATTCAAATTTGTCTAGTCACATGTGAATGTAAATAAAATCTATACTGTGTTTTATTACATGGTAATGAATGTTTTTTCTATTGTGTCATTTTGCTACAAATGATGCCATTGTATATCTTAAAACCATTTTCCACTTCTTTCGTCAGTCAACATGTGACTATTCTGACTTTGTTTCCATATATTAAATAAAACATAAGATTTTTTTGATGGGTATTAAAGTCAGTTGAAAGATTTGTTACTCTGAAAAAAAAAATTATAATTGAAATGACCAAGACCAGCCTATATTTCATTTTCATGTATCCAGTAATATATTAATTTGCCCTCATGCCCATATGACAGAATGGCTTACTCCAGCCTCATGCAGTCATTCCAAAAATAATCGTATTGCTTATATTCTTTTAAAAGGTCAAAAATGAAATTTTGAAATCAGACTCTTTAATGTCTCTTAAAAACAAAGATGTATATGTACAGAATTAAAAAATGAATTATTACACACTCTAAATTCGAAATAAAAAAATTATGATGATTTCTTAGTTTCAATAATAAAGTCATATAAAACTGTTCTAAATGACTATTATTTTGCTGGTTTTTAGCATTAATTACAGAAAAGGCAAATGTTTGTAAGAACTTGTCCGGTCGAGTGATAATATATCTTAGATAAATGCTTATATGCAATCTGAAATCGTGGAACTTGACCCATGTTAGGAGGTTAGGCGTTATGGAGGTTAGAAATTAACAACTGTGCGCTATTAACACTGAATAAATCCGAATTTTACATCATTTTAATACTAAGAAGACATATGCCACATGTAAAATAACCGGTTCAAAATTATGAATGATCACTTTTAGAAAATCTACTCGGTTCAAGACCCTATCTGATGTTAGGAAATAAATCTGATAGAATTTGTAAAATGGTTCCATTTAAAAACTATAATATCAGCTCTGAAAGTTTACATATTGCTATTGCAACATGCTCAAACGTCACATTTTCTGTCTCCACGGACAAGAAAAACCATTGTCAACGCTAACGTTACAATATTATTTTGGAATGACTGCATGGTATATTCTGCTGCATAGACTTTTGAAATTAAAATGTAGATTTCGTTTTATATACTGCTTGACCCATATTGTCAATTAAACAATAAAAAAAATTTCTGTAATATAAATGGCATTACTCTATGATACTGTGTTATATTTGATGTTTTAATTGCTGAATATACAAATATTCCACTGTAGAAATTTTTATATATTACAATATACTTACAAATCTATTTTATTTTTTTAAAATAACCTTTTTTTCAACTTATATTGATTAATTCATGTTAATTTAAAAAAAATTAAAGGGAATAACCACTACAGAGAATTCTTACAAATGTTTTTTGTATTTGAAAGGGAGATAACCATTATAGAAAATCGTTAAATTACAGTTTTTGTAATACAACATGACAAAGTAAAGAGAGATAACTCTTATTACTTTGTTTTATTACAGATAACTGTAATATTACAATATTTTGTAAGTCCCTGGACTGTATGGATGTTGACCGTATTAATCAGTGATAAAGCTGATAGTCCCGATATGCAGTGCAGACCTACCCCCGGTTTCACAATCAGTCCTTAGCTAAGATGTTCCTTAACTTAAATCTTGCAAAATTTCAAATCTTTATAATTTTGATAATTTTTAAGATATTGAGAAATTTAATGTGTCATTTTTAAGATAACTTCTTGATTAAAACATTTGCATTAGTTTTGACAAAAAATATTCATCAGTAGTTTCAAAAAGAGATTACAAAAATTTGCTAAATTTAAGTTAAGAAAAATCTTAGCTAAGGAATGATTGTGAAACCGGGACCTGAAGTTTAACATTAATCTTATGAAACGGGGTCGAAGCTCGATTGCAGAGTGGTCAAGATATGTCGGATAGCTAATCGGTGAATAGATAGCAAATACGGAATAGCTGTCAAGATGAAGCTAACGAGCGGCCAAGGTGACATGTCGAATAGTATTTCATTAGTTTTGTGTAACACTTTTGACACGTTTGCACTGTATATGTCAATACTACATGGCCGAGTTGACTTATATTATTTGATATCAAATTGATACGGATTTTCTGTCATCATATCTAAAGAGACAAACTGATAAATTACAAAGTACATGTAGACAACACGTATTTATAAGGAGCATAAAGCATCTCCGGGTATGTAAACCTACCTCTCTCTCTCTCTCTCTCTCTCTCTCTCTCTCTCTCTCTTTGAGCCAACGCGTGTAAGAAATACAACATCATGCAAAATAGCTCTCTCTCTAAATGAGAGAACTGGAAAATGCAACTGTATTTAGTATCAAAATAAAAAAAATTGCAATATCAGCACCCAAAATACCAATAAAATATTAAAATCTATTGCATAATTGATATTAGAGTAGTAATTAACGAGGCACAGACTACCTGGCAGACAAAAAATGAGAGGAGTAAAATATAGTAACACCCCGTCATAAAAATGTGTGCATTTTTACATGTGTAAAACATGATTAAACGGTCCCTATAATGCATATCTTTCACTTTTACTTTCGTTTTGCGTAGAATGGAATTTGGTTAACTATGACCAATGCAAATAAATTCACCACCAAAAGTTAAGAATCCGTGAAGTTTTCTTTCTAAAAGGACTTTGAGCTTATGATTCTCAGTGGAGGTGATATATCACTTATGTATTATAATTGCTTCGTTTGTTTACTCACCCGAACATGTTTCTCTCATGGTAAGCCGTATGGTGTCGACGGAATCCATAACACTACTTCCTTGACAGTCCTGTTCCAGGGGTTTTAGACATCTTTCTAGTTTCCTGTATGCTCTATAATCACAAAAAAATACTTAAATCGATTTAAACCTGCAAATGTGTTGAATAGAAAGTTCAGAAATGCGACAAATATCCACCTCAGTACTCAAACTGTTCGGAATAGGCTCCATGCTGCCAATCTACATGCTAAACGTTCAGCTGTGCGTCCACCATTGACGCCACAGCATCGCAGATTGTCTTCAGTTTGCCAGGGACGATGTTAACTGGAATAGACGTCAACTTGAAACAGTTCTTTTTTCTGACGAGTCCAAATTTTGTATTGATTTTCATGATGGTAGACAACGTGTTTGGAGATAAAAAAAAATGAACGATTTAAAGACTGTTGTATTAGTGAACACGATCGTTTTGTAGGGGGGGTCAGTACTTGTGTGAGGTGGCATAAGTTTGCGAGGGCGTACTGATCTTTACGTGATTAGAAACGGTGTCCTTACTGGTTTGCGATATCGAGGCGAAATCTTAGAACATTTAGTTAGACCTTACCTGGTGCTGTTGGTGATAATTTTCTGTTCATGATGTAATGCACATCCACTCGTGCAAGAGTGTTAATGATACTTGCAGGATGAAACTAGAACGGATGGAGTTGCCAGCAAAGTCCCCAGATTTAAACCTGATTGAACACTTGTGAGACAATCTTCAACAACGAATAATAAAAGTCAGAATGTCCCAAGCACGCTTCACGACTTGCAAATGCTCTCCAACAAGAATGGCACAGAATTCCGCAGACAGAAATTACCAATTTGATTCTTAGTTTTCCTAGGCGTTGCAATGAGGTTATAAATACTGGTGGCGGACACACTAGGTACTAAAGTGATACAATTTGGAATAAAAATCTGAAAATATTGATTTTGAAATTTTGGTGCACCAAGAGGCCAATGGATAAAAACATGTGAATTTTATAAGGTTTTCTCCATTAACTCTTTTTGTTTCAATAATGTAATGAAGTAATGTTTGTGCATAAAATTAATATCAATTAAATAACGAGAAATGTAAAGAAATGATAATAATTCCCGTTCTACAAAATAAAATAATGTTTTTGATGTGGTCCTTAACTTTTTTTGTTAAATATATATCAAATCCGGATCCTACCTGCATGCTCCTAGCCTCGTTCTCGCTGATCTGGATGATGATGTATACTTCGCCATACAGTCAGACACTGCGTCCGCATTACAAATACCTTCCGAACCATCTGAAAATTCCAAGTACAAAATAACATATATTGTTGTAAGTTTCAGCCACATGTTTTCCAACTATTAATCTATCGTTTTGTTTGATTAATCCGTCTCTATTTAGCAAACAGATACAATCCTCTATTTATCCAAGTTGTGCGATATCGGTTCAAATGACAGATTCCAACTAAAATAATTCTGCGACATAAACAGTAATAATCTGTATTAATATTTGAAAAATCGTATGGCATCAAAGAGATTGAAATGGTTAACAAATGAAAAGGGAAGCCATTCAGGATTTGAGTGATTGATTTGCAGTCATCTCTCCAAGCCGTCCATTGCGACACGGCTTATACTAATCACTCATGGTGTCATGGCCCATAATTGTTCATTTTGAGTAAAACAAAAATCAAGATGCATTCTAGCGTCGATATTACCTTTTCAGTTTTTACGTATTTTTTGTCTCATAAGTCAATTTTGAATAGGTAATTATTTATCAAAATTATATATTATTAAACACATGTAATGTATTTATAAGTATGACGTTTTCATAAAACTACCACTACTACAACTAATGCTAACTACAACGTTAACAATGATAATAACAAAAATAATAATAATAATAATATATTAATTATTATTATTATATTATTATTTATTATTATTATAGTTGTAGTTGTTAACAGTTATTAAAATATAAATGAAGTAAGATAATGTCATAAATGAGTAACTGATTGATTTCCATAGGACTGTATGTCACGTGCAACTTTTGAATTTTTATGAAATACATTCAAAAGTAGCATATGACAGGACTAGTATATTCCACCTAATATGCATATCTCAAAAACAATTAAAATTTGATCAAACATATTTGTACACTAATAAAATTATTATTTTTAACTAAAAGATTCTTCAGTTGTTGCGATGTTAGCACGGTTTCGACAGTTAACTATTCCCATCTGTACACTTTTATTGAATATTATTATTATTTTTTTTTAAAGTACTTACCAAATAGAGAATTTTGTGGATATGATAGGATGGTTAATCTTGATACAATTGTGGGTGGCTACTTATAATTACTAAAACTATTTATTATCTTATGAAACGCATTGGATGTGACAGGATAATACAGACTGAGAGACACGATTAAAAGAAATCAACATGTAGCTTAATCAACATGCACTGGACAATACCCAATGTAACCGGACAATACCCAATGTAACCGGACAATACCCAATGTAACCGGACAATACCCAATGTAACCGGACAATACCCAATGTAACCGGACAATACCCAATGTAACCGGACAATACCCAATATAACCGACAATAGCCAGTGTACCTTAAAAAGCCAATGTAAACTAGAAGGGGGGTTTATCGGAATAATTGCCAAAAACCGGAATAATCAGACAAAATCCGGAATAATCAGGATAAATCCGGAATAATTGGACAATTTTTTTACGTAAGTTTTTCAGTAAAAGTCTGATTATTCCGGCAAATGTACTATTAGAACGAGAAATTTTCTAAAAATAAAAATACATTATTTAATTTTTTTTAATTGGACATTTGCCGGAATAATTAGCCTTTCGCATTTCTTCCGGTAGTATCCCCTTCTATTGCATGTACCTCCCACGTAACCACAAAACAGCAAATGCTTGATTGATTGAATGGAGATTTACGTCAAAATCAAGAATATTTCACTTATATCGAGACACCATACACTATTAATAAAGAGGTGGGGATTTTTACCTTTGTAGTGCGGCAGAGGACAGCGCGACGTATAAGGAGGGATCTTTAACGTCACGCGCCTGTCATGATCATGACACGGGACACCGTGACTTTAATTTCTAAATGCCGAGTGCTTAGCAAAATAACAGTCACTACCTATTTTCAAATCTTGGCCAGTCGGGGTTCCAACACACAACCTCCCGCAAATAATACAAGGACAAATGTTGTAACAGAGAAGGATGAACATGGATCGAAACGGACTCGAGCCAGGGAACTTTCCAATACTAACGAGACGCTTTTCCGATTGCTCTAAACCGGCCACATTTTGAACACATATGCCACAACATTTATTTTATGGGCTTGGTAGACATCAAAGGCAAATGGTATTGACCAGTCTGCGTGACCCTTCATTTAAGTTTTTATTATATACCAGACCCCGGTTTCACAATCCTTTCTTAACTAAGCTTTTCCTTAACTTGAGCAAAATTTAAAAATAGTTTATAATCTACAAATTAACATTTTCGAGAAAATCATCGCAATCTTCTACTCAAAAATAATCATCATGATAATCTTGCACATCTGTAAAATAAAATAAATCATTGTCTATCATTTTAATCGACTTTAACAAAAATTGTATAACATGTTCTAATTTCTAAAACTACCAAAAAAATTCAATGGGCTTGACCACTGTACCACATGATACCCCCTAACGTTTGAGCTGATCTATTACCATATTAAAACTCACAGAAAATTTCTTGAAATTCTCATAAACCAAAGGTTTTTCTTTTGGCATTTTTTCCTCAACTGTTTTGAGCATCCTACTAAAGATGGAAATAGTAATGGCAGTAAAGAATGTTTTGGGAGTTACTCAGGTTTTCCCCTCAAAAGAGTGATAAAAGATAGACTTGTTTCAATAGGTCTAAATCATCTAATAATAAAAAGTCATAAAAGGACTAATTGATTACCGTAAGGTATCAATTTCACAATTTAAGGTAAAATCGCCTGTCACTTAAAAAGTTGTAAAATCCATATCTTTATTTTTCATTAAGTAATCTAATCAGATCTTAATTGAGATTTTAAAATATAATGGAGGACCATTTTCGTATCAAGCACATAACAACACCAGTGATGTGATGTGAACAGCCAATAGGTGTAACAATATAACTAAAACGTTGATGGTGTAAAATGCTACTTTTATTCTAGATGTAAAACTATAAAGGAGGTGTACAATATACTTTACTGATGATACAGAGTGGCTCTCCAACTCTCTCTCCAGCTAATGGGTAATCCCTATTATTCTTGTCCAGAGGGTAATCCCTATCTAACTCTCACATTCCAATACACCTCATATATACCGAACATGTGCTGTATTAATTTTCTTTGGTCTTTGAAATTTGATACGCTGGCCAAATTTGGTTTCAGCTGACCAGATCATCATTTCTCATTATCAATACATGATGTGTTTATATAACTTCCCGGGATTGATTACAGCATGTAAAGATAAGTAGAATTTAATGTCCCTCCTATCTAAATAACCAAAAATTCCAAAGCCATGTTTTCCTAAATATTGTTACACAGGAGCACAATCAGGCACCAGTACCATGTGATGTAACCAGACGGAAATCAACGAGACTGATCGATTGACAAACACCAAAAAAAACCTTCCCCCCCCCTTCTAAATTACACTTCCATGTGATGAAACCAGACCAAAATCAACAAGACTGATAGACAAATTCCTTACATGATCAACCACAGAAAAAAAAAACTTATCCCCCCCCTCTCTAAAGTACACTACCATGTGATGTAATTGGGTCAAAATCAACGAGATTAATTGATAAATTCATTATATTGTCAACCACAAAAAAAACTTATCCTCCCCTACCAGTACCAAGTGATGCAACCAGATCAAAATGAACAGGATTAATTGACAAATTCATTACATCATCAACCGCGATTTATTTTTATCTCCAAGCACCTGATACTACCAAGTGACATAATCACAGAATTATAAAATTAATTTACAATTTAATCATAAAAAGATGGACCTGATAAAATGGAATTAAACAATAGAACAAAATGATGTATACATTACCAAAAACAAGGCTAATTAACATTGCCAGATCAGAATATGGTAATTAACATTTAGATTTCATAAAAGATATACTTGTATAATAACTGTGATACACATATCAATTGGCAGGGAATGGGGGAGGGATTGACATTACGGTATTTTACACACAAATCAAAATTCTTTCATGATTATTGAGGCAGACAGTTCTGGAATGATAGAGGAAACTAGAATGCCATTGACAAACTCTCACACTAAGATCTGCCCCCCCCCCCCAGTGCAATTCATTTAAACCTAGGCGGAAAGAAAGAAGGTGTGATGACAATAGGCAACCAAAGACCCTTTGATAACTTAAAGGGAGTGCTTCACCATGCACATATGTAAAAACTGATCAAAAGATGGCAAACTTATCAAAGCAGGGATAGATTGTCCATGATGTTTTAAATTTAGATGTGGTCAGCTTCTACTACATAGTATGTGTGTAGTATAAACACTGAGAGAACACTGACCAATCTATAACAGATGACCAAACATCATTGTTTATATTGGTGCCATATGAAAGTGGACTCTGCAGGTGTCCAAACACTTGTACTTACAACAACATTGTATAGAGTGCCAAAATGGGGGAGGGGGGATACCGACATCGAAATTGGGAAGATATCAACACCAAATATCATAAAGTGGAACATGAGAATTTCATCTATTTTTGGATGAGTTTAAATAAAATGCTAATTTGATTTTACAAGAAAATGAAAAATAAAAACAACTTGAATCAGGGTAGATTTGATTTTTCCCATTTTTCTTTTTAGTCTTTTATCAATTACAGCATTTAAAACAGGAAATATTTAAATGTTTAGATTTTTGTCAATAATTGTTTCACAAAATAGAAATATTTTCCAAAAAATTCTAAATTCTGGACTTTTCCACAGACCAACTACCCAATGTTCCATAACTTATAATTGTTGCCATTATTTCCCCAGTGGACACCTTTTCTTATAGGAGAGTATTTATAAACACATTACTAACATCTGAGTGATATTTACTGATTGGGTTTATCCCTTTGTTTATATCTAGTGATGCTGTACATCACACTTATCAGATATGATGCAGTAATGTAGACTGGACACTGCTGTTCTTTGCATAGATAAAAATTTAAATGCTGAATAAAGAGGTATAATTATGCCATCAAAATCTTGTTGAAATCAACTCCAACACTTACAAAGTTTAAATTCAACGATAGATTTAGATAAAACACAATTAAACTGAAAAGTCAATTTAATTTAGTCTTTGACTTATTTCTGTCTCTCCGTGAAGAGAATCGGGCTGTATTTAGTCTTTCATCAGGGCATAAACTATTACTTGACTGGGGCAATGAGACAACACCATTTTACACCAAGCAATACTCTAATTCAAAATTGTATGACTTCTTAATACTGTAGAGTGTAGAGATAAGTGAGGTAGCAAAGTTAGCAAAAAGGGGGGGGGCATTATAACGAGGTGATGCTGTTCTACTTAAAATACGAACTTTACAATCGAGTGAACCAATCACATTTTCATATATAAAATATCTCCATGTTTATTAATCAAGCCATAAAAAATCACAAGATCCTGACATCAGTCAAATATATCCTTTGTTCTGTCAGGCCAGCATGTGTACGCACAACTACACACAACACAAACCCCTTAACAAGACGGGCTCCAAGACACTGACCTCAAAGGTCATCTATACCAAGATGAATTAATAATGTATAAAAGATACAACAATGTATATTATAAAATCATGGATTTACCGACAGATTTTCTGCACACATGGCTACACACATGTGTGTTAATCAACTTTCATATAAGTAAAATGACTCAAACAGACCATAAATCCTGTGAAGACTCGTGTCTCACCCTAATAAGCTCTTATATATCTAAAATCATTATGGGAAGATGAATTTAAAAAAATTTAATAAACCAATTTTTAATTATTTTTTTTATTATTATTTATTTATTATCTTTTTTTGTAAGTTTTAATAACATAAATGGAACTGAAACAATTAACTCAGAATGTTGATGAAACATGGGGACATCTCAATATAAGTGAAATAGACCAAGTGTCATAAAAAATGCTTAAGATCACAGTGAACTCTCATTGCCTATGTTCGAATCTCACTAAAGGCAGGTTGTGTTTGTTGCTGAAGGTTGGTCATTTTCTCCAGGCACTCCAGTTTCCTCCACCATCCCTGAAATGATCTCCTTGATAAGTGAATTAAGAATCTTGACTTAGGCGTAAAACTCAATCAGCCCACTCCATTCTACACTTACCTGTAACATTGACTGTAAAATTTCCCCATATTTCTCCTAAATTGTTTGATGCATGACATGAGTATTTTCCAGTGTCATTTCGATATATTGGATCTATAGTCAGTGCAAACCTAGTTATCTTATACCTGAAATATTAAAAAAATGCAAAAGATGATCAAGGCTTGTATTGCATTTTTTTCAAGCTTTGATCACAGCAACATTTGAGAGAAAATGTTCAGTCTTTAACTCTTTATCATAAAAGACTTACTAACTATACATAAACCAAAATCTTAATCCGTGAATTTTATAAAGTTAAACATTAAAAGTTTCATTTAATTTTGACAAAGATCATTCCTTAAAATAAATAAATATACATGTATACATAAATGTTTCAATGTACGTATGGTAAAAATGTAAAACTCAAAAATAAATGTCACCACTGCCAACACAAAAATGGAACTTCTCATTTATTGTCAGGACCTCAGTGGCAGAGAGGTCTAAAGTCCATGCTTAGATTACAGCGCCTTCTACCAACTTAAGGTTTTCATCCAACTTGTGCCATTCCTAATGCGTGAAAGTTTGTAGAGTGTCGAAAGTTGGTGGTTTTCTTTAGGCACTCTGGTTTTCTCTATCATCCCAGAACTGCCTCGATACAAGTGAAAGGTTCTTGACTTGGGCATAAAACTGTTATTCCTCTCAATACAAACTCTAAAACATGGTTTGAAATTTCATTTACAAACAAACAAGAACTGTGACATAATCAGCATAGCCTGACAGCAGAACATTTTTAAAATTGGATCATTGGATGTGGATATTTGTGCCATGGTTATAGCAAATGAGATCTACAATACTTTTAAACAGACAAGATTCTATCAAGTTGATGATGATTTTACCTTTCATTAAAATGAGTTGATAGTTTTTTGCCATCCTTGTACCAGATTAGAAATGGTCTGGGATAACCGTTAACTTTACATCGTAATTTAAATTTATCTCCATCTTCTGGGAAAAATTGTAGTTTTTGTGGAACGCCTTCTGAAAATTCTGGAGGAACTGAAATAACAAACACAATAAATCAACATTTCAAAAAGTATACAAAACTAAGCTGTTACTCCTTTGCTATTTTATATTAAGATATTCGCATGTTATGGAGCAGGCAGTTCAAAGAAGAAAATGATCAAAAAATTTACAATCAACAAATGGCCAAAACTAAATGATCCAATTAAGAATATTGCCAGTAACAGGGCAAAGTGAAAAATGCAACAATTCTACTTTGGTATCATAAACCAATAATAGGGTCTTACCATTGGTTAGTTTCTGTATCATTTCAGGAAGAAACAGTTTGTGCTTATTTTGCAGTTTCAGCACATTGGACAGAAAGGCCTTTAATTTGCTAATCTTGTCGTTTCAACTGATCACACAGCAAGGTCTTTGCTAATTTTGCCATTTTGGTCAATTAAGCAGCAAGGCCTTTTATTTTGCTAATTTTGCCGTTTCAAAAGATTGAGCAGCAAGTTTTGACTTGGGATCATTTCTATGGCCTAGCTTGCACTGATCCTGCGAGCCAATGCTGTACTGTACAAACTAAGCTAAAAAATGTTTAAACAATACACACATTGTTACCATGGAAACCACACCAGTTTTAACCTCCTATGTCTCACCAATAGGGTTGGTCAGGTGTATCATAATACTGTACTAAAGAAATGTATCAAATTAGTTTCAAATTATCTTGCAATAAAACAGTAACCCACCAGTGAAATTGCTGAAATTCTTGTAAGCTACTATCCAGTTAATAGCTAGCCGCAGCCAGGAGAACATATACAAAACACACAACCTAATCATCATCACCTTGGTACACTTAAAAACTTGTCATCCTTGTAATGATAACTTTGATTAAAGCCCACCAAGTACAGTAGAGTATTCAATTTTTTACTTTAAATTTTAACAAATTTATCATTTAAATGGCACCATTTTAAGTTTAAATTTAACAGGTTTATCATTATGGCAATTTTGAATTTGCAGTATGGGAAAATAACTGATAAGAATTTTGTATATCTTGTAGAATTTTGTGTATCTTGTATTTTTTTGTAATTTTTATTGTTGGGATATAAAGGATGAGTAATACGAATTTATATAAGAGATATAAATATGTCTCTAGCCAACACAAAGTGGATAATTGGGGGGGGGGGTCTCTGGGCTGTAAATACCAACAAAAGCCAACATAGTTAGTATACAAGTTTCCTTTTATACTAGATCAAAGTGGCAATAAAGAGAGAGAGAGAGAGAGAGAGAGAGAGAGAGAGAGAGAGAGATATGCCTGTATTATTTTCTTGTATGAACTTTAGATTTACAGGGCTTGACAGTTTAACTTGAAACTTTTTTTTCTTCAAAAGTGTCATCAATGTCTACTTTTTCTGTCTTCATGCAAAGGAAAACCTAAAATCAATTTCTTATAAATTCAAAAGATACATGCATATGAATACAAATTACATTTTTTTTATTTTGTTTCTATTCAAGATCTTTATTGAAAAAAGTCTGTAAAATTCAGATGAATTTGGAAATTGATATAGATTTTGCCATTCCTGGTAGCCAAAATCGTTATTGGCTACTATTTTTAGAGAAATTCTTTTAAAAAGTAACCCATTTTAGCAAGTTTGTGAGAGAAAAAACTTTTAAAAGTACTATATTTCACAAAGTTTGGAAATTTGACTACTATTTTTTTTTTTTTTTTATAAAATTGTGGAAACCTAGATATAACATTGATCTTTGTGGATAGTCACTGCAATGGGAATTTTAAAGAAATGTAAAAAATTTAAATATAAAGCACCCAACAAACCCCCTGCGTAATCTTGCATAGTAACCGATAAAAATACAATTAAACCAACAACCAATCAGAACCGTTTTAGTTATAACTGACACACCGTGTCACCTGGCAAACACAATATTTACGAGTATTAATGTAATGATGGATGCATCATTACAAATAAGGCGCCCAAACAAATAAAAGTCAAACCCTGTATTCAGAACTCATATTATTAGAAATTAACAGGGGTTTTTTTTACTTCAAAGTTTAAATGATATAAAGATTCAAGAGATGTAACCTTTTTGGTCATTTAGAATATATACTTGGAGCAAGCGTGCCTATGTATGGTCTCTCTCTCTCTCTCTCTTTCTCTCTCTCTCTCTCTGAAATTGTATTCTAAAAAATTATTGTCTTGGTGTCAAATGAAAGTAGAAGTAGTACATGAATTCAATTGGTTAAAATCCAAACAATAGACAAAGTCGACTGACATCACCTATACCCAATATCACAACCTGTTGTTTTGATGAGCTAATGATGTGTTGATTTTAAATTAATCCAAGCATTTACCAATGTAATGTCATACTGATAACTAAGTGCACCTACTCTATCAAATTGCATAAAAAATCATGCCCCAGGGACAAATGACCATTAGTGGTGCTTATAAAAAGATTTATCTTAAAAGCTTTTAGACAAGGATCAGTGATTACTTAAGTATCCTTGACAATGAAAATTCATGCTTATTGTTTTAATTCTTAAACAAAATGATAGCAACCAGCCCATGAAGAAAACTGTAGTTTGAGGGTGGGGATCTCAAAGTTAGTACCTAGACCTACCTGTCCCCAACTTCCTATTGGAATGTCCATATATGGGTTTACTTTAGTATCAATCTATTTAACTTTTCATAAAGAATAAGAAAATATATATGTTAAGGGTGGGGATCTCAACTGATTAAAAGTTAGTACCCAGACCCGCCTGTCCCTGCCCTCTTCTGGAAAACGCCATGGGCATTTCTTCAGTATCACTCTATTCAACTTTTAAAACAGAACCGGAAAATATGTAGTTTCAGGGTGGGATATCAACCATTTAAAAGTTAGTACCAAGCCCCGCCCGTCCCCACCCTCCATCAGGAATGACCCCATGGGATTTTCTTTAGCATCACTCTATTCAACTTTTTATGTAGAACCAGAAAATATATAGTTTATGGGTGGGGATCTCAACCGTTTAAAAGTTAGCACACTGCCCCGCCCATCCCCACCCCTCCCTGATACCGCAGGGAAAATCTACTGATATAGACTTGTGCATCTTGAGATACTGATCATGAATATATATAGTTTTATAGTACAAAATAAAGTATAGATGGCAAAATTGATCATTATTGTTTTTAAGACCCCGCCCTCCTGTCCCTCTCCTAATGACCCCATGGGCATTTTACCTCGGCCTCCGGGGAAGGAGATGGGGATCAACCTTCATGTGAAGTTTGGTTAAGATTGGACCAACGGTCTTCGAGAAATTGGTTGGACAAGTTCATGGCCGGAAGAAGAAGAGGAAGAATAATAACAATAATAATAACGAGTACTAATGTAATGATGGATGCATCATTTCAAATAAGGCGCCCAAACGAATAAAAATCAAACCCTGTATTCAAAACACATATTAGAACTTGTACTTTTGTTGCTTTTTTCCATTTCCATGGCAACGGCTGAAAAAATTTTAAACCTTTAAATAAGTTCTACACACAATAGAAAAACTGTTGAGAAATTTTAAACTTGTAATATTTTTTCATTTTAAGATTTAATTCTATATAGAGAAGTAGTACATGAATCCAATTGGTTGAAATTCAAACAATAGGCAAAGTTGATTGACATCACCTATACCCAATATCACAAACCATTGTTTTGATGAGCTAATGATGTGTTGATTTTAAATTAATCCAGGCATTTACCCATATAATGTCATATTGATAACTAAATGCAGCTACTCTATCGAATTGAATAATAAATCATGCCCCAGGGACAAATGACCATTAGTGTTGCTTATAAAAAGATTTAGCTTAAAAGCTTTTAGACATGGGTCAGTGATTACTTAAGTATCCTTGACAATGAAAATTCATGCTTATTGTTTTAATTCTTAAACAAAATGATAGCAACCAGCCCTTGAAGAAAACTGTAGTTTGAGGGTGGGGATCTCAAAGTTAGTACCTAGACCTACCTGTCCCCAACCTCCTATCGGAATGTCCATATGGGTTTACTTTAGTATCAATCTATTCAACTTTCATAAAGAATAAGAAAATATATATGTTAAGGGTGGGGATCTCAACTGATCAAAAGTTAGTACCCAGCCCCGCCTGTCCCTGCCCTCTTCTGGAAAACGCCATGGGCATTTCTTCAGTATCACTCTATTCAACTTTTAAAACAGAACCAAAAAATATATAGTTTCAGGTTGGGATATCAACCATTTAAAAGTTAGAACCAAGCCCCGCCCGTCCCCACCCTCCATCAGGAATGACCCCATGGGATTTTCTTTAGCATCACTCTATTCAACTTTTTATGTAGAACCAGAAAATATATAGTTTATGGGTGGGGATCTCGACCGTTGAAAAGTTAGCACACTGCCCCGCCCATCCCCACCCCTCCCTGATACCGCAGGGGAAATCTACTGATACAGACTTGTGCATCTTGAGATACTGATCATGAATATATATGGTTTTATAGTACAAAAGAAAATATAGATGGCAAAATTGATCATTATTGTTTTTAAGACCCCGCCCTCCTGCCCCTCCCCTAATGCCCCCATGGGCATTTTACCTCGGCCTCCAGGGAAGGAGATGGGGATCAACCTTCATTTGAAGTTTGGTTAAGATTGGACCAACGGTCTTCGAGAAATTGGTTGGACAAGTTCATGGCCGGAAGAAGAAGAAGAGGAAGAATAATAACAATAATAATAATAATAATAATAATAATAATAATAATAAGAAACGGTGCAAAAACAATAAGTCGCCAAACTTTGTTTGGGCGCCTTAATAATAATAATAATAAGAAACGGTGCAAAAACAATAAGTCGCCAAACTTTGTTTGGGCGCCTTAATAAGAAACGGTGCAAAAACAATAAGTCGCCAAACTTTGTTTGGGCGCCTTAATAATAATAAGAAACGGTGCAAAAACAATAAGTCGCCAAACTTAAGCTTTGTTTGGGCGCCTTAATAATAATAATAAGGAGTATTAATGTAATGATGGATGCATCATTACGAATAAGGCGCCCAAACAAATAAAAGTCTAACCCTGTATTCAGAACTCATATTATTAGAAATTAAAAGTTTTTTTTTTTACTTCAAGGTTTAAATGAAATTAAGATTCAAGACATGTAACCTTTTTGGTCATTTAGAATATATACTTGTCTATGTATGGTCTCTCTCTCTCTGAAATTTTATTCTAAAAAATTATTGTCTTGGTTTCAAATGAAAGTAGAAGTAGTATATGAATCCAATTGGTTAAAATTCAAACAATAGACAAAGTTGACTGACATCACCTATACCCAATATCACAACCTGTTGTTTTGATGAGCTAATGATGTGTTGATTTTAAATTAATCCAAGCATTTACCAATATAATGTCATATTAATAACTAAATACAGCTACTCTATCGAATTGAATAACAAATCATGCCCCAGAGATAAATGGCCATGTTGCTTATAAAAAGATTTAGCTTGAGAGCTTTTGGACATGGATCGGTGATTACTTAAGTATCCTTTACAATTAAAATTCAAGCTTATGATTTTAATTCTTAAACAAAATGATAGCAGCCATCCCATGAAGAAAACTGTAGTTTGAGGGTGGGGATCTCAAAGTTAGTACCTAGACCTACCTGTCCCTAATCTCCTATCGGAATGTCCATATGGGTTTACTTAAGTATCAATCTATTCAACTTTTCATAAAGAATAAGAAAATATATATGTTAAGGGTAGGGATCTCAACTGATCAAAAGTTAGTACCCAGCCCCGCCTGTCCCTGCCCTCTTCTGGAAAACGCCATGGGCATTTCTTCAGTATCACTCTATTCAACTTTTAAAACAGAACCGAGAAATATATAGTTTCAGGGTGGGATATCGACCATTTAAAAGTTAGAACCAAGCCCCGCCCGTCCCCACCCTCCATCAGGAATGACCCCATGGGATTTTCTTTAGCATCACTCTATTCAACTTTTTATGTAGAACCAGAAAATATATAGTTTATGGGGGGGATCTCGACCGTTTAAAAGTTAGCACACTGCCCCGCCCATCCCCACCCCTCCCTGATACCGCAAGGAAAATCTACTGATATAGACTTGTGCATCTTGAGATACTGATCATGAATATATATGGTTTTATAGTACAAAATAAAGTATAGATGGCAAAATTGATCATTATTGTTTTTAAGACCCGCCCTCCTGCCCCTCCCCTAATGACCCCATGGGCATTTTACCTCGGCCTCCAGGGAAGGAGATGGGGATCAACCTTCATGTGAAGTTTGGTTAAGATTGGACCAACGGTCTTCGAGAAATTGGTTGGACAAGTTCATGGCCGGAAGAAGAAGAAGAGGAAGAATAATAATAATAATAATAATAATAATAATAATAATAATAATAAACGGTGCAAAAACAATAAGTCGCCAAACTTTGTTTGGGCGCCTTAATAAAAGCCAAATTTTACCGAACTGATCCTTTTTAGTACAAAATTTACATCTTAAAGAATTTCTCAAGGTGTGTCAAGTTTTTCTAGGTCAGGTAGCTTACAGATTTACCTGGTGATGTTTGCACCTTTATGTAAGAGGACATCCTGTCTCAAACAATGTACAGTTATCTACCTGTTTATTTTAGAACTTTCTTAGATCAGGAAGCGCTTCTTTGTTCTCTTATGCAATAATAATCTGGATAATTATATAAGAAGTTATTACCGCTTCTGGTGTAGTAAATTAGGTGTTTGTATCTTAACACTTTCAGTTAAATACTAAAATTTACCACAAAATGTCTACAAACAAGGTATATTATATTATAAGGGATTACAGAAAAACTGGATTATTAAAACATATATATATTTTAATTACACCTCCTAATTCTCTGATCAAAAGTGTACAGTGTTTTATTCCAAACACATTCTTAAAAAAGTGAGCAAGATTTGCATTTGTACACTTACCAAATATTTATATTAAACTTAATCTTAATTATAATGACAGAACCAAGCCATTTTGATCATTTCTGCGACTTTTTTTTTTTTTTTTTTTTTTTTTTTTTTTTTTTTGAAAATTTTACATAGAATTTCATGGGGGGTGGGGAGGAAATAAAACTTGGGGGAAATAATATGAAAAAATTCAATTATTTCTATCAAACATGTAAGAAAATATACAAAATATTGATGGCTTGACAGAAAAATTAACTGATATTAAATGGACCTGTGAAATGGCAGTAAAATATCTAACTCCCCCAAGAACTTCAATCAATTAAAAATGAAATTTATCTATTGATCCATTGAATCTCTTTTTATTTATTCTCCAATGTTTTTTACATGTACCTCTGATATCTAGAGAGTAAAACCAAGAGGTCCATCATTTATGTAGCTTTAGAATGCATAGCGGGAGATCCCTGATGTAAAGGTAAAACTCTTTTTTTTAATAAAAAAAAGGTCTTGACACCTGTCCACATGGGTGTCAAAATCGTTTTGTATTTTTGATTTATGTATGCAAAAGAGTGAAAAAAATTTATCTTTGATGTTCTAAATATATATTGTTGTATCTGCAAAAAACTGAAATATAGATACACATTCTTTTTCAAAACTTTGAAAATCTCTCAATTATTTCTTTACTAGAGAGAAAGAATAAATATAAATAAAATGAAAAAAAAAAAAAAAATAAAAATAAAAAAAAAAAAACGATAAAATAAATTAATGAAAAATAAAAAATTTAAAACAAGAGTATTAAGTTGTTAAGAGATTTTATTTTCACAAAGAGACGTGGTAGACACGTTTATGTCGATGTGTAATACCGGGAGATTTTCTTCAAAAATAAAGACATCACAGATGAGATAATGAAAAAGCCGTGTTTATAAAGTATTTAGCCTAAATTTAAAGGTTACATATGAAAGTAATTAGATAAACTGTCAAACTTAATCAGTCTTATTATATATAATTAATACAGGTGATGGGCTCTAGTTACTATAAAACCAGACATTTGTAGAACATTTTCCCATTAAGCCTGATATATCCATACAGAAAACTCTTAATGTCTTTCTTTCAATTTTCAATTATTCATTAATTCACTCAGCCACTCAAAGAGTGGAACATGAGGGCATACAATATAATACATAATATACAATACTGGCTAACTGATATTACAATATTACAATATAATTATAATATAATATAGTATAAAATATGAATGCATATTAAAGTAACTATGATAAGTTATGACAACTTACTAATTCAATGGAAATCTTTTAATATAATATGAAAAAATATGGAAATATTATAAAACAGTTTGATATTACATAGACTTAGCATTCTATAAAATTTGTCATATGACGGGTATTTTAAATAATAACTTGGTATGTATTTGTTTCTAATGTTTGCGTATTTACTACAGATAAATAAAAAATGATATTCATCACCAACTATTTGAGTACAATATGGACAAAACCTTTCTTCCCTGTTAATGTTTAACCACCTTCCAGTTTCAACTGGTAACTTGTGATTTGATGTACGCAGTTTACATATTATTAGGGCTTTAGATACATTTAATTTAAGAAGATAATTTTCTAACTTAAATTCTGACTTGAAAGAAAAATAAAATGTACCTTTTGATGAATTATTATTACTTAACCAATCTTGTATAAACATATCTTGTAAAACAGTATGAAAAGTATTTTTATATATAGATATATCAACATTAAATTGACTGTACCATAAAAAACCTAACCCTGATTGACATAACATTTTGTATATATGTTCCAACCATAAACATTTCATTTCACCTTTGTCATACATAGACCATACTATCTTATAAAAAAATGATGATAATTTATCACAATGTGGTTGTACTAATTTACACCAAAACCCGTACATTCTTTTATATATCTGTATATATAGGGTATCTACCCAACTCTCCATAAATCATATATTTCGGGGTAGATTTTCTCAGTTTCAAAATAATTCTACAAAAATCCAGATGTACATTTTCAATCATATTGACATTTTCAAACCCCCATACCTCACAAGAATACAATAAAATTGGAGTAATAAGAGTGTCAAACAAATCTAACTGTACATCAATTGGTAAACTAAGATATCTAATTTTTCCAAGTAATAAATACATCTTCTTCTTAGCATAGGAAATCAGATTTTGTTTTGCCACTGAAAAATTATTGTTATATTTAAAACTTAAACCAAGATATGTATAAGATTCTACAATATCAATATTATTACCATTTATAGTAAAACAATGGGACTTCTTGGTTTCTTTTTACAAAAAATTACAGCTTTTGTTTTATTAATGTTAATTTCTAGTTTCCACAGTCTACAATATTCAGCAAAACGTTAAAAGCGTGCTGTAAACCATTCTCAGAGTCTGACAATAACACAGTATCGTCTGCATATAATAAGAAAAATAACTTTAAAAAATATTAAATTTGTCAGACAATAAAGCACTCAGATAGTCTGTACCAATCACACAGTGCTGTTCTAAAAACATTTCTAAGTCATTCAAGTACAAAGAAAATAAAAATGGAGACAAATTTTCACCTTGTCTTACACCAATATAAGACATGAAAAAATTGGAAAAGTTGCCATCTACACTAACACATGATTTAATACCATTATATAAATTAAAAACAACTGAAAATATTTTACCAGTGATACCATATTTGATCATTTTTTTCCATAAACCAATCCTCCATACCTTGTCAAATGCACATTTTAAATCCACAAATACACAAAATAACTTTTTACCATAATTAGAATATATAGATAAAAGTGTATATAAAATAAAAATATTATCAAGCGTGGAGTAACCACGCCTAAAACCAGACTGAGCCTTATCAATCAATTCTATCTGGTCTGCGTATTTGTTCAGACGCATATTAATAATACAAGTAAATAATTTACCAAGACAACTTATAAGGGTAATACCCCTGTAATTTGATGGATCACTTTTAGAACCCTTGTTTTTATAGATTGGTATAATTATTCCAATTAACCATGACTCTGGTATATGACCACTATCTAGAACAATATTAAAAAGTTTATGATATACAGGCAATAAATGATCAATAGTACTAACAATGTATTCATTTAATATATGATCCATACCTGGTGCCTTGTTCGACTTCAAAGTTTTTACTGCATTAATGATTTCCAGTTCGCTAATTGGATCATTCAATGTGTCATTAAAAATCAAACTGTCATTACTAAAGTCACTTTCACTTAAATTTTCATCCACACAACTAAAATTTAAATCCTTAAAGTGTTCATACAACTCCGTGAGTAATGATTCACATGAAGACTTGCTTCCAGTTAATCTATTCAAAATTGTCCAAAATGTTTTTCCATCTTTTCTCTTAATTTCTTTAAGTTTTATTCCCACGTTTTCTTTATGTTTTTGAAAGTAATGATTTAAAGTTTGTCTATATGATTTGCAAGCGTCCTTCAATACAGTTCTATTTCCCATAGATTTGTTTTTACTATAACGTTTTTTAGCACTGTGGAATTTTTTACGTTTTAAATTACACTGTTTTCCAAACCACGGTTTTGAGATGTTCCCGCGTGTGATCACATGACTTTTATTTTGGTTCCGCTTTCCGAACACGTGTTTCGCAGTGTTTGTAAACAATACACTAATGTTATTAACGACACTATCTACTGCGTCTTGCAGTGAGGACTCGTGGCAGCTGTCCAAAGTGGTTAACATCTCATCAATAGATTTTGTTTTAATGGCATTCACATATTCGTTTTTTAGTTCTTTTTTCCATCTAACAAAGTTTTCCGATTTTTCAGTTTCGACACTGCGCGGTAATAATAAGTCAACGAGATCCACAGAAATTGAAAAATTAATACAACAATGAGCATCAGAATATAAACGATTAAAATCACAAACTTCAAACATATTTACAATTGAGAATAAACAAGGAGAAAGTAACACATAATCAATAACACTTTTTGTTTTACATGTTTTCTTACCGAAAGCACGGTCTTTATCCAACCGTCCATTGCCTATATAAATGTTGTTATTCTTACACAATTCAATTAATTTATATCCATAAATGTTTGGTTTTCCAGTGTCTTCACTGTGCCTTCTCATATCAAAACCTTTACTAATTAATAACTCCACATTTGTAAAATCATCTGTCTCATTAACAGTTATGGTATCCGAAGGGAAATTAGTCATTTCAGTGTAATCCAGTAAAGTGCTCGTGTGAGCATTAAAGTCTCCGAGTAATGACACAAATTCGTTATCACTGAAATTTAATAATTCATTCTGAATTTCATCAAATGCTTCCGTCGACGCATATTTAGAACCATATGGAGGAATATATACACAACCAAAAACCAAATCACTTTTCAGGTTACATACACTTTTTGACACAGATATCCACAACACAAAATCACTATCAAATTTGTAACATTTTAGATACTTTTCTAATTTTTCGTGGTAAACTACAGCTATCCCTCCTGATTTATTTTTGAACTTAGTCCTATTTTTCATGGTAATTCTGTATCCTGTAGGTAAATCCAAAATATCACAATCACTTAATTTTGTTTCAACTAAGAATAAAATGTCGTACTTACAGATGAGTTCTTTGAATTCAGGTATGTGTAATTTACTTTTCAGTCCACACACATTAATAATCCCACATTTAAGTTCATTATTTGTGATGATATGCCCTCTGGCGCACCCCTAACTTTCAGAACCATAACGTTGACGTTTAATTAGGTCTATCGAAACGTTCGTCAAAATCGTCGTCGAAATCCATGGCGCGCCTCTCTTGCTCCTCTCGTTCCATTTCTTGATCATACAATTGACCTTCTATATAGAGTTTATCTACAACCAGTTTAGCATTTTTACCATTACGTTTGGCTGCTTTTAGTTTTGGAATGAGACGTTTGCGCCTTTCTTGTATTTCTTTCGGAAACTGCTCGAAAACACTATAATTGTCTTTCCCTTTTAAGGACACTGCAGCTTTCTTGCGAACTAATTCACGCTGCTTATGTGATGTGAACTTAGCCACTATGAATGGTGGCTTTCCATTTTTTGTTCTTCCAATCCTGTGCACCCTTTCAAATGATATATTCTCTTGAATGTCCATTTCTTTCACTATAAATTCTTTTATGACCTCTTCAGTGTCCTCATACTCTCTACCATCTTCACCACATTTTAAACGTCTAGTAATACCGCCAAAGAGTAAATTGTCCCTCATTGAGCGTGTTTGCACTTCAAGTATATCTTCTTTTAATTCTCTACTGATTCTAAATAATTCTTGCTTGTCTTGATGCAAGAAGTTGACATCGTCTTGTAGTTCTGCATCATTGTATTCCAACCGTTCTATACGTTCCCTATTTTTATCGACTTTTATCTTCATTTTGTTTAATTCTGAATGAATAACTTCGCACCCATTTTCAATAGCCGTCAACCTATTGCAGATGTCATCTAATAATGTAAGTTTATCAAGTCTTTTATATATATCCATGATAATAGGTTCCAAGTTTTGATGTGCGTTTTGTGACTGGTATACATCGTTCACACTTTTCATACATTCTGTATTGTTATATCCCAATAAGTCACTTGAATATCTTACTGCTGACCCAACTTGATTAAGAGACATAGTAACAAGTAACTGAAAACTACTCACTAAGGGAACAAAGGATTTTCAAATTTTAGTCAATAAAACATTAAATTTAAATCCAATCGTAAAAATTTCATATCCAAGATGACCTCTAAACTGTTCTCAACACTTTCACCAAAAATTACTAAAAAATTCCGTTATGAACTAGGAAAATTTTCACTTTTATACAGAGACATAAAAACACCACCTGTTCTCAGTTAGCCATAATTATCTTTAAAAGAACCTTCAGCTTTAATCCTTTGCTTATGTTTTTATTGCAAACTGAAATATGAAGACTGTTTAGTTGAGTTGCTTCTCCATTTAATTCCAGCTTGTATTTCTTTTTATTTACTCCTATATTCTGTACAAGACCAATTATGCAGGTCCCACTGTAATGGACCAATTTTGCAGGTACTGCTAGCACCATGACAATAAAAATCAAATCAATTGAGCCACTTCTGATTTGCAAATTGCAACTACTTGCATCATTTCTTAGTTACCGAGTTTCACATTCTTTGAACTATTTCACTTTTACCCAGATATCACCAGCTATGCATACAGTTCATTTATCTATGCATTGTTATGTAAGATAATGCCAGGTGCTACTTCAAATCACTACCTTTATGCAGAAATGCATCCTTTGGCATTTAAGTATGAAATGGAAAAATAAACTCATTGCTACTTTTATAATAATAGCTGGTAACATCTCAATATAAGTGAACTGATCTAGGCTTGGGTAATTAGAAAACTCTCTAGGTTTACTGCTCTACTGATCATAACGGTCACTGGCATAACATGTACATAAAGACATTAGTGTTTAAAGAGAAAATGGAAAATAGCTCTCATTGCTTGCTTTAATAGTAAATATCTGGTAACATCTTAATATAAGTGAACTGATCTATACTTGATTAATAAGATAATTCTCTGGGCTAACTTGTCTACTGGTCACTGGCATAACATGTATTATGATATTTTACCATATGTTTAAAGAGAAAAATGAAAAGCTCTCATAGCAATAGCCGGTGACATCTTAATATAAATGTAATAATTTTGAAATTTGTGACAATAAGAAAACTCTGTGGACTCACTGGTCTATTGGTCACTGACATTGCATACACTTGTGTGTGTGTGTGTGTGTATTTTATCATAAAGTATTTAAAGAGAAAACAGAATATTTTCATTTCAAACAGATCTCTCCGCAGGCAACAGATGCAAAAACAATAAGCAGTGGTACTGTATACTAGAAGTAAGGTATAATAAAGCTATCAGTGATACAGTGGTTTACAAGATCTGAAGATCTGATATGATCTCCGTTTAAACACCTGTAATTAAGACAACAAACCCGCGTCAATCAATGGTAAATACAAACACTAAAAACCTCATATATACTAACTGATAGACTACTGTAGTACCGTATTTCTCATGTATGGAGAGAGAGAGAGAGAGAGAGAGAGAGAGAGAGAGAGAGAGAGAGAGAGAGAGAGAGACCATCAATCAATGGTAAATACAAGTACTAAAAATCCCATAGACATATGTATAATACTTATAATCTACTGTAGTCTCTCATGGAGAGAGAGAGAGAGAGAGAGAGAGAGGATATGGTATATACAAACTAGGGCCACTGGTAAAGAGGAAATTCTCTTTGGGGAGTTTTGAAGTTAGTAGATAGCAGTAACAGAAGTTATAGTAAGATACTGCTGTCTGATGGTAGGCGATGGCGATCTATCTCTCTATCAGCGATATAGTAACACATCCATCATACTTAATTATTCGCTCCATTTAAATAGACTGTCACTATATTTACATAAAGAGCTGGAGATGCAACATGGAATTCCCATCATTTATTTTAGATTATGGTTCAATTTGTACTGCAGACAAGACTCTCGGACACAAATGAAGAGTTAAAGACCCCAGAGAATACTGGCCGCTGCGTGCCAAATTCAAAAACCTAAAGTCCTGCTACTAATGCAAAGGGAGGATTTTTTGGTCCAATTTGATCCAATTGTGGTATTGTAGACAGAATCTCAACCAAAATCACAAGTTAAAGACCCAAGAGAGATGTCAGAAATCCTCCTACTACTACAACTACAACTACAACAGGAGGATTTTGTGAACTGATTCACCTATAAGAATTAAGTGAAAATAACTTTTTTTCTGAAAAATACATGTAAAAGGAAATTGAAACGTTTGAAAACTGCTTTTGTAATTTGGAACAGGAAAGGTGTGTTTCTCCATGTTTTTCACTATTAAAAAGCATAAGGGTCAATTGGATAGGTTTTTCGTTGCTGCCAAATCATGATATAAGAATGGGTGCATTAAAAACCAAATGTTTTATGTGTGTTTGTGTTCCATGGTACAGTAACACACATAAATGCTATTTTTTGCCTGACCAATATCGGCTTTTGTATCTTCTCATTTATATACACTTACGTTCAGTTTTTCTAGGTTTTGCCAAGGATTCTCCAATGAGGATAATAACAGTTAACAACAAATAAGTTATCCCCATGCTCCTGGCCAATAAAAAATAGGGTCATACATTTAGTAACGTCCTCGACATAATCCAAATCAAACTGTTAAAAACGCTGCTAAAACATCCACGTAAAAACGAATTTTAAAAACGCATTCGATAAAACAAAACCACACTGTGCTCTGTAAATTCCTAAAGTGAGTGCATGTATGTACGTCAATCTGTTACAAACAGCTTTTTAGTCGTAATAATAAATCCACAATCCTGTTACATTATCACTGATAATAATCCAATAATCCGTTCATACAATCCCTGTAAAATACAGAAACAAAAATAATATAAGTCAAATATTTAGTCATTGCATCATGGTCATTTATAAACTACATGAAGTAAGCAACATTGTCAATGTCAACAACACTGCCATATATGAAAGGCAGAAACCCTTTTTGTAAATTTTGTGAAAAAAGACTTAAAAGTTGTTCCATTTGTACATGTATACCCTCCACTAAAATTTGTAATTTTGACTTAAAATTCCTAAAAATGAAACACCAAGCCAGATTTGTGAAAAGTAATTACATTTAGAATTTTATATGAGTGGAAAGTCGTACCATTAAGAATATGAAAATTTTGAACACACAACAGCTCCTTAAGGTTTCTGCTCAGGATACCTTGGTGCTCCTTATAGACAGGTAAGAAAAATATTAATCACACATACCAGTCCATGTTCAAACCACAATTCCAAAGCAAAGTAGACACTTTCAAAACTACCAAATGTAAGTGAAACGTGAACTTCTACCAGGGAATAGAGGCCAGGTGTTCTTGAAACAACTCACTGGCTGATATATATACCTTACAACAGAAACATTGAAATGTGAGTAGTACAATAAGTGCATGGTCAGTTTGTAGAACTTAAAATAAGACATTCAACTTTTAATTTTTATTGGTCCATTTCTTTAAATATTATTCAAGACACTATACTAGTGAATGGTTTCATTATCAGATCTGTCCCGAGGGGCCTTCTTACCCAAGTCGTGAACTAGTGACTCCATTTTCAGAGGATAAGCATTAGGCATTGTACCTAAATATTTATATTTAAAAAATAAACGAAAACTCCTAAACGGTATTGTCTCAATTAGATCTGATTAAAGAACTGACCCCAATGTAACCCGATTGTTAACACTTGTGTCATGGAGACACTACTTATAACCTGGTCGGTTCAATAACCTGTGTATCAAAAAGGCTACCACAGTTCATTTTAATGTCAACAGGGTTTAATCAATGTCATACCCACACAAGTGAACACGCAGATATATTTTCTAACATTGTTCCATTTAGAGGTTCAAAACATAAAGTTTAGGACCTTTTGCCTATATTTTTCACACCCCCCCCCCCCAACGTTTGAAAGTTCCAACTCCAAATAACATAACAATATTAACAGACATATTATCATCAATAACTTGAAACTTTTGTTTAAATTATGCTACAAGATCTGGTGAATTAGGATCCACCGCCAGCAGATTTTTTTTGTAATTTGCACTTAAGTTCAAAGGACTATAACTAAAGGAATATGAGCAAACCAACTGGGGTTAACGATATGTACATCTATCTATGTTGATACTTTGCACCAAGTTTCCTGACATGATGCTTTACAGTTTTGGAGAATTAGCGCATACGAGAATTTTGGACGGATGATTGGACAGGCGGAAGGACGAAAACTCGAATTTAGAATCCACCTCTTTCTTTGAAAGGTAGTGGATAAAAAACAAACACAACCCTGTTACAGTGTAGCTTAACTCTATGGAAAAATTCACATTTCAAAACCTTAATCATTGCCCGGATGCAGGGGCCACTTCCAGACCCCCAATATAGGATAGAATCTCCGCTCGACATGATTTTTTTCTTCATGGCTGTTATGCCTTAAACGTAATTTCTCATAAATATCAGAATGCAACTAAAAACATTGAAATAGGTTTAACTTGTTACCATGGCAGAAAAAAATTGTTTAATCGTTTAAAACTTAAACAAAAATATTTTCAGTACAAGGGAATTGGCAAGGCCATCTTTTGATGTGAAAACTATACCGATGAACTTGATAAACTAGTGGATAAAAAAAGTATTTAATTGACTTATAAGTTGGGTGAAATTAAAAGCATGAAAATACTTTTACATCCTAGCCGACTGACATTGGTAGAAGACGGGAGCCTTAGGTTTCAACAGTCAACCTTTATCACTTCAATACCATGTCTCATGTACCCCGTACAGTGGATATAAATGCACACAAATACGCACATATACAGGTAAACATGTATGCCTTGTCGTATTTTAATACACCCTATACAAAAGGTAGATCGTTATCAGGTTAGCGTAATTACATCCAGCATTATCAATAAAACCCATGACACTTTTTATCCAAAACTTGTTTTTAAGAAATATTAAATATGACACTATTGTATGTTTTAAAATGACAGATACGACAGACGGGTACACAAACTCTACACGCAATACAAAACGACAGGTGCCTCTAGTTTACAGGTAATGCTGCAATACTATATCATCGAAAAGCAGTATACCTTGTTTAAGAATTCAAATTTGTTATTTCAAGACAGGCTTGGCCAATTATAAAAATGAAATAGATTCCACTTATTATTAAAACAGTAGCTCACATGGCTAGCAGCGTTTGTTTTAAAATCACTAGCCCTCCTTAAGTTGAATAGTCCGATGCATCAAGACTTATTGCAGTGTGAAATTTGGAGCATGCCAGAAGTATCACAGCTGAATATAGTACTAATACTTTTAAATGGCCACCTATGCAGACCAGGCAGACAATCAAACCCACAACCTCCCACACTCTAACAACTTAACCTCTATCCTCGTAGTAGCAGGGTAGAGAAATTTCAAATTTTGATGCATGTACTTAAAAATAGTTCTAGATACATTGATCTACCTTCTGAACTAAAATCCATAAAATCCACACAAAAGTAATCACACAAAGTCAAATTTCTGCCATCTGGTCAGAAACTTTGACATAGCTAAGCAAGAAAGTCCTGTCCATTTGTCTAATGGAAGTCGTAAATTTTTCTGCATCAGACTTCAGTCAACAAAGCAACTTGTTTTACTTCAGGGGCAAAATCTTTGGTTATAAATATAAATGATGAATATTGGTCCCAGTTTAGTAATAATTTCCTACCTAAGATTTTTCTTCACATGAATCTGGTTTGTTTCAAATTTGAATAATTTTGTTAGTTTTCAAGAAGGTGTCATTGTTTAAGATCAATCAAAGCGTATTATATCTATATCTAAATTTTGGGAAAACTTTATATTAACTGTAGTAAAAATTTACCATATTTAAGTTAAATTCTTAGCAATGATTGTCAAACAGAAGCTTGCATGTGGTAGTACAATGTACCATGTGTCTACAGGGGTTCAAAATTTCCTGTGTCCGAGGTCCGGGACCTATTGATTTTACCTTGGGACCACTGATATTTAAATTGTAAAAGTCCGATGGACCTGCCATTTTTATCAGAATAATTCTACTTTTTCAATATAATTACATAATTGCACATGGATCTTTCAATGTTGATATTGGACTTTCAAAACTTTATGTGGGACCTGCCAAAAATAAAGGCAAAAGGTCCTGGACCTTCCATTACAAAACATAATTTTGAACTCCTGGTCTATCTGAAGCATGTAAAAACAACGACATCCTAAGATTTTTACCAAAACAATATTTTTTTACAAATAAAACATCCATTTTAAAATAATTAGGAAAATTTATGATTACAAATAAAACAATTTTTTTAAATATACAAATAAAACAAGTTACTGTACTACAAGGATAGTAAGAAATCTTGCGTATAAATACCAAATCATCAGCGGAATTACTAACGATACCACTGTTGAACCTCCGCCAAATCAGGTAACTGAACATCAGCATGGGGTACCATGTAGTAAAAACCCAGAAATTCCTTTCTCAATCAAAACCTAATTAAAAATAATACTTTTCATTTACATTTTCCCCTCCCCCTAACTTCTCTTAAATCTTGCATAATAAGATCCACGTCAAAAGTTGTTTATGAAAGTAATACCCCCTTTTGACTTCAGCTTAATAAATAATAATGCCATCTTAATTAGCCACAAATTGCCTACCTAATGCACAATCAAGTCACATATAGCATATATGTCTAAAAAATTTAGTCAAATAGTCAATAAACGAGACCAATAATTTCCTTCTTTACGTCCAAATTTTAATATATTACTTAATACTTATGTAAGATTTAATTTTCCAAAGATTCAAAAACTTGAAATTGAAATACTGAAACTGAAATTTTGGGTTAGACAAAAAATAGAATTTTTTTTCTTAAAATATTACGTAAATTAAAAATTACCAGTTTTCTAAGTTTGAAATAATATTCTAATTTACAAAAAAATATATTAAATTTAAAAAAATTAAAATGAAACAAAAACCTCAGAAATTTTTTCTGTATTCCTTATAAAACAACATAAACTGCTCAAATTTCAAGCCCATTGAATTACATGTTGGATAATAACTTAATTTGTGAAATAAAATGATTTCACAAAATCCTCCTTAAAGGTCACCGGTCACCAAAAACCGAAATTTTTCTAGTACTATTTTCCGAAAGATTACATAATAAAAAGTCGTTTAGCCACAAATAACATTTTTTAATAATTTCTGTCCTTTGTTACAGCGTAAATAAAGTCCTAAAACTGTTGAAAAACGGGGTTATCTCCCTTTGGTAGTAAAAGGGTCCAAAACCGGAAGTGACGCAGAAGGTGTTATCCAAGTTATCTAGTAAATAAAGTTTGTAGAGTGATCTGTATTTATTACCCAGATTTATCAGTAGTAGCTTCTCGTGTTTTATTTATTTTTTTTATTTTTAGTATTGGATATTTCAATTTTCTTCAGCATAAAAAAATAAAAAAAAAAACATAATAAATAAATAAATAAAAACAATATTTTTGTTTGCTCTAAGTATGATATACTGTTACTTATACTATTACAAAACTTAATTTTACATTATTTATTAATTTATTTATCTTTTATTTTTATCTATTTATCAAAACGAATTGATAAAAAGAATACACATTTTTGTTTTTTTTATTTAAAATAATATTCATATTTATTTTCATTAATATTTAATATCATTCTAAATATCTTAACTTCTCTGTTGAATTTATTTATTTATTTATTTATTTTTATTTCAGTGAATTAATATTAAATATCAATATTAATATGTATATTAAAAACATACATAATTTTCGAGCACTTTTGACCGGATTCTGTAGTCTGTCGCTTTTTTCTTCTCTCTAGTACATTATTAATTTACCTCAAATTGATTTTTATTCATATTTGTTTCAGAAATTGTCCCATTTTTATTTTATTTTCAGGTAAAAAACGATATTTAAAATTTTCATTTACTACTAATAATAATAATAATTTTATTACACCTAATTTTAATGAGCTGAAAAGAACTCGTATCAAAATGTGATACCAGTGGGATTATACCCGACTAACTAACGGCTTAATCAAAACTTGAGTGAAACTTTCTTTCATTTTTGCTTAATAAATTAATATCGGTTAAAGTGTGATTTACATCCCCTTACATACCAGTAATTAGAGATTATCAATATGCTACATTGGGAAACATCCTGTTTAGAAGTAGACATCTATCACCAGCTGATCACCTGTAATCAACAGGGTTTACCTTACAATTTGCAACATTAATTGACACGTGTGTATAACTCTTTATGATATACCCGGTAAATGTTATTTGTCGTTTTTGATGGATACTGAAAAGATGTGTTAAATAAATGTTGAATTAGATTAGTTGATTTGAATAAGAGACATACAAGTCCCGATTTGTGTGAACGTGTGAACTGGTGAAATGACTGACTTGCGGAATTAAATATTTTTGAATATTAAAATTCATTAAAATCTATGATTTTTTTTATTTGCCTGATTCCATTCATAATAATTTAAATTATCTTAAATGAATATACCACTCTTATTTCCCTGACTTTTCTCGTATATGAAAAATAGCCCAATGCATTCAAAACAATTACTATATTTCCATAAATTGAGTGCACATGGTTTTTCTTATTTATTTCATTCAATTGAAAATGTTTCCATTAAACTATCAATAAATTGCATTTTAAATGCACTGACCTAACCAAATTATATTTTTAAATGACAAAAAAGTTATTCAGTTCATCAGTACATAGAGAAATTTTGGGAAAATTTAGAAAATTTGACAGAAGTTTATACACCAATTGGGCCTCATTCAGGGTATTTAGGGTCAGGTAGGTCATTGTTGTTCTTTTTTTATATTTCATCATAAATACTGTATTCCAATTATGACATCATTATAATATTTATAGTTGTTCCGAGTAAGAAGGTACAGAAGGGATAATTTTGACATGGTTATATTAGTTGTTTTGTTAAAAACTTCAAAAATTGCTCTATGTACAGAATTAAATTCACTTATGGATGAATGAAAATATTTTTTCCTATTAGGTCAGTATATTTTGTATCAAGTTTTGACAATATTTTGCGACTTTGTTGGAAAATACGACTTTATTCTTGCGTTTTCCATGTGCACTCAATGTGTAGAAATACAGTAGAAAGCTGCATAAGGGACTTGTGTAAATCTGGCTTTAATTTGTTCTTAAATTTGTGAGAAATTTTTTTTATCGTTCATTGTGGTAATACTATATCAAATTTTACAAAATATATAATTTTGACTTGAAATCAAACTTTAAAACCCTTCAAAATGGCACACAAACCCACATGTTACATATGGATACATATATAAGTAATGTGTCTATCCTCAGCAGTTTAACACCATGTACGTCATCAATTAGGTCGCCGGAAAGTTACGAGCGGTGTCGGAAATTGCCGAGTATTAGAACTTCGTTCAGGTAAGTTTTTAGTATATTACAGGTAACTGTAATGTGTGAAAACCCGCCAGACACATCAATATTGACAACTCTACCCATAGGAATGCAAATTACAAAATTCATAAATTTGGTGACCGGTGACCTTTAATTTCACATCCTGTTGATTGAAAACCATCAAAGAAGGACTGTGTAATTATTTTCATTCTATTCACACCAGACTTTAAATAGCTTTCACAACTTAGGTCTTTTCAAGTTATTAATTTTCCATTTTGATAATGAAAACCTCTTTTTCCCATACTTCTTATTGGCTAAATCCAAAAATATTATACTAATCCACTACATTAAATAGTACTTATAACGGACTCCAATAACAATAGAATGTTGTCCAAACAAATTACCACAGTCAGCGATCACCATTATCTCATTAGAGAGGCATGTCAATATCTACTACTCTAAATAAGACATTCCGGAGATGTTGTGAACAAATTGATACCAGCGGTTTTTCTTCCTCCCGACAAAGACCTAGGTCAAATCCATATACCTTGAGTCCATCAGTAAAATGAAAGTATGTACTAACTGCCACTATCTATTACACAATCCATGTTTTCCCCCAACTACAGGTTAGGTCCAAGAAGAACCTGCTTATAACCATGTACAATAAATCCATCACCTGTCATCTAATTACTAAGTAGCGACCTTTCACAAATTTCTTTCTTAAACACCACAATAAATAATATCACACATCCTTACTGCTGGCCATAGTAGTTTATTATGTCCACTTCTGACCACTGGTCAGTTTTGTTTTAAACATATTGTTCGAAAATTACTGTGCTTACTACCCAGTAATAAAACAAGATTACAGATGACCAAAATGAACATGTAACAGATTTAGAAACACTTCTGGTGTGTGTGTGTGTGGTGTGTGTGTGTGTGTGTGTGGCAAATTTAATAATCTACTACTTATCCATTTAGTGGTGGCAAAAAATATTTCAGATTTAGAGAGAGAGAGAGAGAGAGATCAAACTTTTTAAGAATCTACTAATCCATCTCATCCATAACAAGTACCGGTAGTCCCTAAACATATTTCCAATTTTACTTCTAAAGGTCTTAAACTTTTATTCCGATCTTACCAGTTAAAATGATATCTGTATAATTATTATAATTTTCAACCTTATTTTCTGTCAATAAAAGTCATTGACGTGTAATGTGATTGTTTATTAACATATCTAAATTGATTTTATTGTCTTAATGAAGGCACACTTTATATCAATTACCTGATATACGTAAAAAAAACGTCTCTCAAAACGACAATACATTAAAGAGATTCCTTTACAACAATATAACGACTTTCTCTTCATTTTTACATAAACTTTATACAAAGTAATTAATCATCCAATCCTACATAATTCACCTATTATTTCATCATATTATAACTTCAACATATTTATCATCAATAAAACTTATTGTTTAAATTTTACTTTCTCGTGATGTCTTCTCTCACTTCTAACGACCAACTATAAAATTTTCAAAGTACAACCAGCAAGCAAAGTTTACCAGTTCAGAAACAAATATTTAAAATAGGATTTTTTTTAATTCAAAATCAGTACATGACAGTTTTATGAAGAACTTTATTTGTACGCTACACTAAAATTTGAATTTTCACTAAAAAGGCTTAAAAATGACAAAAACAAGCCATTTTGAACATATTTGTGGAAAGTAGTTTTTTCAAAACATTTTGCATTGAATTTAATAGAGCAGGGACGTTACAAAATTTCTACCAAACTTTCTTGACAAGTAGTAAAATCTCATTATACTCTCTCACTTACCCCATCCATAAACAACATCATTTAACACTTCAAATTGTAAAGTTTTCCAATTTCCAACAAAATCTAATTTATAATTTATTTTCACCAAAAAAATTATATGTTTAATTAAAGAAGGTAAACAAAAAACAATTTAAATATTCCCAGCTGTAGAACAGAAATCTCTTTTTTTCTTTTTTTTTTTTTTTTGTCAAAAGAATAACTTTACTCGCTAGCAGATGTTAAATTCTACAAAGGAAGTTACAAAAAAAAAAAAAAAACACAATTTCTGTAATTTACTCATAATTACACTATGTAGTCCTTTTTTGTTTTCAAGAATCTAATTTTATACATAATTTTTGTGCTCACTTTCAACTTTTCTTGAGGTAAAACTAAAATTATTTTCCATATCCTAACAGTCATGAACCTAAAAAAACCTAAAAATCTTCAAGTGGTTGGTCAAGCTGATAGTGGTCAAGACGAAAAGAGTTCACAGTCTAGAAAGAAGAACTTTTTTAAATGAAATGACCCATACTGGACACCCTACTGTTTGACCTGCTAGTGTACCAAAAGTTGAAGCGGTTGAACTTTACTGGCCCCTTGGTAATCCACCAACTATTAATTAAGTCTCAACATTTTGACTTTTTCTCAGAGTATTAATAACCCATCGTATTTTTATGCCTCTGCATATTCCATGACAAAATTTGCCATGTCATTTATGGTTCATTTCATCAGATGAACTAGCCACTTTTTTTCTTCTGTTTGCAATAAATCTGCATCAACTATTGTTGTTTTCTGTTAAATCAAAGTCATTCACCCATCAAATTTAATATAATATAAAAAACGATACTCCTTAAAAGGTCAGTTTTGTGTTCTTCGAATCAATGTCCTAATTTTTTTCCACAGAGAGATATTATTATTCAATGAAAAAAATAAAAATTTGAAACAAACACAAATTGTTAAATAAAAAGTACATAAAGTTTTCATAAAAATCTTTATAATGTTTGAAGTTTCCTGAAGTTAATAACAAAATGTGTATCTCACAACAAAAGAATGCTTTACAGAGGAAAACAGTGTGAAAAGAAATTATTTATGAAAAATTTATCATTCAGGAAAAAATGAAAAAACAAAAGGATGGATTCATGGGTAATTTATGAGATCAAAAACTTTTTTCATATTGAAAAATTAGTGTTGTTGAATTAAAATAACAATGTTTGCATAACCGATACATTTGCAAAATATAAGAAATGGATGAACAACTATTTGCAAAAAAAGCAAAAGTTGCAATAGAGTGAATGAAATAGAAGATACTTATATCAAAAGAAGTTGCACATGGTCATACAGATTTGTTTTTCTTCATTTTTTTCCGAATCTTTCTACACTGTGTAGAAACATATTTCAACCTGAAAATTTTCCCAGCATTGATTTTTTTTTTTTTGTTAAAAAGCTTAAGACAATCCCACAAAAGAGAGATAAAGAGAGAGTGAGAGACTTATTTGCTATTTGCTGTTTGGTTTTGTTATTCTTACCCTTTCATAATTCCTCAATTAACAATTTAGAATTATAAGAGTGGTATGTAGATCTAATATACTAAAAAGTATATTAAAAAATATGTATATATTTTAAAATAAACATGAAAATCATAATATTTTGTCAAAACTTCATAACTACTTTGCTAGAGCAAACAAACAAAAACTTTCAATAAAGGAAAGAATACACAAAAATGGCCAATACCAGAAACAATCAATAACAATGTTCACTTTCTGTTTCTGTATCAATAAAAATAAAAACCAATAATTTTTTATGCAAACCTGATCAATTGACTTTTGTTCCATTTTTCTGTGTTTACACTAAAGATTATATAAATGTTGCTTTCCAACTTTTTCCATTTTTGTAATGTCCATGTTAGCTTGCTATGTGAAACAACAGGTTTTCGGTGTATGATGGTCAATAAAATATGAATAGGTCCTTGTGTTACAACCTCTGGTCATCAAATGGTCAAGATGACGGCTATTTGCTAGTAATTTTCAGATAAAAGGGACGTCAAAAGCGCGGGAATAAGTATTACACACATAGGATTTACCTTTGTAAATACGTCACCTGATAAACATTGTACGCTAGCTTACACAAATGAATTGTTATCAATAGACTTTTTTTAAATACACGTTTTAAATGCCTACCTATAAAGCTCATGGCGACAGATTTGAATCCCGTTTTTAAAGATCGTCTGAAAAAAGCCCTAAGAAAAACTTTTAAATTGGATATGTTTGCAAATTAGATCCCGCTAATCTCTTAAGACCTCTTTTTAATTAGTAAGGTGCCTTATCCGTGTTAATTGGGGGTACTACCGTTTATCCGATCACAGAGATTTCGGTATATCGGCAGTCGATCACCAATCAATTTCTTAGAAAATTAGGCGACATAGGTTCTAAAGCGGCATAAATTCTAAAACTTTGCAAATATCATTCATAAAAAATATAAGAAATATTCATATATCTCTAGAATTGCGATTAAAAAATTGTGTAATTCGCTGTTGCTAATTATTCAGATATAGTATACTTTAAAGAAATTTAAAAAAGTGTATTATTAAATATGCAATTCACATGTCAACTTTTGCCGTTTGACAAAACACATGGCCAGGTCCCCCTTGTCAGTGATTTCATACGGGTATCGAAGCTGTTGAGCGTCCCTTTAAAATTTAAAACTTTTCTATTCCGCATCTAGACAAAAATGACATATATTCACAAAAAACACGTTTTTCTTACCTTGTAATAATTAATAAATTCCAAATGAATATATAAACCGTAGAATATAATATCACTTTAAATCCAAATTCACAATAAATTCCAAAAAAACTTTAAAAGTAACCATTAAGAAAATACCTCCGTATACTGCACAAGCATCAACAACTTTTGTAAGGTTCACACTGGAGTTTGCTGGAGTCACGTGGTACACCATTCAAAGATCGTAGGTGACGTCACGTGGTGGCATCGCTTCTTTAAACGAAGGGAAATTCTTTATCAATGATATTTAAAAAGCCCTATAAATTGCGTAGTCGGTTAAATACGGCATGGCTAAGAATTTATCCTAGCGATGAAGAAAAATTTCGTCAAAATTATGACAATACACAATGATTTTGATATAAGAGATGACTGTGGGAAAAATTAAATATTGCTATACGAAAAATATACAGAAAACGTGAAAGTATACATTTTGATACTAAGTGTATATATGGCAACGATAAAGTATCGTAAAAAGTATACAAATATAATATTTTACGTGACATACATCTGTTGCATTTCAAATAAAATTGGGTCATACAAGTTTCTTTTATAAAAAATATGGAACAATTCAGCTTATGATTACGGGCTTTAAAAACATGCCATTGTGTCCACGTGAAAAGCCTGACGTCCCAGCTTTTAGGAGCCCGGTACAGTTATTTTAACTGAATGACAGTTTTCACTAATCACGCTTGTTTACAGAGACGATTCTCCCGTGTATTGATCTACCTGGGGTCGATATCAGTACGAACTTTTTCCCGTTATGTAATTTTTGTTGGTGACCTGTTGCAAATTTTTTAATCTATCTCGATTCCAAATAAGAACATTTTATGCGCAAAAAATATATAAATATAATGAAGTTATTGAAACAGTAGCATTGTTGTGGTAATAATAATAATAATAATAATAATAATAATAATAATAAATTAATAATAATCTTCTTCAGCCATGCAGTAGGAATTTTTAAAAATCTATCTAAATTCCAAAAAAATGCCCCCTTTATTTATACAAAAATATTTGAAGTAATTTTAACACTAATAATATGTGATATGCAAATTTAGAAATCTACCTAAATTTCAAATAACACGCCCCCCCTCCCCCCATTATACGTACAAAATATTGAAGTTATTTCAACGGAGTAACAACATGTATAAAAATATTGAAGTTATTCCAACAGTAACAATGTGACTATTTTATAAAGAATTGTCTTAGGTCATAAAACTAATAATAACTTTTATTCACTCTAAGTCCACCGGGGGTGGTACAAGAGGTAACACATTTCCATATTTACAATCTACGCATGCCACATAAATTACACATTAAATACAATACATCATACAATAACAAACAAATACAAAGGTATAATTCTTATAATATATAATAAAATACTCATTATTATATATACAGTATAATAACTGAGAAAACTGTTAATATTCAAGTTGGGCTTCCTTCAGAAATTTAATTAGATTAAGTAGTTTCTTTCTATTTTTAGACTTAAACAATGCCGAAAATTTGTAAGTGTTTGCATTTTTCCAGTAACTAACATCAATATATTTAATACGTAAATGCCTAAAATTACAACATTCAAAAAGTAAATGAAATTCATCACCAATTTTACCATCACAACATTTAGTACATAATCGTTCATTTCTAGAGACCTGTTTCAATAGGAAGTCTATGATTACCTGTTCTGAATTTTGTTAGGATTAGTCTTTGTGTATTTGGAAGTATATTCAGATAATTTTCTAAACAAAACTCTGTTTTAAATATTCGATAAGAAACGGTTTTTGGTGAATTAAATATATCTTGGTCCCATTTTTGAATAAATTGATCCTCAAGTTTCCTTTCAACTGCTTTAATTATCCATTGGTTGCTTAAGAATTGTCCCTGAGTGTCCCAAATGTTGCTAAAACCAAGAGAATCAAAAATAGACTTTATCTTTTCAATCCATGGCACTTTTTTCCCATCTTGGAACATTTTAAACATAAGGTTATAAAAAATATAAGAAAATTTGTCTGGTTCATTTACTATTCTACACCAAAAAGATATCATTCTTTTACAGATTATAATATTTAAAGGGAAGCGACCGAGTTCTCCATATACCATACAGTTAGGAGTAGACTTGCGTAACTTTAAAACCTTCTTACAAAATTTCAAGTGTATATTTTCTAAAATAGATATATTTTCAAATCCCCAAACTTCGCTACCGTAGGTCAAGATAGGAACAATCATTTTATCGAATAAATTCAACTGACATTTAACAGATAAGTTTAAATTAGTAATCTTTTTATATACACCGAAAAGGGCTCTAGAAGCTTGTTCTACTAATTTTTTTCTAGCTTTGAAAAACTTCCCATTTTTACTAAAAATAATTCCTAAATAACCGTAATGGTCCACGAATTCTAAGGGAGTATCTTTATATTTTAAAACTGAGGAATGTTTTGCTCTACCCCTTGAAAATACCATTATTTTAGTCTTCTTGATATTTACATCTAATTTCCAATGATCACAATAAAATGCAAAGTTATCAAGAGCTTCCTGCATTGAAGTTATATCTTCTGCGAATATTAAAGTATCATCAGCATACAATAAGAGAAAAATTTTGAAATAGAGTCTCAATTGATCATTACATTTACTGGATATACTTGATAGACCTTTAACATTTTCTTGTACAAAGAACTCTTCCAAATCATTCAAAAACAAAGAAAATAGAAATGGTGATAAATTTTCACCCTGCCTCACACCAACATTACACATAAAATATTCAGATTTTTGTTCTCCAATCATAACACATGATTTGATAGATTTATACATATTTTTAATAATATCAAAACATTTACCATTTATTAAATATTTCTGTAATTTGATCCATAACCCCCCTCTCCAAACAGAATCAAAAGCTTTGCGAAAATCAATAAATGTGCAGAACAATTTCTTTTTATCCGCAAACAACAATTCAATCAAGCAATGTAAAATAAATATATTATCCGATGTAGAGTATGATTTTCTAAAACCAGCTTGAACTTTTGTGATTAAGTCTACCTTTTCAGCATAATCGTTAAGTCGTTTATTAATAATCCCTGTAAATACCTTCCCAAAACAACTCACTAAGGTTATTGCTCTATAGTTATCCGGGTCTGCTTTATCCCCTTTATTTTTATAGACAGGCTTTATGACACCTACCAGCCACTCTTCAGGAATTATTCCAGTGTCAAAAACTAAATTGAAAAGTTTGGTATATATTGGTAACATTAAATGTAAAGTCGATTTAAGATATTCATTAATAATGCCATCTTGTGCACACGATTTATCATTTTTTAAATTATTAACAATATAAACAATTTCAGATTCTTTAATTGGACTATTTATTTCAAAGTTATAAGTACTGTTAGGAAACACATCAAAGTTGGGTTCTTGAAGACGTTCATCTGTATCATCTATTTCATTAATATTTTTGAAAAATTCATAAAAAATATTTAAATTCAAGTTGTTATTAGCCGAACTTTGGTTATTTTTATTTAATATTTTCCAGTATTCCTTAGGGTTTTTGGTTCGTAAATTATTTAGTTTTTGTCTAATTTTCCTTTTATAGTTAGCATAATGCTTCGATACAGTTCTTTTATAATTTTTACTAGCAGCTTTAAGATTAGATTTTGAAATTTCAGACTTATCGCTATTATGACGTTTCAAAGCTTTGTGGTATAATTTTCGTGTTTCATTACATTCTTTATTAAACCAGAGTTTATTCTTTCTCTTATTATTATTTTTTTTCTTAAAGTAACCAAAAGATTTCTTTGCCGAAATGGAAAAAATATTTGATATGCTTTTGGTTACACCTCCAATAACACATTTAATGTTCACATCTTCATAATTATTTAACAGATCATGAATTTTACGTATTTCTTCCCTATCAATATTGTCGACAAATAAATTAGCTTTTTCAGGTATCCACTTTCTTAGCTTTATCTCAGGATTATAAATCTCTTCTAGTTTGACATGATTAATATTTAATTTAAATTTTATCACAATTGGACAGTGGATATCGGACAACAGACCACAAAAGTTAAGAACTGAAAAATCGTCAATTATATTAAACAACATAGGTGAACATACAGCATAATCAATCAAACTAACTCCTTTCGAAGTAGTTTTACCAATACCTTTATCATTACCAACTCTACCGTTAACGATAAATAAATTACTATTTTTACATAAATCAATTAATCTGTATCCAAATGTATTAGGAGATTTCCTATCGCTATTTGCTCTGTTTAGAGGTACCCCAATATTCTTTAAAATTTCACATCCAAATAGAAGTTTGTCAGCTTCGGAATCAACATCAATTACATCCGAAATATACTTGTCGGGTTCTATATAGTCCAGTAACTGACCAGTTCTAGAGTTAAAATCCCCTAATAAACAAATATTATTACATAAAGAAGAAACACGCACTATTTCATCCTCAATTTCATCAAAACTATCGACATTCGAATAAATAGAATCTATAGGAGGTAAATATACAGCCCCGATGATAATGTCCCCATTTTGACATACATTATGTCCTTTAATAAACATAATAAAATCACATTTACTTTTAATAATAGTAAAATGATTATTAATATTTTTTCTTATAAAAATAGCAATTCCCCCAGACTTATTGTTACTTCTATTTTTACAATAACATTCATATCCAGGTATACATGTGTCGTCAAGATCAGTTAATTTGGTTTCACTAAAACACAAAATGTCATACTTATTTACAAAATTTTCAAACTCAGGGGTCAATAATTTCGACTTTAAACCACAGACATTTAAAGCACATATATTAAGATCTAGATCAGAAAAACAAGCATCATTATTTACATCACCATAAACTGCATTATTTACATTAATCTTATCATTAGCCTCAATTTCATCAGTATTTGAAACTGCATAATTTACGTCATTGATCTCAGTTCCATCAACATTTGTATCTGCAACTTCAGTACTTAAACAATATACAACGTCAATACAAAATTTATCTTCATCAAAATAAGAAATTTCATTGTGCTCAATATTTGCGGTTTCAAATTCAACAGAAACCGTATTCAAACCATTATTGCAGATAAGATTTCCATCTCCAATCTCAGGAAGAGAATCATTAACAATTTCTATTTCATTATTTACAACTTCTATTTCACTTTTGTCGAAGACCGGGAGAAAATTTTTAATGTCTGTATTTATTTCATTTACTGTTCTATTTGCATAATTATTATTATCATTTATTAAAACAAAGGTGTCAACATATGTTGAACTAACCAATTCACTGTTAAGAGTATAGTCACTTTCTGTTACATTAATTTCACGTGTAATATTATTAATACTATTGCTAACTGGAACATCATTCAAATTACATTCACAGGATAGAGACTTTTTAATCTGATTATCAATTGCATTATCAGAGTCAAATTCGTTATTAAAGGCAATTTGAATAATGTTACTACCAGCAATACTATCAGTTGACGAATCAATTTCATTAGTTGCACCTGTACTTAAATTAACAGATATTTTGTCCGTATCAACCCACTTACTGCCGCCCCCGGCGTGGCCCTATCCTTGGCTATTAGATTGTTCCTGGTTCGGGCTACCACTATTCGTAACTGCCGCAGCATAGGACACACCACTCTGAATCTCACTAGAATGCACTCTCTGTCGTTTTAATGACCTTTCGTGTTGACCACGTTCTCTACTATACCAATCGTGTTCCCGCCTATCTGCTCGATTATCGGGTATAAAAGAGATTGTTTCACTGTCAGTAACGTTAGCTATTTCACCCCTTTGTTCATACTGTAATTCCGGATCGATATAGAGTTTACCGTTAATATAGAGCTTATCACGGATCATATAAGCCCTGTTATTCCATTCACGAGCTTTTCTCAGAACAGGGTATAACTCTTTTCGTTTATGTTCCATTTCATGTGGGAATTGTTCGGATATACCGATTCCGGTTCCTGCTAAATTTCTAGCGTTTTTACGTACGAGTTCTCTTTGTTTGAATCTATGAAATCGCACAACTATTTTTCTTGGTTTACCTCCAAAGCGCCCTCCAAATCTATGGACATTTTCAAAGTCAATATCCTCACTAATTTGAACCTTTTCCTTTATTATTGTTTTAACTATATCCTCTATATTTTCATCTTCTCCGACTACTTCCGGAATTCCCGTAAATACCAAATTGTGCCGCATTGACCTAGCTTGTATATTCAACAACTTATCTTTAAGTTCACCATTTTCGTACCATAAATCATTCATTTGCCTTCGTAAATCATCCAACTGTTCTGTGTCTTTTTGTAGTTTTTTTATTTGTGTTTTTGCCGCCTTTAATTCAACCTCTTGAGATTTTTGATTTTTATTGAATTCCTTGTGTGTTTCATTTATTCTGTTGACTTTCAGCTCACACGTTTTGACATTATGATTAACAAGATTTACGGAAGATTCAACTTTTTCGACCCTGGATGTAACTTGTGCTAGACTTTTATCAATGTTGTCTAATTTTGTTAAAGCTATTTCAATATTAGAAAACCTAGATGAGAAATCACGCTCCATATGTGTCAATCTATTGGTAATTTCTTGAAAATAAAAGTTCAAGTCAATAGGCTTGTTGGGACCAATAACCTGCTGTTGGGCGTTTGCTTGGTCATTATCTATAGATCTTTGCTGGTTACTCAAAACACTAGGTTGATAAAAATTTGGTACGGGGTGCCCACTTTGATACCCATTCATATCGTATAATACGCAATGTGCCGAGTTTAAAGAACCAATAAGAGAGTTTTCGGGTTTATCACTGCAGTTTGTTGACATCTATACCTGTACACCTGTAAACCTGTATATAATGTCTAATGTGTCTAAATAGTATATAAAGTCTTAATAAGGTAGTGTTCAGGTATATGAGAAGTGAGCACTTTTCACAGGAGACAAAGAAAAAAAAATTAAATATGATAAATTAACTTCTTTAGAGTTCAACTTTTGGAATTCTTTCGTCGGAGAATGAATGTTCAACCATGATAAACTAAATTAAACAGAAATACCTCTTATAATCATCTTTTAAAAACACCTTTTTAGATCTTGATTACACTCTGTTGTTAAAATCACATCCAGTCACTCGGGCATGCGCATTCCCCGTCATACAGTAGCAATGTACCTGTCCTGTCTGTCATTTTGATGTCATAATTTGGCTTTGTGCTACAGGTAAAAATTCTTGATGAACATCATTAAGTACGGTAGTCATGTTAAATAGATATTCTAAATAACATCCATCCATTGACTACAGAAGTTCTCGTGTAGGAACTAAAAATAAATATCTCTAAATGAATAATGTATAACAATAAAAAATTACAATAATAACAAAATTCATTAACTTTATGACAATATTAATAATACACCTAAATAAATTTATCAAATTATTAATGTTTTACAGGCCAATAAGCTATATATAGTTTAAAAAGTAAAATTGAAAAATTCACACACAGCCCAAACTGACTTATGAGACACTGGTACTAAAACTTTCCAAAATACAAGAAAATTTGAAATTGAAAAAGTCACATGAAGCCCAAATTGACTTATGAGACTCTGATATTAAAACTTTTCAAAATACAAGAAAATTTGAAATTGAAAAATTTACACCTAGCCCAAACTGACTTATGAGACATAGGTATTAAAACTTTTTTAAAACTTACAAGAAAATTTGAAATTGAAAAATTCACACCCTGTCCAAAATAGTTATGAGATTCTTGTAAACACTTTCCAAAATGCAAGAAACATTTTTGTTTTTTATTACTTAACTACTTAATCACATTAATGACTGAAATTAGACCAAAGTACTTTTCATGAATGACTTTTCTTGAAGAAATAAATTAAAACTCACCCTAATGCTGTAACTTTAGACACACCTTGATTTGAAAAAAATGACTTATGTGCCAATACTGATGAAGAACTTGTGTGAAAAAATTTCTGTTTAACCCCTGAACAAAAGTTTGCATTATAGCTTTTAACAAAAAAGCTGAAAATAGATATTTTTAATTAGCCAATTAATGGCGTTTGACCAAAGAAATGAGTTGTATAAGCTCCTATATCCTGAGGAATTCTTTGAATACAAATAACATTTGTTAATATTGATGTTCAGAAGGGGGAACATCTGCCTGTCTTCAGATGGGGATAGCCAAAGTAAATCTACTGTCAGTTAAATGATGAAAAAAGGAAGTTGCACCTTTATACAAATACTTATGTGGGAAGATAATGACTGAAGGAGGTATAATGGTCAAATTGAAATTAACTATTAAATATAAATGGACATTGGCATCTGTTTGTTATTACAGTTTAGAAACTGACCACTTGTTTGTAAGATCTGACATGATTTATTACAAAATTTAATAAGAACCACATCCTGTTTATATATACACACTAAAACATACATGCAATTTTTTCTGGACAAGAAAAAATAGATTTTGCTCTCTCTCTCTCTCTCTCTCTCTCTCTCTCTCTCTCTCTCTCTCTCTCTTTCTCCTAACAGTGCATGACATGAGATAAATAAGTTGGGGATAGTGTGAGATATTTATATTTTGGGACAGTGGAGACATTTTTTTTTAATTTCAAGACAGTTTTCTTTAAAATGTGGAGACTTTTAAAAAAAATATGCTGGGAAATCTTTTCCATCAGGACCAAATGAAATCTCACATAACCTAACCAAGTAACCCTACTTTATTTTAAATACAAGTAACTCTTTTAGGACATTTCAACCAACCTACCAAAGATTCTACAGACAAGGAATTTATCCTCAACATCAACTGAGTGTACCCACTTTGTTGCTAATGGAGCTAAAATTGTCCCCAGTTCATAATGGCTGGAGCACCTATCTCTCTCTGTCTCTCTCGATCAGTGGACTCCCATACTATTTATTTTTGTTTTCTGTGAATTGGTGAAACAAAATCATGAAGAGTGTTCAATCTATAAGGGGATCCTTGCTGCATTGACCCTAAAATAATGATTTTGTCCCCAAAAAAATATTGTCTGTAGGCCAACCCTGGTTCATCAATTCAGTCTTAATATTCAATTTTGAATAAATTCAGTTCTTCCTCTTTCTCATTTACTAACTTATAATATATATATATTCATTGTAGCAGTAAACTTATTAATATTCCTGAGTGTAAACACCGAGTTTAACTCTTTTTGAATTTTACACTGGAATGAGTACTGCATATTTGTATATTTAAAGACAATATTTTTTTTGCCACTGTAGGGGCTCAAACGCACACCCTTCGACACCAAATCGCCTAGCATGACCCGCGAGTTGAGTGTTGAAGGGTGTGCGTTAAAGCCCCTACAGTGGCAATAAAAATATGGTCTAATAAATTATAATTTTTCATTGACTTCATACTAATCTCTGTAAATGAAATAAATTGAATAACGTGCATTTTATAATGTGAACCCATCTTTTGAAAACATCGGCCCTGTTTTTTCAAGGCCTGGGCCAGGATGACCCCACTAATTTGAATTACATTTCTGAATTGAAAGCTGCATGAATGATTCAATGGTAGTTATCACTGGTGGAACACAATCTCTTTATGTTATTGTTATTGAATGATTCCTGTGATGACGATTAAATTGTAACATAATTATATAACATGATGCTGTCTGTTGTTCATCGATTATTTTTCCTTTTGTTTATATTTAGAAGTTCAAAGCGAAGTAAAATATATTTTCTTTCATCTTATCTAACGAGGAAACATTCTATAACACTTTTATTACGTACTGCTTGAAGCACTCCTATTTGTCGTGGTGGATGCTAGCATCTGACGGAAATTGCAACACTAGATTTTCTGTCTTTAGCTTTTCTTTATCTGTTTCTGAACCGATTTCGATAGTACAAAAAAAAGACAAGTCTGGCAGAAATGACCTATTACCGTATTTAAAATGTGCTTGTATCTTATAACCCAGGGATCAGTGCCAGTTGTAAAGTAATCAGTTGATTGAATTGGGTTTTACAACCCAGTCAAGAATATTTCACTTGCTGATATTAAGACATCAGCACCCAAGCCATTGATGTCTCAATATAAGTGCTCTCGGGGCAATGGTGGTCGAGTTGTCTTAAGAATGTGGTTTACCGATCACAGCATCTCTCACTGCCTCATTCAATACCACTAAGGACAAATCCTAGTGTGAGAAAGTTTCAGTCTGTTTGCCAAAGATCAGTGGTTCCCAAGACACTCTGGTTTCCTTCACCATTTCTGAACAGATAACTTTGAAGTAAGGGAAAGAATCTTGATTGAGGCATAAAACTCTAATACTCCAATCTACTCTTCTTATTATACCCCCGCAAACTAGTTTGTCAGTCTGTTTGCCAAAGAGAGGGCGCGGTGGCCTAATGGATAAGACATCAGTTTTCAAATCCAGGGTCTCTCACCGCTGTGAGTTCGAGTCCCGCTCGGATCACATGTGGGAAAGTGAATTTTCCTTACTGTTGGCCATTACTGATTCACATGGTATCAGTATAATGGACTGGGGGAGTGGTACGCTTGTCTGCGGCGCACTGACTCTGTGAGCTAGCACGGTAAAGTCGCCCTGAGTGTGCGCTAGTACAAGGCAGACCATACAACACACTCGCACTTAACATGCATACACAAAATTGTTCATAGATTAATCCATAGAGATTACTTAAATAGTTCTCGTCGGAAATAGCTGAAAAATTGCTGATGCGACGTTAAGCAACATTCAACCAAACCAATGTTTGCCAAAGATCAGTGGTTCCCAAGACACTCTGGTTTCCTTCACCATTTCTGAACAGATAACTTTGAAGTAAGGGAAAGAATCTTGATTGAGGCATAAAACTCTTATACTCTAATCTACTCTTCTTAGTTTGAGGGGAGTATATAGGAATCACCATGACTGTCTGTCTGTCTGTCTGTGTAAAATCGTGTCTGGGAGTGGGGGTATTTGGCCCTCGAGAGACAGTTCTAGTTGTTATTGGTTTTTTAGTCATTTTCTTGGCTGCTCTGGCTGTAAGACTGACCCAGTACAAACAATATCTGATTCCCCCAAAAGATGTCTAAATTTGGGAATATCTACAGTATTTATATGATTTATTTTTCACTTTTATATCTTATCCTGGGTTTATTGCAATGTATTAATTTTTTTATTTAAAAGAAAATATTTTAAATTCAAATTACTTTTGATAAATAAATAAATAAATAAATAACATCTACAGCATCCATTCAAGTTTTTTCTCAATGCTTTATAGCATTTTGGCAACTTAATTAAAAATTTAAAAAAATTGAAATCATCAAAATCAACAAATGTATTTTTTTCAGACAAGTTTAGGAAAAACTGTTAAAATGGCTGGCCAGTTTGTTACTAATTTAAGATTTTGAAAACCTCAAAATCAAAAATGTATGTTTTCTTCATACAAATCCAATAAGGCAGAATTTGGAGGAAAAAAACTGTTGAAATGGTCAGTCAGTCTGTTTCTAATTTTGATGGTTTAACCTGACTGAACACAAGTTGGTCTGATGGTCAGAACTGACCAGAGCTAATGACACAATATTATCAATTGTCCATGAATCCTCATTTCTATTATCTTTTTATTGGTAGATATATCCCCTCATCATTAGGAAGGATTTACACTTCTCTGATCAAAGCCCTCCTTTTATCTGCCCTGGGGATCAAAGTCAAAGAAAGAACCCAGGGGCTAAAGAAAAATGGCCAAATTACCACCATTGGACAGCCACTTCCTTACTATAATGGCTGCCATGGAAATTTATAACATATGTAAATTACTTAAAATAACAAAGTTCAAAGGGTGTTGAATTAAAATTTAAACAGAGAGGAAGACATGATGGGTATAAGAAACTACAGACAACATGAATACCAACAAAGACTTTGTAAAAAGGATGTGATATGACAAGGAGTTCCTTTAGCCCCTGAGGGACTTTTAGGAGTAATTGTTAGTTGTGGGTATTTTTTTAAAGTGTAAACTGACAAATTGAAATTTGAGTGAAATACCAGGTGATCAAATACTAATAAAAATATTTTATTATTAGAGTGTCACATGCCACAATAATTAAGGTACATTTTATATACACATACATCTAATATGGCTAAATTGGTTCAAGTGCAAGTAGCATCTGATTAAAAATATCACATGTTGCAAAAATACAAAATTTACCTTTCATTATAAATCAAAACTAACAGAACTCACAGATTTTCTAATATTTTTTATGATTCCACATATGAAAAACACATTTTTGTATATCATTTATTCAAACTACCATTTTAAGCATTTTCACCAAACATGCAGTTATTACTGTAACTTTTACTTCCATATAATATCAGGGGTTCCATTCCCCAAAGTCTGAGGCCTGGGACCTATTGACTTTACATTGGGCCCCGGATACATATATTTAAACTGTAAAAGTCTGTTGGACCTGATGTCTTTTACTGAGGATACCACTTTTTCTATATGATAACATAATTGCACACAAACCTTTCATTGTTAATATTGGACTTTCAAAACTTTATGTGGGACCTGCCAAAAATAAAGGCAAAAGATCCTTTGCCTTCCATTACAAAATAATTAAGTTTTCAATACTAAAAACAGTTAATTATGGTACTCTGACCATTTAAAAATATATCTGAAAAAAACCCAAATTAAAAATATAAGAAAGGATTTTTTACATAATAAAAAAACAACATTAGATAATTCTGGAATAAGTTACATTTTATCAGTAATTAAACATTTTATCAGATTTTCAATAGTTCTCCTAGGATCGGTTTTAATCAAATTAAGATCAAATACTTTTGATAAACTTGTCTGTGGTCATTTCAAGTCAATGTAAAACATTCAGCTTGAAGGCATAAATAACATATAACTTGATTTAGGATCTTTACTGATAATGTTAATTTTCTGATGTTATCAGGGGGAATGCTGCAAGGACATTCTCTTTTTCCATTGTTGTTGTAACAATTTCATGGATATTTATGTAATTATGTCATAGATATTTTATTAAGTACTATAAATAAATTATTTTTATGTTGTCAATATCTGAAATGGGGTCAATTCTATCAATTTTCTTCACTGCCCCAAAGCCTTAAACATCTCAAATTAAAGTGACATAATTAAGAAATTTGTACCTCAGATATATGTCATAAAAGTGTTTTTATGTCACATTTTAATTAAGTGATAAACAAAAACATTACATCAAAACTTCCAGGGGCTTATTGATGGCAGAGATGTCAAAAGCGATGCTCACAGATCACTGCGCCTCCCAGCCTGGGTTCGAATCCCAACCTGGCATATCCTAGTGTAAAAAAAAACGCAGAAAGTTTGTCAGTTCACTTAGGACATGGAGTGAAGCTGTTAAAATAGCTGCCAACAGAGATTCTTGGAGGAGAAAGATATCTGGTCTAATTCTCCACAAGGAGAGTAAGTGAGTGAGTAATGGTGTTTAACGTCCCAGTCAAGAATATTTATATCGAGATCTCGCCAGCTTTAGGCGAAGGTTACAGAAATTTTGCCTGTGCGTTGCGCTTATGGCATTATACAGCAGGGTTCTTTAGCGTGCCAAGCCCACCGTGACACGGGACCTCGTTTATTTTAAGTTCCCATCCGAAAGAACTGTGACTTTCATTTCGTAATGCCGAGTGCTTGGCGAAAGAACAGTCACTACCCACTTTCAAATCTTGGGTCAGACCCGGCCGGGGTTCTAACCCACGACCTTCCACTTACGGAGCGAGCACTCTACTAACTGAGCTACCGCAGTGGTTCTCTCCACAAGGAGAGATGTACATAAGTCAAGTAAGTCAAGTCACTTGCAAAAGGTCAGTGGTTTTCTCCAGGCACTTAAGTTTTCTCTACCATTTCTGAAATGACCAACTTGATATAAGAGAAAAAATATTAACTGGGGGTAAAAAAATATTTCCCTTCATCAAAGAGCAGATAACTATGTAATGGTGTAGTCTTTATTGCTAGACAAAATCAGCGGTAAATCTAATATTTTAAGCTTTTCAAATTATTCCACATCCTGAGAGTTAAACTCAATTACCCTCTCTCTTTTCTGAAAATCTAATTAATGCAGTTCTTATGTCTACATCAGAAATGTGATTTTGAAGTTTCATGATGGATACAAATTACATAAACCATATTTACTGGTTTTTAATGATTCCCAGCTCATCCTGTGTGGAGATAAATAAGAATTAATTGGTGTAAATCATAGCTGAATTGAAGATCAGATTTAGGGGAAGAAAGTTGCAAACTTCTTACTATATACTATAATTAATATGATGTAATATAAATCTATCTCCTGCTGATACCCCCTCCCCATCCCCCCAATTATATGTTTATAGTTTACGCAATTAGTATTGCACTGTACTAAATGGAATGTTTAACCCTCCACTGGACATAAGTCACCCCTAGCAGGTGCCCCCTGGGTGACAAGGGTATACAATGCACAGTAAGTGTGTATATATAATGCAGCAATATTTTGTAGATTAAGAAAATTTAAGAAAGTTAAATAGGTGTGAATAATTAGAGAAGATTGGTGTGATGTAACGGTGTAAACTCCCCTTTGAAGTACCTCACATGATACATGGGGATGTGGTTTGAATCTGAGTTTGCTTCATTACACACAGACCAGCACAGATCATCCCTGTGGAAGTAGAAAATAATACGGTAGAATATATTTATGAATTTTTTTAATAATAAAATATTTTTTAAGTAGCAGTAGTTGATCAAACATGATGAGAATGTCTCCAGTAGCTGAGAGAGAGAGAGAGGATTCTGTTAAGAGAGAGAGAATAGGTTCTGTTGAGAGAGAGAGAATGGGGTCTGTTAAGAGAGTGAGAGAGAGAGAAAAAAAAGAGAGAATGGGTTCTGTTGAGAGAGAGAGAGAGTAAGTTCTGTTAAGAGAGAGAGAGAGTATGAATGTTCTGTTAAAAAAAGAGTAAACATGAGAATGGTTGTGTTGAGAGAGAGAGACTATGGGAGTGGTTCTGTTAAAATAAAGAAAACATGAGAATAATTCTGTTGAGAGAGAGAGAGAGAGAGAATCATGAAAAGAATTGAGAATGATGCAATGAAACCTTTCTAAACAAAACATAATAAACAGTATGCCAACTTCTGGTCATGTTGTCTAATGTGCTGACTTAAAGATCACAAGGCCTCTCCTGGTTTATATTCAAATCCCATTTGGTGAGATCATAGAGTGAGAAAATTTGTGACATTGCTAGTCATAATGACACTGAGAGTTAGTGGTTATCTTTGAGAACTCTAGTTACCTCCAGCATCACAGAATTGACGTATCGCTGACCATGCCCACAATGTTCCGACACTGGCCGCCATCACAATACCAAAGCAGCGTCACATACTAGTGTCAGTGACGTCATTAAATGGCGCAATTCAGGCCGAGTTTTCATTCTTTTTGCGTGTAAATCAGGCATCCGGCTATCTGCCTGAACACTGTGGGCGTGGCCGGTGACGCATCAATTGACAGCTTTGATATAGGTGAAAGAATCTCTTGCTACGATCTTCCCAAAATCTGCTTCAAACTTAAGTGGTAAGAGACAATGTGATTTGTAAACTGGTGCTTTAGAGCACTTTGCAACACCATGGCTCTTGCATGGTGGGATGGGAATTTAAAATAAATTAGGTCCTGTGTCATGTTGGGCTTGGCATGCTAAAGAACCATGCTGTATAATGCCATCAGCGCAACACACAGACAAAATTTCTGCACCTTTGCCTATAGCAGAAGACATCTCAATATAAGTGAAATATTCTATTCAGTAGTCATATTTACATATTTACTTAACTTAGCATCATTTACAATTTAATCAGGTAAAAATAGGTTTGGCAGGGAAATTTTAACTTCCTTCGAAAAATTTTAATTTTTAAAATTGAAAAAAGGAAACCACATGGCATTATAAACCAGAGCATCCTGTTTATAGTATTAAAACTTTTGTATGATGAATAGAGCTAGACATTTAATTTCTACTATCTTGCCATACAGCAACAATCAACCATGGTGATTATTTTCTGGTAATGCAGTCAACATATTTTATGTCTTTTTACCTAGAAGACAACCACCACTATTGTCACCACCAAGAGCAAAAACCACCACCAACACAAAGAAAGTAAAACAAGTACTACTGCTGCCACTATATCCATCACCACCAACACCAAGAACAAAATCAGCCATGGTCACCACCAACAAAAATCACAGCTACCACCAACACCAACTACAGCAACATTAATAAGCTAACATTGTAGCCATTGCCAACAAAAACAACAGAAAAGGTAACCACTGCCACAACAACCACAACTAACATAAATAAAATACATTACTGCCACCACCCAGCTATTAACAACAAGACAGCATAACCTACCATCACCAATAACAACAACACAACTGCCACCACCAACAAGAACAAAAACACAACTGCCACCACCATCAACAAGTGCCATCACCACTATCAAGAGCAAAAACACGACTACCACTACTACAATCACCACCATGAATAAAAATAGCTATTAGGTGCCACAACCATCAACGACAAAAATAACTACCACTGATATCATCACCACCAAGAACAAAAACAACTACCATCACATACAAAAACAAAAATTACCACCACTGTTTCCACCACCATCAAGAAACAACCACTATTACTGCCACTACCAAAAACAATCACCACCATGATAAAAAATAACCACCACCATCACCACCAAGATAAAAAACACCACCACCAAGATAAAAAAATACCACCACAAAAAAAAAACTACTTTATCAAGTGTACTTAGTAATTTTTATCAATTATTTTGAATTTTCTTTAACCCTTAGGGGTAAAATTAGAAATTTCTGGCCATATTAAGAATGTGGGAAAATCCATAAGTTTATGAAACACCTCTGACAGGGCTTTAATACCAAAATAAAACTGAAATGATGGGAAGGTGATTAATAACGCCATGTCAGAAAGGTGATTATCAATGGGCTTCCATCAAAATCTGGACATTTGTGTTTCAATAAATGATTTGTGGCACGACACATTATTGACATGATTTTGCTGTGTTAAAAATAAAATAAATTTCAAAAACATGCAAATTATTAAACCCCCTGAAAAATCCACATGTGTGACAGATGGCAAGCATGGTCATCTAAGTATTATTTATTGAACGAGAAAGTGTGCTGTATTGACTGTATTGGGAATTACAGTCGATGGGTGGTCACGAGTTTGCGAAGCAAACGAGTGTCCACCCCTCGACTGTCATTCCCAATACAGTCAATACAGCACACTTTCGAGTTTCAATAAATGATTTGTGGCACGACACATCATTGTCATGGATTTGCTGTGTTAGAAATAAAATAAATTTCAAAAATATGCAAATTATTAAACCCCTTGAAAAATCCACATGTGTGACAGAAGGCAAGCATGGTCATCTAACAATCTAAGAGCAAACATGACCAAATTAATAACTCATTAATCAGTGGTCAGTTGTACCCAACATCTCATCAGGTTAGAAAGTGTGTTAGTTTGTCACATTTTGTAGAAGAGGATGGACGAAAATGGGTGAGTAGAGTACTATTTTATACTAAAAAGAATTGCTTAAACAATTGTTTTGAGTGGAAAAGTAAAATTGAATACGTTAAAAATTTAATTCAGAAAACCATTTAGAAAAATCTGTATATTGTAAAAATTGAATCTGTATATTATACAAAAAGTGATTATATAACCAATATCAATATGCAATGAGTTGCCAATGTCAAAGTTAAGAGTTTCATAATTAGAGATAATGCATGATTACTAGGGGTAAAAAATATGTTTTGTCATCTAAGGTCCCGCACCTTTTGCTTTTGAAAGTCCAATATCAACATTGAAATGTCCATATACAATTAGAAAGAGCAGTATTAATCTTTAAAAAACGACAGATCCATTTTTTATAGTTAGTTAAAATTATAAAATATAAGGGTACCATTGCAAAGTCAATATATAGGTTCCAAATCCTTGACCCGTGGAATTTTGAACCCCTGCTTACATTAAAATATTAAAGCTGTTTAGAACAATGATTTAACATTTTTATATTGGTTTACTGTATGCAATTTGTTTCAATATTTTGAAATTAAAAAATGATTTTTTTTTGTATTTTAGGAGTGTCTAGAATATGTTTTAGTGCAACTTACAAAAACAAAAATTGTACTACTTGTTTTTATCTCAAAACATTGAAAATTTAAGGAAATTATATGTTGTGTAGTAGTTGAAGCAGATTCTTAGGATTACAAACAATTACAGTGACGGATTTACCACTATATTTTTATGCTAATTAAATTCAAATGGAAATATGTGACAACTTTGTTGAAATTTCATGCCATACTAGCCTTTTGGATTAAAATGGATTTGTCTTAATTGTGTGTAATGTTTGCTTTGGTTTTATTTAAATGATCTTGTCCTTAATTTGACCCAGGTCACCGTAACCACTTGTTGTAATTCACTTACAGCACGGCAAAACTGTGCTGTAACTAAATTACAGCACAGTTTTGGGTTGAGGACAATGAAAATTAGGCTCCGCCCCTACAAGTTATTCACTTGTATGGGGATTTATAGAACATCCGAGAACAAAAGAAAATCTGCATAGTCGTGCCACAACAATCTAAGATCAAACATGACCAAATTAATAACTCATTAATCAGTGGTCAGTTGTACCCAACATCTCATCAGGTTAGAAGTTGTGTTAGTTTGTCACATTTTGTAGAAGAGGATGGATGAAAATGGGTGAGTAGAGTACTATTTTATGCTAAAAAAATCGCTTAAATAATGGTTTTGAGTGGAAAAGTAAAATTGAATACGTTAAAAATTTAATTCAGAAAACCATTTAGAAAAATCTGTATATTGCAAAAATTGAATCTGTATATTATACAAAAAGTGATTATATAACCAATATCAATATGCAACGATTGCCAATGTCAAAGTTAAGAGTTTCATAATTAGAGATAATGCATGATTACTAGGGGTAAAAAATATGTTTTGTCATTCAAGGTCCAGCACCTTTTGCTTTTGAAAGTCCAATATCAACATTGAAATGTCCATATGCAATTAGAAAGAGCAGTATTAATCTTTAAAAAACGGCAGATCCATTTTTTATAGTTAAAGTTATAAAATATAAGGGTACCATTGCAAAATCAATTTATAGGTTCCAAATCCCTGACCGGTGGAGTTTTGAACAGTCAATACAGTACACTTTCGAGTTTCAATAAATGATTTGTGGCACGACACATTATTGACATGGATTTGCTGTGTTAGAAATAAAATAAATTTCAAAAATATGCAAATTATTAAACCCCTTGAAAAATCCACATGTGTGACAGATGGCAAGCATGACCATCTAACAATCTAAGAGTAAACATGACCAAATTAATAACTCATTAATCAGTGGTCAGTTGTACCCAACATCTCATCAGGTTAAAAGTGTGTTAGTTTGTCACTTTTTGTAGAAGAGGATGGACGAAAATGGGTGAGTAGAGTACTATTTTATACTAAAAAAATTCACTTAAATTATAGTTTTGAGTGGAAAAGTAAAATTGAATACGTTAAAAATTTAATTCAGAAAACCATTTAGAAAAATCTGTATATTGCAAAAATTGAATCTGTATATTATACAAAAAGTGATTATATATCCAATATCAATATGCAATGAGTTGCCAATGTCAAAGTTAAGAGTTTCATAATAAGAGATAATGCATGATTACTAGGGGTAAAAATATGTTTTGTCATTCAAGGTCCAGCACCTTTTGCTTTTCAAAGTCCAATATCAACATTAAAATGTCCATATACAATTTTTTATAGTTAAAATTATACAATATAAGGGTACCATTGCAAAATCAATATATAGGTTCCAAATCTCTGACCCGTGGAATTTGAACCCCTGCTTACATTAAAATATTAAAGCTGTTAATAACAGTGATTTAACATTTTTTAATTGGTTTACTGTATTCAATTTGTTTCAATATTTTGAAATTAAAAAATGATATTTGTTTGTATTTTAGGAGTGTCTAGAATATGTTTTAGTGCTTAAAACTTAAGGAAATTATATGTTGTGTAATAGTAAAAGCAGATTCTTAGGATTACAAACAATTACAGTGACGGATTTACCACTATATTTTTATGCTAATTAAATTCAAATGGAAATATGTGACAACTTTGTTCAAATTTCATGCCATACTAGCCTTTTGGATTAAAATGGATTTGTCTTAATTGTGTGTAATGTTTGCTTTGGTTTTATTTAAATGATCTTGTCCTTAATTTGACCCAGGTCACCGTAACCACTTGTTGTAATTCACTTACAGCACGGCAAAACTGTGCTGTAACTAAATTACATGCGTAGTTCATGCGCATTTAATCGGTGATTTGCAACCACGCACATCCCCCAAAAACGCCCAATTTCTCCACTGACAACTACGCACAAGCCAACTTTATACGTGATTTATATGTGATCGGCTGTGTGACTGGGCCTTTAACTGGAGGTGCCAACACTTCCAGAGCATCCAACCTCACTTCCCTAGTAGAACGTTAAACATGGTTTGTCTTTGGTATTATAATTTGGACATTGATTGGTATGTTTGATTGTTAAATCTTATTTCTTATTTCATGTCTTTGAATATTCATTGGTGATGTATCTTGGTCCATACATAAATTTAACCACTTGTAATTTATTAAAACCTTTTGGAATATGCTAAACTGGCTTTTGTTTCTCATCATTTGTCTTGATAAAGTTTTTAATAACTTTCTTACACGATAAAAAGAAACACAAACAATCACTTTGAAAATATTTTTATTATAACTACATGGTCTTCGTGTTACAATTCTAAAATCTATCCTACGTGAATATATTCAATCGCATTTAGTAATATCCGTTCATTTGAGAACATGTTTTTAGGGTAAGTAAATTATCAAACACATGAAATTCGTACACAAATTGTGTTCAAAGTAAATGAAAATTAAAACAAGGAACTATTTCATTATTTATCATCATGGCAGTAGAGAACACAGTAAAATATTGACTTTGAAAAAAGTCCAATAATAACAATAATATCCTCGTCCTAGGGGTATCGTTGACAGACAAAATTTATTCTTTTTGTGCATTTGGTTGGTCTCCAATTAAACACTCTTGCTTTCTTGACTTCAACACAATTATAAGTTTTGTGTTTCGGTGGCGTTCGTCTCTTCCAGTCAGCGTATTCCAGACCCGTGGCTTTTCCGGGAAATTTATAAGTTCCAGCAACTTCCATGTCGGTCACACCGATCCAGTAGTTAGTAACACCTATGTAAGATAAAACAGTAGCTTGTTTAATCATCTATGTCATGTCTGGATGTCTCGTTATCACAAAGTAACTTTTTTTCATTTATAGGCGGGGTCAAACCAGTATTTAAAAGCACAATGTTCGTATGCATAACTAATTATAAACTCAATCATTTTATTATATTTATTTATTTATGAAAATCATTTTGATAATATTTTTTGAAAATCGTATTGCTAATAACTTTTGAAGTATTTTTTTAAAATCATATTGATTGATTGGATAATTGGATGAATGAATGAATGAGTCAAGAGTACTTTAGTAAGTCTTATAGCTGGACGTAAATCGGTTAAAGGTGACCTCTCGATTATAAGGTCTCTTATAAGTCCCGTGGTTTTCTTTTCTAGATACCGAGTACCAGGCGAAAAAAAACAGTCACTACATACAATTGTATATTTAAGTCTTGGTCAAACCCGCCCGAACCCCTGATCTTCCATTACAGAGCAAGGATTCTTACAACAATAAACAACTTGTTTGGTGCTAGTAAAATGATGAAATCTATAAAAATACGTACCTTCACTTGATGCGAGGTCTTTCAAAAAGGAATTTTCTTCTTCAGATGTTATTTCAGCAAGCTTTCCATTGATTGACTTGCAAATCACCTAAAAATGGAAAATTGCTAATACATGTACATTACAGCAAACATACGCTCAAATTCAATTAACAAATGTTGACTTGGAATTTCTTTTTTGTCGAAATGATAAAAAAGGGATTCAGAAACTGATTAAATGGGATTTCATGAATTCACTTTAATCATTTCAGATAATTTTGAATATAAGTAAAACACATAAAAATTATGCATGTATGTAAATACATGTATAGACTATTTATCAGTTACCAAAATTAAACCCATGTAATGAGAAATGGTTTAAATGATGTGCTAGAAAAACACACTCCTGGTGCTACAGAACATGCGAAAAATGATTTTTCATTTTTACAAAAAATGCATACGCGTGTTTAAAATATAACGAAATATTTCAACATGTACGGAGTATTAATGTTTCAGTTGCTATACAGACCAACCAATTAAAACAAGCATACCAATCCATGTCCAAATAACACTCAACATTGAAAACTGGCAAATGAAAGTCCTTCAAGGAAGTGAGGCCAGGTGTTCCGGAAGGGTAAGCACCTCCTGTTTAGCTAGCCACACTCGCCCATGGTTCAATTGCAATGTTATTATAAGCCGTACCTGTGAGCTAGCCCAGCTTAACTTATCTCGGCTCACATAATAACATTTATCTTCATGCTTATTCCAACCTTCTGGGCAATCTTTGTTCGTTGGTTCTAAAAATAGAAAACAAATGTAGGCCTCTGCAGTACAACTGATTTGTACTTAAAAGTCATAACACAAATTAACAAACGCTTCTAATTTAATAACCAGATTATTAATATGAAGGAGTGGTAATTAATCCTGTTACATGCATATTAAAAGAACAATTGATTAGTTTATAACATCCACATGCACATACAACAGTTATTCGTTTGGTATGATAACTGAAATTACTTGACCAAGGCATATTACAAGCCTAGACTAACCAAACCACTCAAAAATGTTGATGGTCGTCATCACAATATTGTTGGTAAATATGATTAATTACCCTCGGTTGGATATATTTAACGTTCCATAATTCCATGTCCCTTTCTATGGTGGCTTATTTCTGACATCCAGATAATATCGGCTTACAAAAAAATTATCTCAACATGTTTACTTGATATCTTGACAAATTGAGATAATATGATGGATAGTTACGATAGTGAAAAGTTGAGATAAATAACACAACATTATGAGATGTCGACTAGTCATGGTAAATATATAGACATGATTTATTACCCTTTGAACATACGTGGAAACCGTAAATGAAGAACCTGCTGGTAGGGGATCCTAATTCACTCAATTTGCTTGTTGCAATTCAATTAATATTACAATCTAGTTTAAAAATGAAGTATTGTCCGTAATAAATATCAAATTGGAATGTATTTAACATCTCTTAGCCTTTGGCTTAGATTGACCTTCAATAACTTACATAAATGAATATCTTGAAAACAAGAAAAATATTTAGATTTAAAATTTACCCAATATTATAGACAAGCTTTCCTTTAAGACCACCTCTATAGACAGGTTTGACTGTAGTTAAAGAAAATCTCAGTTGAGACTTAAAGAAATGATTGTGAAACCCAGGTCAGGTACATTTCTGTATACATTATTGGTTTTTTCTCATACCTGGCTCTGGGGTTGCGGTTGGTAACTCTATGGCAGCTGGACAAATGAAACCACAACAAACTCCTGGCAAAGGTCTGGCACCTGGGCATGATGGAACATCGCAGTAGACTGTTTTACAATATCTCATTTGTCCATTGTCACACATACAACGGTGACATAGGTCGTTCTCCCTGGGTGAATACATAGCTCCATTCCGTATGATAGTATTATTCCAATCTCGACACGTGGAACTACTTTCTAGAACTACAAACATTTCAAATAAACTATAAACTGATATTATATGCAATTTAGATAGACTTTATTCAATTGTTTTGCAATTAGACAGCGATTGTAAACCACTCAGAATTTAGGATTACTTTTGACTTGATCGTGAAGAAAAGCTTTCATCGTGATGAGAATTATTAAATTCTTGATGGCTGACAAATCTGGAAACTCTTTTACCAAAGTTTCATGTATTTTTAATCTCTGATGCAATCTGAGTAGAAATTGCAGCGTCCCACCCTTCCTTCAAATTTCGAAACATTCGAAACAGTCTTTTGCCAAAATGTCGTTGAACGCCTGATGCAATCTGAGTAAGCGTATGGGGAGGAAATTGCAGAGTCCCATCTTTCCTTTAAATTTCGAAACATCCAAAAATCCAATTTTTTAAATTATAATATCGTTTAATCAATAGGAAGCATAAAATGTTCAAAATAAGTCTCTAATCTTGAGGATAGATAATTTGCTAAATACCATCTAACCTAGACATAGTAGTGAATATTTTCCTTGCTGGACAATGTATTCAAATGTTCAATTAATCACCGAGTTATAAAATACAACTAACAAAACAAATTTAAAACTAACAATGTGGCGAAATTCATTTAAGGTATTAAAAACAATAATTACCGTTTAAAAGCCACAATTTTTGTATGTTAAAGATTATCTGATCAGTAATAAGGCATTGACTGCCTTTATACTGATATTCAATTTGTAAGGGATTTTGGGATTGTTTCTGATTCCTTTACGATACAAAACCTGTGTGAAAAATTAAAACATTCAAAGTAGTTTTGACGACGTCATGCTTTGCCTTAGAAGCACATCTTGGATTCTAGCACACACTGTACCTCTTTCTGTGTCAGGCAGACAAGATCGATACGCCAAAAAATTGTAATTGCGTCATTAATCAGAGTATCATATGCATTCTCAACGGTATATGATGCGGTTCAAACACAGACACACACTCTCTCTCTCTCTCTCTCTCTCTCTCTCTCTCTCTCTCTCTCTCTCTCTCTGTGTGTGTGTGTGTGTGTGTGTGTGAACCACTGCCGTACCTCAGTTGGTAAGTGGGAGGTCGTTGGTTCGAATCTCGACCAGGTATGACCCAAGACTGGAAAGTATGTAGTGCTTGTTCTTTCGACAAGCACTAGTCATTCCGAAATGAAAGTCATGGATGTTCGATTGACAACTTAAAGAATCCTATTGTCTATAGCTTTGACGTCTCGATATCAGTGAAATATTCTCGACAGGGACATTAAACACCATTACTTAACTCAACTTTCAACTCTCTCGCTCTGTGCGTTTATGTGTTTATTACCTGGTTTCAATTCAGGTTGTCTCTCTACTGGGCATATAAACCCACAGCAGGTCCCTGGGATAGGTCTGGCACCTCGACACGGCGGTTCATCACAATATACCATTCTACAGTATCTTTCATTTCCATTGTCACACTCACAACGATAACACGGCTGGCTTTCCCTTGGAGAAAATCTCTCTCCATGTTGTATGAGTGTGTTGTTCCAGTCTCGACAAGTACTCTGGCCTTCAGCAACTAGAGGAAATAGATACTAGTACATTAGAAGGTTATTTAATCACACCACAAACTCGAAATTAAAACAAAGCTTTTAAACATGACGAATCTAGTAAAACGCCTGTATTAGGGATGTGGGACCGGTTGTCCGGAAGGATGAACACCCTCTGTCTAGATACATCTGTCTCGTATAAGTCAAAATCTAGAATGAAAAGAACAAGGAACTATAGGATAATCATACATGTGTGTGTGTGTGTGTGTGCGTGTGCATGCAAGGTAGGTAGGTAGGTAGGTAGGTAGGTAGGTAGGTAGGGTAGGTAGGTAGGTAGGTAGGTAGGTAGGTAGGTAGGTAGGTAGGTAGGTAGGTAGGTAGGTACCATTACATAATACTAAACCTGACAAAACAATTTTTATTTTACCGTTATAAATTTCCTATACATTTAGGTACATGTGTGTATACTATTAAACACTGGACAAAAACAATGTATCAATATTACTTTGGATTACCAAGAATAAATTCATCTAATCCAAACGAATTCGTGTCGCAACTCTCATTACATGTATAGTTCTTACATGGACCTTGCTTTAAGACTTACCTGGTTCTTCGGTTGGGGGGCAAATGAACCCACAGCAGGTCCCTGGTATCAGCTTGGCACCTCGACAAGGAGGGGCATCACAATATACCATTCTACAATATCTTTCATTTCCATTGTCACACTCACAACGATAGCACGGCTGACCCTCTCTTGGAGAAAATCTCTCTCCGTGTTGTATGAGTGTGTTGTTCCAGTCTCTACAAGTACTCTGGCCTTCAGCAACTAGAGAAAATATGGATACATTAGAGGGTCATTTAAACTATTTGTATGTATTAAATAAATTAAATCACACCACAAACCCGAAATTAAAAACAAAACTTTTAAACATGACGAATTTAGTCAAACTTGTGTAATTCCATTAGGAAAGTGACACCGGTTGTATCGGAAGTATAAACACCATCTGTCAAGATAGATACAAGTCAAAATCGAGAATGAAAAAAACAAGGAACTATAAGATAATAATGTAGTAATACACCAATAATTAATTAATACCAAATCTGATAGTTTTAATTAAGATACATAATTTAGTTAAGCTATTTTTCATAATCTTTACACTCTCTGCAATTGACGAAATCAGCGGGTATTAAAGTAACGGTTCCAAATACCAGATATTTTTAGATTGTCTATATATGAAATATATGTAAGTGTCAATTCAAAACGAGACAAGAAGTTCAGTATCGCTCACAAAACGCCTGGATCTAAACTTCTGAAACTGTTACAGACACAATTTTGAATCTGCATCAACAAAGGACATTTTAGACCAAACAACATTCATTTGAAAACGAGTATGAATGGCTAAAACGTTTTTAGCTTAAAAAAATCTTTATTTTAAGAATAACGGATACTAATTTGATAACTGGTAGTTGCTGAAAAAGGAAGGATGCTTTTAAAAGTGACATAAGCAAAGCCGATTATAACTAGTTTTGCTTATACACGATACATCATCCGAACCTTTAAGTGCTTTGTGATCTCATCATGAGATGTAATCACTTGCCGATTTAATCTTGACAACTTAAAATGCCTGTAATTTTTATACCGATATCCCTCGTTTATTTACAAAATAATTATATAATTAGATGTGGTTTTGAGGTAGTCGTGAAGAGAAGCAGTTCCACTTCATCATAGTTGTGTATTGAACCTTGTTTTTGTACCTTACCTGGTTCTTCGGTTGGGGGGCAAATGAACCCACAGCAGGTCCCTGGTATCAGCCTGGCACCTCGACAAGGAGGGGCATCACAATATACCATTCTACAATATCTTTCATTTCCATTGTCACACTCACAACGATAACATGGCTGACCCTCTCTTGGAGAAAATCTTTCTCCGTGTTGTATGAGTGTGTTGTTCCAGTCTCGACAAGTACTCTGGCCTTCAGCGACTAGAGAAAATAAATACATTTAGACTGTAAAACACGTCTTAACATGTACATGATGTAACGTCAAATATAGGTACATAAACTAGAACTGTCACTTGAGAGCCAAATACCCCCGCCCCTATCATTGAATGTTTCCCATGATCTTGGCCTTTTCTATATGACCTTGGTTGAAGGTCTTGACACACCTTTGGACCATGAAGATTATCCATGTGAGGTTTTATGACCATCGTCCAAAGCAGCTATGAGATATGATCTGAACACGATTTTACACGGACGGACAGACAGACAGACATACATGCATACGCACTGACAGACAGAAACGGTAATTCCTATATAACCCCGTCAAACGTGTTGGCGGGGGTATAATAAAAGAGAGATGAAGATAAATAGTAACGTTCATGTTTGATAAAGGAAAAGACAATACTATATCGTATTTATTCGGAATACAAAGAGGAGTAAAGTTGATTAATAGTGCTTAACGTTCCAGTCAAGAATGTTTCACTTATATCGAGACGTTGCCAGCTATGCGGGTGAAGATGGAGAATTTTTGACTGTGAGTAGCGCTGATGGCACTATAAAGCATGGTTCTTTATCGTGTCACGTCGACCGAAACACGGGACCTTGTTTATTTTAAGTTAATTTCGTAATGCCGAGTGCTTGGTGAAATAATATTCATTATCCACTTAATAGTCTTTGGTCAGACCCGGTCGGGGTTCAAACCCACGACCTCCCACTTAGGTAGAGAGCTATCGCAGTGAATTTCCAGGTAACTGAGGCCGGATGACCCGAGAAGATGGGTAAAAAACGTCCTTGTTTAGCAAGCTACACCGCCACATGAAAAACCAAATTTGAGAATGAAATAACATGCAACTATATGGAATGTAAAATATATGAAGGAAAATGTTTGGTAAAATGAAACCAGAATTAAAGAAGATACCTCAAATTCAATGCAATATACAACCGAATATCAATCAAAGTTTAAATAGCAAATCAATGGGATTCTGAATGGAAGGGTATTTAACTGTTTATGTACCTGGTTCCTCATACAGACAATGTAACTACGCTTTAGCTGGTTAGGCCATGTGATGAGAGAATACCAAAAAAAAAAAAACAGCACTGAATTGGATACCTCTGGAAAATGAAAGGCTTGGTAGACCTCGTACCACCTGGAGGAGAACCATTCTAGTAGAAATACAGGAGCTGGGATACACTGGGGGCAAGCTCGACATGACAAAGGACAGAGACAAATGGAGGACATTTGTTGGTGCTTTATGTTCCAGTAGGGATGAAGAGGGTAAGTAAGTAAGTAAGTACCTGGTTCTTCAGTTGGTGGACAGGTAAACCCACAACAAGTATCTGGAATAAGTATAGCCCCTGGACAGGGCGGGGCATCACAGTGGATCATCCTGCAGTATTCTGTACGTCCATTTGAACAATAACACTTTTCACAAGGATCGCTTCTCCTGGGAGAAAATATATCGCCACTCTGTATCACCGTGTTATTCCAATCCAGACAGGTAGCTCCTACAATACAATATCAAAACATAAAAAAACAAAATAAAGAAATTTGTTAATAAAAGTTGTAAAGGCAAACAACTTTGACATGTCCGATCAACCTTTAATTTACGAACGAGTTCATTTCTGTATACATGGATGACATGTGCTTATTTCGTCTACATATGGGAACTCTAATCATGTTCATTATGTACACATTATTATCTGTCAATCCTACTACTACCTATGTATTAGGTGGATCCTTCTGTATGAATATTCCTAATGAAAGGTCAAGCAGACAGGTCAGTGTTATTTGCCTATACACATGTACTTGTCAACAAGAGCAGGATACAAAACAGGTTATATAGAGAAACAACCCAACAAGGCATTATTAACACATATTATATAACTGCGAACTCTGGCCGGGAAACAAGGAAAATGACTAAGGGAATGGTGTAAGTAATATTGTTGCACTGACCTTTTAACAACTGATGTTCTATAAGCATACAAAGACTACGGTAAATCTATTGCACCTGTAAAACACATTGTTTCTGTTGATGTATCTATGTTTTACCTATCTTGTTTGTGATATTTCGCTGTGTAAATCCTTTAGCTTTTTTGGTTATTGTGGTTTTTTCAAGTAAATTCAATTTGAACAAGTAGAGCAAAAATATGTTGTATTTTACCAAAAACCTTACAAAACATCCAAGCAACCCCAGTAACATAGAAAACAATATGTTTGCACACAAACGAACTATTCATATACAAATATGAAACCCTCTCTCTCTCTCTCTCCCTCTCTCTCTCCTCTTCTCTCTCTCTCTCTCTCTCTCTCTCTCTCTCTCTCTCGTGGAACATTTGTATTATGCTTTGACATTTTTTTAGGATTTATTTTCCATATGCCATAAATTCAATGGATGTCGCTCAGCACTCAGCATTCTTGCTGAGTAATTTCCCTTTGTATATGTATTTATTCTACAACAACAGAAACGTTGATTGTCATTCACTGCATGAATAAAGCCCATAAAATAATACCTGGTTCCGTTCCTGGTGTAGGTGGAAGAATCGGACATATAAATTCACAGCATGTATCTGGAACTTGTTGGGCTCCTGGACAATTTGGTGGAAGGCAGGCGACTTCTTTACATGCCACCATGAAGCCGTTATCACACATGCACCGATAACAAGGTTCACTTCTGTCAGGAGAGAATATTTCTCCACTTGGTATTCTAGTGTTGTTCCAGTCTTGACAATACTCTTCGAACTCTCCCTCTAAAAATAATCAAAATTAAACTTTTAAGAGGCGAAGCTATCATGGGTGGAAATAAAAAAAGACGTTACAAAATAGTCCAACTAAATAAAAACACTGTATTGGCCACATGTTCACTACAGGAAAGTAAATGTATATGAACTACATGTAAGTCAAGTCAATAATTGGTATAAATTGCAATGTTTAAAAGCCATACCAAATATGGATGTTGACCGTATTAATCAGTGATAAAGCTGATAGTCCCGATATGCAGTGCAGACCTACGTATACCCCCGGTTTCACAATCAGTCCTTAGCTAAGATGTTCCTCTTAACTTAAATCTTGCAAAATTTGAAATCTTTATAATTTTGATAATTTTCAAGATATTGAGAAGTTTAATGTGTCATTTTTAAGATAACTTCTTGATACAAACATTTGCATTTAGTTTTGACAAAAAATATTCATCAGTAGTTTCAAAAAGAGATTACAAAATTTGCTAAATTTAAGTTAAGGAAAATCTAAGCTAAGGAATGATTGTGAAACCGGGGTCTGAAGTTTAACATTTATCTTATGAAACTGAGTCGCAGCTCGGCTGCAGAGTGGCTGAGATGTGGATAGCTTGTGGCTGAAAATCTGATGAGAGATAGATAGTAAATGAGTTAACAAACCGTCAAGATAAAGCTAACGAGTAGCCGAGATGACAGCGTCGATTCGTTAGTAAAACACTAGGTTTGTGTTACTTTCGACAGGTTTGCACTGTATTTGTAAATACGACATGGCCGAGTTTGACTTATATTATTTGATATCAAATTGATACGAATTTTTGTCATCATATCTAAAGAGACAAACTGATAAGAAAAATAATAGGAATTACAAAGTAGACAACACGTATAAGAGCATAAAGCATCTCCGGGTATGTCTCTCTCTCTCTCTCTCTCCTCTCTCTCTTTCTCTCTCTCTCTCTCTCTCTCTCTCTCTCTCTCTCTCTCTCTGATTAAAAGAACCGGAAAGCGCAACTTGTATTCAGTATCAAAATAAAATCAATTTCAATATTAGCACCCAAAATACCATTAAACTATTAAAATCTACCGCATTATAATTGATAGAAATTTGGTTAATTACAGGCTGACCAATGAGAAGGATTTACCCGTTTTTTGTACCACAAAAAAACGGGTAAATGGACGGATAAAATGAAATGGTTAAATTAGACGGATTCTCTCCATTTTGACAAGTTTTTTATTAAAAGTACTAAAAATTTGGACTTTGTATCAAAATTAAACACTAAACGATAAATGTCAGCCCTGTGCACCAAAAATGTGCTGTTCTGGACAAAGAAATGAATTCGCTTGGTCAGCCGGTAATTATGACTAAAAGATAAAAATAAACGGAATTTCGTTTCTAAAAGGATTTTGTACCTGCTAATCTCAGCGGCGGTAATTATATATATGTTTTATAATTACATTTACTTTTAACCATTCGTTTATACTCACCCGAACATGTTTCTCTCATGGTAAGCCGTATGGTGTCGACGGAATCCATCACATTGCTTCCTTGACAGTCCTGTTCCAGGGGCTTTAGACATCTTTCTAGTTTTCTATATGCTCTATAAACACAAAATACTTCAGTTACTCTATTTTTATTTCAATATATTTATTTAATATACATGTATACATGTATGTTAAATATATTTCAGTAACAGTTTCGTTTGTTTCAAATTTAGTTATCTCATTGCAACCATTCATTCATTCATTCATTCATTCATTCATTCATTATATCTATATTCACTGATATTAGAACCTGTAACCGCTTGGCGTTCGAATTCTAGCCAGACTTTATCAATTATATTGTGCCGTATTATAATTACACCCATTGGTACGGCATATCATTCATTCATTCATTCACAAGCTGCACACTTCCTTAATCTGATAGGTTTGTCATATACCATTTTTTGAATTTAATCATAAAATACATTCAAAAAATGGTATATTACACAATATACCATTTTTTGAATGTATTTTATGATTAAATTCAAAAAATGGTATGTGACAGGTTAATAAAATAGCAGGCGGTTCTACGGACAATAATAAGTTATGAGGTTGACCAATGTACCACACCTATATGGTGAGGTACTAGGTATCACACGGCACTTTGGCAAGTCGAACTCCCTTCATCTCTCCTCTAAATATATCAAATCCGGATCCTACCTGCATGCTCCTAGCCTCGTTCTAGCTGATCTGGATGATGATGTATACTTCGCCAAACAGCCAGACACTTCGTCCGCATTACAATTACCTTCTGAACCATCTAAAAATTCCAAGTACAAAATAACATATATTGTTGTCAGTTTCAGCCACATGTTTTCCCACTATTAATCTATCGTTCTGTTTGATTAATCCGTCTCTATTTAGCAAACAGATACAATCCTCTATTTATCCAAGTTGTGCGATATCGGTTCAAATGACAGATTCCAACTAAAAAAAATCCTCCGGCATGAAGAGTAATAATCTGTATTGATAATTGAAAAATCGTATGGCATCAAAGAGATTGAAATGGTTACCAAATAAAAAAGGAAGCCATTCAAAGACTTCGTGAAGGATATTGATTGAGTGATTGATTTGAATTCAGCTCTCCAAGCCGTCCATTGCGACACGGCTTATGCTAATCACTCATGGTGTCCCGGCCCATAATTGTTCATTTTGAGTGAAAAAAAAATCAAGATTGCATTTTAGTGTCGATATTATCTTTTCAATTTTACGTATTTATTGTCTCATAAGTCAATTTTGAAAAGGTATTTATGTATTAAAGTTATTTTTTTTATTATTTAAATAGTATATTTATAAATATGACACATTCACAAAAACTACCACTAATACTAACAACAACATTAATAATAACAAAAACAATAATAATAATAATAATAATATATAATACTAATACTAATAATAATAATAATAATAATAATATTATTATTATTATTATTATTTGTACTATACATGAAGGACAGTCTGTTGACAGGGTGTTTTATATTTATCAAAACATTAATATAGTAATTGTATAGGCAAACAAAATTGACCTGTCCTCTCGAAATTTTATCTAATTCTTTATCATGGGCCAACCATTTAGGTATGTGGAAAACATGTATTTATTTCGCTACATCATGGGGAAATATAAATGAAGTAAAATAATGTTATGACTGAGTTACAGATTAATTTCTAAAGGACGTAGGACTAGCATGTATTCCACCCCACTATGCACATGTCTCAAAAACAATTAAAAATTTGATCAAACATTTTTGTATACGAATATAATTAAAATGATTATTTTGAACTAAAAATTTTATTCAGTTGTTGCGATGTTAGCACGGTTTTTAACAGTTAACTATTCCCATCTGTACACTTTTATTGAAAATTAATTTTTTTTAAAGTACTTACCAAATAGAGAATTTTGTGGATATGTTAGGATGATTAATCTTGATACAATTGTGGGTGGCTTCTTATAATTACTAAAACTATTTATTATCTTATGAAACGCATTGGATGTGACAGGATGATACAGACTGAGAGACACGATTAAAAGAAATCAACATGTAGCTTAATCAACATGCACTGGACAATACCCAATGTAACCGGACAATACCCAATATAACCGACAATAGCCAGTGTACCTTAAAAAGCCAATGTAAACTAGAAGGGGGGTTTATCGGAATAATTGCCAAAAACCGGAATAATCAGACAAAATCCGGAATAATCAGGCAAAATCTGTAATAATCAGGAAAAATCCGGAATAATTGGACAATTTTTTTACGTAAGTTTTCCAGTAAAAGTCTGATTATTCCGGCAAATGTACTATTATTATGAGAAATCTTCTAAAAATAAAAATACATTATTTAATTTTTTTTACTGTGATTTAATTAGACATTTGCCGGAATAATTAGACTTTCGCATTTATTCCGGTAGAATCCCCTTCTAGTGCATGTACCTCCCACGTAGCCACAAAACAACAAACGCTTGATTGATTGAATGGAGATTTACGTCACAATCAAGAATATTTCACTTATATCGAGACACCATACACTATTAATAAAGAGGTGGGGATTTTTACCTTTGTAGTGCGGCAGAGGACAGCGCGATGTATAAGGACGGTTCTTTAACGTCACAAACCTGTCATGACCATGACACGGGACACCGTGACTTTAATTTCTAAATGCCGTGTGCTTGGCAAAATAACAGTCGCTACCTATTTTTCAAATCTTGGCCAGTCTTGTTCCAAACCACACCAAATAATACAAGGACAAATGTTGTAACAGAGAAGGATGAACATGGATCGACAGGGAACTTTCCAATACTAATGAGGACGCTCTTCCGATTGCTCTAAACCGGCCACATTTTGGCACATATACCACAGCATTTATCTTATAGACAGATAAATGTAAAAAAAAAAACGCTTTTCTACCTTTATCCAGTTTTTCATTGATGCGTTTTGTTGGATATAGAAATGCATTTTGTAACACACCTAGGTGAGTATATTCCGATGATAACTTTAGTTGGTTGTTGCCTAGTTTCCATGTAAATGACAGGTTTTTATAATTGCGTTCACTTACTCCAAAAGCCACAACCTCCGATTTTATTTTTTTTATTTTTATTTTTTTTTTGGGGGAGGGGGAGCTAAAACTAAATCTCTAAAGGCAAGAGTACTCATAGCATATATTAAGCATATTTTGCAAGACTTACACACACAATATCATCTACAAATGCAGGGTTTGAGGATACAACATTTCCAACTTTAGCACCAAAACCTGAGCGCAAGGTTTAATATGTCATCAATAAATACAAGATACAAAAAAGTTGACAATACTCCTCCTTGTCTAACTCCTTGGTATACAGGGAACCATCTTGACTGTGTACCATTAACAATAACTGCCCTTTGAGTGTTACTATGAAATAAGTAAAGTCAAACCCATAGTTTGCCTTGTATACCCAGCTTAGATAACTTAACTAGGAGGCCCTTACGCCACACTGTGTCAAAGGCCTTTGTAATATCTAAAAAGGCCACATATGTTTCACTTTTACTTTCAACATTGTGATATATTTGTCCGATGTTAGCCAAAGACTCAAAGAGTTTGTACGATGTTAGCCGAGACGAGAACTAAACGAATTTATACCATGTAAGCCAAAGCGAGAACTGAACAACTTTGTCAAGGATGTTAGCCGAAGCGAGAACTGGACGTCTTTGCCAAATGTTTGTTTATATAATTGCATCTCACCTTGGCATATTTCTTCTGTATTTTGGAAGATTGCCTGGATTGGTTGATATTCTGGACTTTGTTGACAAGCCCTGGAATGAGGTCTTACACAATTGCTAAGAGAACTAACAGCTCTGAAACAAAAGATTAAGTCTGGTATTGACAATATCGCACAATTTAAAATAGTTATTTCATTATCAAATAATGTTTCCTCAGTAAACATTATCCTACGACTATAATAATAATAATAATAATAATAATAATAATAATGGTTTCGTTTTAAATTTGATGTATTAAAAGATAGGTTCTAAATAGCTTTTGTTTAACTCCTATAATATTTAGCTTAAACAATATTTATTCAATGAATATCATTTCACAAAGTTGAAGATTACTAAAATATAAGTTGGGATTCTGACACAAGAATTAAATTCTTATATTAATCAGTCTCCCACAGCTGCATATACAATTAATAACATGTGGAACAAAAGTAATACTATATAACAGAAATGATGAAAAAGAAGAGAACATATATAATATACAAACAAGAAGGAAAAAGCAACATAAGTAAAGGATGGCATAACGTTTACTGTTTATTTAGCCTATTTCGGAGAAAGCAAGATCGCAAAATACTCTATAAATTTCAATACGTCGGGACAAATCAATGATTCTTTTACTTACATGAGCCGAGTCGTAACTGAAAATTTCGGTTTCGGTTCCATCCTTGCTTAATATATCATTTTATGCGACAAAATATAACCTGGGTGAGTGTTTACAATGGTAATCTTTTTTACGAAATGGCGGGGTTCTTTATGTTACGTAGTCATCACGAAAGAGTCGACTATTTACGTAGGTTAGTGCAGCTCAAGAACTGATTGATTTTTGCGTAACCGGGATGACCAAAATCGATTTAAAGTTATAAAGTGAACTACCTTTCAGCATTTTCAAACTTTTGAAAAAATTGACGTAAATTCAAACTTTTAAACTCAACCCGACCTTTGAACTACCCTTCTTTGTACCCCTCGCGAACCTACGTAAATAATAAATTCTTCCGTCATCATTACGTCACACGAAAGACTCCGCCATTTTGTCAAAATTTTTACCATTGTAAACACCCATCCAAAACACGTTTTGGTGCATTAAAGTAGTTATAATGCACGGATTAGATCGAAATAAGGATTATTAGCAACGACTTGGCTCATGTAAGTAAATGATTATTTGATTTTTAACCGTGTCATTCAAATCTTTGAGATATAAGCGTTATTCCGTTCTCTCCAGCCGAGTAAACGGACAGTAGGTTAACTATGTAATATATGTGTATAATTGGAAGAATATTACAAATTCAACAGCAATATTAGGTAAATCGTTTGGAACGTATGATGTAAGATTGTATTCTCTTAAACAATTCAATATTTTGTTGTAAAGTGATGTCTTGACTACCATAAAGCAAAATTTGACATGTAACATCGTAAGGTATAGAATTAATATAATTGTTTCTGATAGTTGTGTAAAGTGGTCATTCGAGAAAATAGTATAATATTTGTATTCTAGCTGTTGGAATGTTTATAAGTAGCAGCGACGAACAATGTAGTAAATGTGGTATTTAAATTTTCGTAAAGGTCGCGGTAATTTAAAAACTTAACTCGCACCGTTACAATCACACAAATTAACTTGTTAAATATGTATTTTCGAAAACATTTCAAAACATAAAACTGATTTCGAAGCACTCATATGTATAAGCTCTTCGGTGCATTTAATTTCCGCAGTTTAATAGTTTAATATAACTTTTCCGCATAAAGCGGTTTGAATTCTGCATAGAATCTTTTCCTTCAAGTTGGCCAGATTGTAATCTGTTGCCAATTGTTTACCAGGGAGAGATGAAAGTGGTATATAAAACTAGAGCTGTATTTTTAATTCAAGTTCAGTTTTGGCTGATTTTGTCTCTTTATCCTTTTCATCTTAGTATTCAAAATTAAAAAAAAAATAGTCCCACGTTGTTATACTCATTTTTTATTCCAAAGGTAATGGGTATTACTAAAGTGCCAACCCTTCCAAAGCACCCGGTCTCATGCACTTCCCTAGTGGAAGTTTACCAGTTTATCTAAATTTGCGAGTTTTCAACGTTTTTACGTTTATTATTGGACAGCGATTTGAACACAGATCGCTATATTATTATTATTATTATTATTATTATTTCCGACTGACTAACCTGCATGTATGTAATCTTGTCCTGGCTGAGGCGACAGAAGATTTATATTGTCTAAAACAGTTAGTAAGAACTTCAGTTTGACAACTAGAACCCGGAAGATCTAAAAATAAAACAATAAGTTGTTATAGATATTGGAAAGACCTAAAAGTGGGTGGTGACTGTTCTTTCTCCCAGCACTCGGTATTACAAAATAGGATGTCACGGTCCTTTCGGATGGGAACTTAAAATAAACAAGGTCGCGTGTCATTGTGGGTTCGGCATGATAAATAACCCTGCTGTATAATGCCATCAGCGCAACCCACAGGCAAAATATCTGCACTTTCGCCTATAGCTTGCGACGTCTCGATATAAGAGAAATATTATTGACTGGGACGTTGAACACCGCTATTCAACTCAACTTGATATAGATACCAACGTTATAGATGCTTGTATAATGCCATATAGAAAACAAATATATAGTGTGTCAGGTCTGACCTTACCGTTTGTCCTTAAATTTCAATATAAGATTGGCCTGATAGACTGTGCGATTTATATTAGGCAAGCTAGCACGTTTAATTACCAACAAAACCCTTTACCCAGCATTATTATTATTTATCTTTATATAGCCCCTGAATTACACAATAGATATCTCTGTTTGAATCTTAAAATAAAATGTCAAACGGACAGGTCAATTAAACTTGACGCACTATATAATCAAAGTGGACTTTATTATAAAGAAAAGAGTCTGAATGACGCCATCGACAGTTTTTTAAACAAAAAGAACGATGAGTAGGTAGATAGATAGAATAAAAGATTATTGTAATTACATATTTATAGCAGTTTTAATTTTACAGCACTAGACGTCCGTTTCGGAATACATTGCCTCATCAGTAGTGCTTGGACTAAAATTATGACACCAAAATTATTTTGAAGATGTTGAAAAGCTACCCAAAGGACCAAAATATATTTTACCAAATTGTGACGTGGTAACAGTACTTGTAGAAAATAACTAGGAAGACTCACTGTTGTTGCTGGTTCTTTATTCCGGAGGATGTGGGTGTCTGTGTGTAGATGTGTGTGTGTGTGTGTGTGTGTACTGAAACCTGCGACGACCTTTTATACTCTTCTGTCAGGTAACAGAAGGTTAGAGCATGACCTGAACCTTTTACCAAATATCATGATTTGTAAGGTCAATTGGACAAAGGTGCATACATCATGTAATGTCCAGGCTGTACGTTATTGAATAATTGCCTAGAGGTATAGGCTCGCCTGACCATTGACCTGAGGATGACCTGAGTAATTAACCTTATATAAATTATAGCCGAAAGTACAATTTTGTAAACCAGAAAATATTTGGATTTATTTTTATATAATTTCTTATATCATTACATACGTTCTATGCCCTTCTCAAAAAATAAAATTATTAGATAATTTGATTTTTTGTAGAGAATAGAAAGTATTTGTGATGAAGTAATTACAAACAAGTTTTACTGCTGTTCTGAGTTGGTTTTTTTGTGGTTCTCCGATGGCTATATTCCAATCTGTAATAACAATCTCCAGTGGGACTTCCACACTAAGCAACAAGGTGTGTGTCGTCTGTATGTGGATGTGTTGGTGTGTGTACTGAAACCTGCGACGACCTTTTATACTCTTCTGTCAGGTAACAGAAGGTTAGAGCATGACCTGAACCTTTTACCAAATATCATGATTTGTAAGGTCAATTGGACAAAGGTGCATACATCATGTAATGTCCAGGCTGTACGTTATTGAATAATTGCCTAGAGGTATAGGCTCGCCTGACCATTGACCTGAGGATGACCTGAGTAATTAACCTTATATAAATTATAGCCGAAAGTACAATTTTGTAAACCAGAAAATATTTGGATTTATTTTTATATAATTTCTTATATCATTACAAAATTAAGCTAAGGAAATACTTTGCATGAGGGAGTATACCTTAGTTTTTGACAACACCATGGGGGAGTCTGAGAGAGAGATGTTTTCTGTATATATCTGTTAAGATCGTAATGGATTTCTGCATACCTAGCGATGACGTGTATCACTTTCTCGCATACTCGTTGAGATTGTCATGACTTTCTGTGTACTCGGATATGACGTATGACTTACCAGTACAGGTGTCTCTGTAGTTTCGTAATATTGTCACAGCACTCAGCATCGTTGTGTCATCTTCACAAACGTTCATATATGGAGTAACACAGTCTCTTAAAGACCCGACTACTCTGAAATATACAGTACAGTGTAGCTGTAAATGAGTTATAAATGATTATTGTCTCGAAAATTGATTGACGCGAAGGGTTCCCAATTTAATTTATTGTATAAATGTGCGAACATTTATAATAAAACTTGTGTGCAATGGGTCATATTCATTGTGAGGGATGGTGTGAATTGGGTGATTTTCATGTTTTACCACACAGAAAGAACTTTAAACAAGTTTCATATGTTTCACATTGTTCAACAAACTCATTTAAAATAATGTTTGCGAATCTAGAAAACTTGAATTCATTGTGCTAACCAGATATCATCATCTGTCTAACCGATCCGGAAAGTACTTCCGGTAATTTCACGTGATCATGCAAGACAATCTGTCACGTGATAAAAGACAGAGAAACTATAAATTGGTGTTCAGAATGGAATTTTTCCATCTTCCATAAACAGAGGTGGGAGAAAAGACGGTGTTTCCTTTGAGATAAGTAGTATTTTAGACACTTCAACTATCAAGGATTACAAATATATACATACCTACAAGTCTGTGGTTTTGTTGTGGCTGAAGTAATGGAGGATTTGTAGTCCCTCATACAATCACCGACAGCCTGGATGTTACAGGTTACCCGAGATGATAAATATATACATACCTACAAGTCTGTGGTTTTGTTGTGGCTGAAGTAATGGAGGATTTGTAGTCCCTCATACAATCACCGACAGCCTGGATGTTACAGGTTACCCGAGATGATAAATATATACATACCTACAAGTCTTTGGTTTTGTTGTGGCTGAAGTAATGGAGGATTTGTAGTCCCTCATACAATCACCGACAGCCTGGATGTTACAGGTTACCCGAGATGATAAATATATACATACCTACAAGTCTTTGGTTTTGTTGTGGCTGATGTAATGGAGGATTTGTAGTCCCTCATACAATCACCGACAGCCTGGATGTTACAGGTTACCCGAGATGATAATATATACATACCTACAAGTCTTTGGTTTTGTTGTGGCTGATGTAATGGAGGATTTGTAGTCCCTCATACAATCACCGACAGCCTGGATGTTACAGGTTACCCGAGATGATAAATATACATACCTACAAGTCTTTGGTTTTGTTGTGGCTGATGTAATGGAGGATTTGTAGTCCCTCATACAATCACCGACAGCCTGGATGTTACAGGTTACCCGAGATGATAAATATACATACCTACAAGTCTTTGGTTTTGTTGTGGCTGATGTAATGGAGGATTTGTAGTCCCTCATACAATCACCGACAGCCTGGATGTTACAGGTTACCCGAGATGATAAATATATACATACCTACAAGTCTTTGGTTTTGTTGTGGCTGATGTAATGGAGGATTTGTAGTCCCTCATACAATCACCGACAGCCTGGATGTTACAGGTTACCCGAGATGATAAATATATACATACCTACAAGTCTTTGGTTTTGTTGTGGCTGATATAATGGAGGATTTGTAGTCCCTCATACAATCACCGACAGCCTGGATGTTACAGGTTACCCGAGATGATAAATATATACATACCTACAAGTCTTTGGTTTTGTTGTGGCTGATGTAATGGAGGATTTGTAGTCCCTCATACAATCACCGACAGCCTGGATGTTACAGGTTACCCGAGATGATAAATATATACATACCTGCAAGTCTTTGGTTTTGTTGTGGCTGATATAATGGAGGATTTGTAGTCCCTCATACAATCACCGACAGCCTGGATGTTACAGGTTACCCGAGATGATAAATATATACATACCTACAAGTCTTTGGTTTTGTTGTGGCTGATATAATGGAGGATTTGTAGTCCCTCATACAATCACCGACAGCCTGGATGTTACAGGTTACCCGAGATGATAAATATATACATACCTACAAGTCTTTGGTTTTGTTGTGGCTGATATAATGGAGGATTTGTAGTCCCTCATACAATCACCGACAGCCTGGATGTTACAGGTTACCCGAGATGATAAATATATACATACCTGCAAGTCTTTGGTTTTGTTGTGGCTGAAGTAATGAAGGATTTGATCACCGACAGCCTGGATGTTACAGGTTACCCCAGACGATAAATATATACATACCTACAAGTCTTTGGTTTTGTTGTGGCTGAAGTAATGGAGGATTTGTAGTCCCTCATACAATCACCGACAGCCTGGATGTTACAGGTTACTCCAGACGATCCATCTGTATATAAAACAAATGTGTTAAGATGACAATATTGAAACACATTAATTTATTAAGGCAAACAACATTGACCTGTTCGCCTGACCTTTCACTGGTACACCCAATACATCGGTAGTGTGATGTTTCCCCATGATGTAGCGAAATAAACACCTGTGTTCTATATACATTCTACCTAAATGGTTGGCCCATGATAAAAAAATTAGATAAAATGTCGAGAGGACAGGTGAATTTTGTTTGCCAATACGATTCCTATATAATATAAACAATCTTGTCAACAAACTGTCCTTGCATTGTACAAATAATAATAATATAGCCAAACCTGCCTTAAAGGCCACCTCTATATAAGGGTCACCTGCTTATAAAGGTCAGTAGAATTGTATCCCAATTATTCTTTATTAATATTATTTGAACCTAAATAAAATGGCCACCTGTCCATAAAGGCCACTTTTACTGGTTCCCTTGGGTGGCCTTTATAGACAGGTTTGACTGTAATAATAAAAAAATAATAATATAATATTATTATCATTTAATGAATTGCAAATTGGAACAGTTGTGCTCTGCTACTAAACTCAATACCTCGAGATGAGTAAAAAAAATCTTGATTTGGCCTAAAGAATAACATTTCTGTTATACAATGACATTTACTTGATTTATTATAGAAATGAAGTTAAATTATCTTTTTGTTATGGAAGTATGAAATAATTGGACATTTTGCACACTGAATAATTCGCGTAGCGAATTATGTTACGTGTGCAATGTCAAATTGAAAATTTAACTTTATTTCTTATAACTCAATTTATAATTAAAAAAACAAAACAAATAAGTGTATGTCTTATGTGTAATGTGTCAACAATGTAAACATTGGGATGTAGGTCGGCAATGAAAGTTGGCGAGGAGCCAATTCTGTCATGGAAATCTGACCAATCAAAATGCTTGAAACAAACAAAAATTGAATCATAAAAGTTTGTACATGTATATTTTATCAAATGACTATCACCTGAACATATATGGTCTGTATTTCTGAACATCAGCAATACTTGCTGAAAGCTTGGTTCATTTTCACACTCATCTCTATGTGGGTCTATACACTTTCTCAACGAGGCCACCAATCTGAAATAATTATAAATTCCGTAAAGACACACACAGTGTTGAAACATCGATACTGTATTTGTAGTCGATGTATTTGATTTGCCCTCAAAGTTAAATTATCAGGAAAATTGAAACAATTTTATGTTTATGTGTTTAAATATCTGTAACCAACCAAATTTTTTTTATTTTGTTTTACAAGCAGTCCAACTATCTTGTTTATAGAGAGAAAAATGGTCTTTTTCAGATAATTATATCTTACATAGAACTCCGCCAGAACCTCTATGCAATTGAGAGAAGAAAGCGTATGAATTTAAGCGTGAATTATATTTGAGTGTGTGCATCTGTTTACTATATATTAATGTACTTTTAACAGGTAAGAATAGGGACCATACCCTATTAAATCATGTGACAAAGACAATCAATTGTTTGAGGCAACTTATGGTCAAATATAAAAATATTAAATTAGAAAAATAACTATTTTTTCTATACAAAGGACAAATATATAAAATCACTTCACTGAAAAAAGCCAAAATTTCTGTTGGGTACAGAAATTTTCAAAACTATTTTTATAACTTGAAAGAAAAATGTTTCGTTATATATAATTAAGTAAAAAAATAAAAGATCGACTATATAGTGTTTCTGAAAGCACTGAATTTTATACATAATGTAGTCTGTTTATGCAATGGTCTGTAAATTTTGAATGAGTCCATTTTTTGTAAACAAAACATTTTGTCGTGACTCTTTATTTTGAGGAATACCATGCCACGTGTAGTCGTTACCGGAAGGAAAAATCAAACTTTAACTGTAACTCTTGATGGTAGGTTGCTATACAAAATATTACATGTAGTTCATTATCAACAATTATTTATGGAAAATATATCGTCTAAGTCCCATAAGTTCGATAAAACCAGTGGAACAGAACCAAACTCGAACTTGACCTGTAACTCTTGGAACATGTTTAGGATAGACATGTATACCAAATATTTGTCTAATATTTTTTATATGCAAGAGGTTTGTAAAAAGTTAGGGAAACATGTGTGACGGACGGATAGAGACCACAGATGGCCCTTTTCAGAGATGATGGCATGGGACTAAAATAACACATTTATTTTAAGTCTACATAATTTGCAAAAAGTTTTGTTTGAATTGAGCCATTTATGATTTTTTATGTAAAACTACCGAAGAGAGTCTTCCTTCCTTTCTTGAGTATCAATTGTTTAACTAGATTGACAGTTTCCAAAGTTCTTTACATTTTAATTCTGATTTGAACATGGACCGGTCTCTCTGTCAAGTTTGTAAATACGGTTTACAACTACATACATACCTGCATGACTCTAGCCGTGTTTGTGCTGCCCCAGAGGACAATGAAAACTGAGCCATACAGTCACTAATGGCCTGTGTATTACACATTGAGGTAGTACCGCCATCTGTAATAAAGAATGTAAAACTGAGCCATACAGTCACTAATGGCCTGTGTATTACACATTGAGGTAGTACCGCCATCTGCAATAAAGAATGTAAAACTGAGCCATACAGTCACCAACAGCCCCAACCCGATCCACAATTTTGGTTTAAGCACTACTGATGAGAAATTGTTTTTTTTTCTAGAGCTGTGAAAATTACACTGGTATAATATGTCATTGCCAACACAATATCCGTTTATTTTCTGGTGAAACCACGAGGGAAGCCCGAACATAATATCCGTTTTTATCTGGTATAATAATGAGAGAGTTAGGCTCAAAATTTTCACAACGATCAGTTCTTATAATATCGGCATACGCAATTAATTTGCCTGTTTGATCTCTCAATAGGAAATATACACAATAGGATTTATATCACTTTTTGAATGTATTTTATGATTATGTCATATACCATTTTTTTTAATTTAATCATAAAATACATTCAAAAAATGGTATTTGACTATTTTTTAATGTATTTTATGATTAAATTCAAAAAATGGTATAAGAAAATTAAATTAAAAAAGTGGTTTATGACAGGAAAAAGATAATTCTGTAACACATTGATACTACATACGAAGGTATGTTTAAAATTATTTTTTCTTATGAAGTAGACCAAGTAAACACTTATTATGTCCCCTATACAAGTACGATACACTTGGTCATGATGAAAATTGAAAAAAGGTTTAGCGGAAAGATCAGTGTTGTTTGTTTTTACATAACGGTTACATTACATTATCATCGCAACCTCCAGGATCTGAAAGAACAAAATCAATTATTTGAACAAATCAATGACAATCGTATGTTCTACTACAGAACTCGTTTGGATTGGAGATGTTCATCTATGAATACGTCGTGGCAAAGTCTTCAATATGAAAAACGTGTCTTCACTACAGGTGACAAAATACAACCTAGCAAAACATTTTATGTGCTATTCTAAAGAATAAACCAAAACAAAGTTTAAAGACCCATATCGGTCTTAAAACACTGTATAGTAAACTGTTTGCAAGAAGAAATAATTTAAAAAGAATCAGTCCCAAAAACAAATTTACAAAAATGATATATAGATGGTGTACGTGATGAGGCGACGGATAACAATAATTAATAACATCAGGAATACTAAGACATGTTCCACAAACAGATATAAGCATAAAATAAAAGACAAAGATATAAAAAATATTATGATGGTAGACTCGTATATATTAAATATAAGTTCAAATTTAAAGAATCGGGTTTTTTTACCATTTGGATTTTACATGTGCTTTATACATGTATAAATTCTAATTTTGCCAAAAATTGTAATTTGTACTAACATATAAAATGGGAAAACCATTGTTAAAACTTAACTAATGTTAAGTAAGAGCTGAGCTAACCATTGTGACAACTTACCGCCACATGTCTCCCGTGTTCCCTCAAAAACTGATAAAACTTGTTGTAGACCAGGAGAGTTTTTACAATTTTCCATGTGAGGACGTATACACCGCCTTAAAGCCGATACTAGGCTAAAATACAAAACAAAATACATAATGTTATACAGCTTATGAAACAATTTTATTAAAATGGGAACAACACTATATAGTGAAATTTCACACAAAGATGGGAAAGAAAGAGATAGAAAGATATATATAAATGCACATGGCAATAATTAACGTGAATATTTCTCGACTTTCTTGCATGTACAGTCAATGATATTTCATAACATACCGACAAGTTTGTAACCGTGTCCGTGGATTACCATCCGCATAATCTGAGTAACAGCTTGATACAGCATTTTCATCGCAACCTTCCGGATCTGCAAGTAGAAAACCAATTACTAGGACACACTAGACAGAGAGTTCTGCTACAGAGGTCAGTTTAATTAGAGATATTTATTTAATAAGTCATGACAAAGTCTTCAATATGACAAAACGGATCTTCATTACAAGCGATGAGATGTAACTTAGAAAAACATTTTATGGGGTATTATAAAGAATAAACTAAAATCAGGTTTAAAGGTCTGAAATGATTTCTTAAAACAATCAAGTAATTAACTGCTTATAACATGTATAAGATTAAACATTTAAAAAGAACCAGTACTAAAAAGAATTTTCAAATTGACATAGGACATATAGCTGGCTGTAACATATGAGCTACCGGATAACAGTTATCAATAAGAATACTGCATTTATCAGAAGTCTGAATTATGTCCAGATTTAAGAGGAATGCTTTGACATACTCCACAAACAGATGTAAATATAAAACAAAAGACAAAGATAACAAATATCTCATAATGGTAGACTTGCATACCAAATATTAGTTCAAATTAAAAGAATCAATCTTTTTTTATCATTTTGATTTTACATGTTCTGTATATATGTACATGTATTTATTCTAATTGTACCAAAATATAATTTATGGTAACTTTAGAAATGGGAAAACCATTGCTAAAATTCTGCTTAAGTCAGGTACAAGCTGAGTTATGTAAATAATGTGACCTGAAATTTAAACGCACCGTTGGTATTTAATTGTGTTTTATGTGCTTTAAACAGTTATCTGTTGCTAAGGATTGCCTTGTTTCGCATCAACTTTGCAAATAAGTGACATGTTTATTTAACAACATTGTTTTTATTCTGAACCGGTTAAACTGGTTTGAATAAAAACCAAAACGTTTTAGCCAATCGGTTTTTTAAAAACTACTTGAGAAGTAGATTGAATCGTTTCCAACCTGGTTTGCAAATATTATGCCCGCTTTTATCTGGTAAAATCACGAAGGAAGCTTTCTTCCAAACATAATGCCCGCTTTTATCTGGTAAAATCATGAAGGAAGCTTTCTTCCAAACATAATGCCCGCTTTTATCTGGTAAAATCATGAAGGAAGCTTTCTTCCAAACATAATGCCCGCTTTTATCTGGTAAAATCACGAAGGAAGCTTTCTTCCAAACATAATGCCCGCTTTTATCTGTTAAAATCATGAAGGCGACATATATTTCCCTAGCTAACTTTGGTTAAATATATATTTCGTCTTTTGGGTATTTTATCAACCTCTTGAGGAAAGTTTGGTTTCACAGTTTCCTAAACGACCGTCTAGTGCAGTAAAATAAACACTGTATAATATGAAAATGCCAAGATAATGACCGCCTTTGTCTGGTAAAATCACAAGAAAAGCATGTTCTAAAAACATAATACCCGCCTTTTCTGATTAAATCAAGGGGTAAGCCCAAACATGATGCCTATCTATTAAATATACCCGGTGAAACATGTCTTGCCAAGATAATGCCAACCTTTTCCTGGTAAAATCAAGAGGGAAGCATGTCTTACCAACATAATGCCAGCCTTTTTCTGGTAAAATCATCAGGAAAGCCCAAACCTAATGCCCGCTTTTATCTGGTAAAATCATGAGTGAAGCATTTCTTGACAACAAAATGCCTGTCTTTTTTTAGGGAAGCACAAACAAAATGTCCGCTTTTATCTGGTAAAATCACGTGGGAGTTAGGCCAAAACGGAAATCAATTTTCGAAAAGATCAGTTCTTCTTAACAAAACTGACCTGTCCTCTTGACTTTTTATTAGGAATATCCATAATAAGAAAACGATAGATTTCGCAGTTTATATATACACAAAGCACGAACTAACGTCTTTAGCAATGAACTTTAAGTTAATATATTACTAATTGTCTTAAAGCCTCGATCATTGATTCTACATACGGGTATGTGTTTGATATAAGTGTTTCGCATGATGCAGACAAAATAAACACTAACTTATGTTCCCTTATGCAAGTACGATACACAAGGTCATGATAACAAATTAAAAAAAGATTTAAGCGATTGATCAGTTTTGTCTGTCTTTACATAACCTACTTTATAAATTGTTTTCATGTTCCTTTCACAATATTTTGATTTCACACGTGGCGGGTGTAGCTAGCTAAACAAAAGGTGCTTATCTTTTCAGAGCACCCGGTATCATTTCCCTGGTGGAAGTTCACGTTTCTAACCTAACTTGTCAGTTTCAACGTTTTTACTTTGCTTCTGGATTGTGATTCGGACATGTATGTCAGTATGTTTGGTTTTTATTTCCATATTTCCTTGTAGCACTGCTATGACAACTTACCGCCACACGTTTCCCGTGTTACCTCAAAAGCTGACAGAACTTGTTGTAGGCCAGGAAAGTTTTTACAGCTTTCCATGTGAGGACTTATACACCGCCTTAAAGTCGATACCAGTCTAAAATACAGAACAATTATACAAAATGTTACATAAGAAGCTAATAAAACATTTTCTTAAAATGGGCACACACACACACACACACACAATAATAACAACAACAATCCAATAAACTACCCGAACACATAGTGGAGACACAATTTGTGATGCTACACACACATGCACACACAGACACACACATTGTAGTGATTAACGTAAATACACACATTCATTTTGGTGAACTACTAACATACATTTTGGTGGTTAACACAAACACATACATATACAGTAGGAACGCCAAAGCCGCTGGCGTAGGGATTCATTAAAATTTGTGAACTTGCAAAAATGAGATAAAAATGGGCAAAAAATGGCGAATCTTTGGACGAGGCAAAATCGGGAATTGTGTTTAATATATCATCGGATGTTAAGAAACAAGGCTATAACATAAAAAATCAGTATATATGAAACTCGTCTATAACTATTTTTTTCCGGTTACATTTTAATATCTTAATTAAGTGATAAAAACAAGTCACTGACTAAAATTTTAAAATTTGTTCTTCACAAGACCCCTTCTCATTTATCGTAACCCTCGAGCACCAAAATTATTTTTATACCAAAAGAAAGATCTTTTTGCAATGCACAATTTGATATATAACTCATCAAATAATTGTCTTTACACAAAAAGTGTCCAAGTTTTAAAGGGGAAAAATCGCCGCCAGTCCGGATTCTTGGGTACGGGTCGGGTCTATTTGACCTAGAAATTTTGTAAGTACTGCTTCCTAGCTGTGTTCTGTATTTAGTTTAGACACATAGAAGACGCAGAATGGCATGTATGATTGAAATTTTCTAGATTGACACCAACCCATGTTAAATTTCTGTAAATGCAATAATATGATTAAACAACAGCTTTAATATAACTACATTGTATTAAGGTTTTGCTTAAACTATCAATGCTGGATAAGCTTTTGTCAAGTAAACCAGCACTTGAAAGTGAAGATATATACTATATCCAAAAATTTAAATGTCTGGATAATTTATACTGTCCCTAATTTAGTCAATTTGATTACCATTTAAATTCTGATTTGCCAACAAACTGTTTAAGTTTAAATTTAACAAAAAATATAAATTCGTTAAAATGTTTTAGCTAGAATATCTAATATTATGTGTTAATTTGGGTGTTGTCTAGTGTTAATATTTCAGATAGACTGAAATAAAGTGCTTTTTATGGTCTAATAAAGATTTCCTTCCAGCTAAAATATTAAATCTCACTCTCAGGAGAATTTTCTGCGCTTTTTTAAAGACAGTTACAACACTCAAAACCAAACCGAGATATTGGCTAAAACAAGTAACATAGCCATTGGAGTCATGCAAGTTGATTTAAATACATGTACATTCAAATGTGTTTACTTGAGCTTTCACTACGAAATGAAATATATGCAGCTGAAAATCTTACAGTTGCAACATTCAAGTTCAATCAACTAGCAAAAGACCATAAAAACCACTGACAAGTGAAAAACAAGAGGCAATGTCACTTAAACTGCCAGTTTGAGACCAATGATTATAAAATATCCAAAAGCCACGTAAGATTAGAAGGTTAGTTATTGCACTCCTAAATTCTAATAAGCTAAGAAGTCAACAAACACCTATCCAACTTACATTACACAATGCCCAATTCCCTTTGTTTTAAGTATGCAGATAAAAGTAGAATGGGCATTTGCATATGGTATTTCAAAGTAACAAATGAGGAAAAAAATTTCTAAATCCAAATTGAAACAGTATATGACTGGCTAGTTGAATCTCAAATTTAAAATGCAACCAATAATAAATTAAATCTGTTAACTAAAATGCTACTAATGGATATAATATATAGCCAGTTTTCAAAACCCATGTGTTCAAATGGCATAGACTGCATACTCTATCATTGCTTCAACACTGAAAAGGAGAGGCATCATATGCTTACCACATATCATACAAATAATTAAACTTCCAATTGAATAGATGAACCATACAAACACCAAAAATGTTCAAGATAAAACAATCTTTTCTCCTCAAGTATTGTTTTTTGAAAATTTTGCAAAGGGGTGGTGACACTGGTGTTGACTTTTGAAACAGTTCCATACATGTGCATTGTGTGTATATAATATATTCTAACTGAATAAATAATCACACACCAAATATACACACATTGGCAGCCAATGCAATACGATAACAGATGTACTTGTTTCAATTTTTCTATAGCTAGGTCTATTTATGCCCATTTCTGCCCACACATTTAAATATGTTAATACTTGATTTGGTAATGGCAAGCAAAAACAACATCATGTCATCCATCAAACCTGAAATCTGGTATACAGTATAACCTATGTATAAAGACCACCCAGGGGACAGAGCAAAAGTGGACTTAATAGATATGTGGACTTTATTTAGAGGGCCACCTTAAACATGTAATGTTGATACTGGTATACAAATGAGTGAAAATAATACCTCTAAAAATACCTTTTTGTAAATTTTTTTAAAAATAATTTATTATTATTTTTCAAATAATTATTTAGAATTAATTATAGAAAATATTTGAAAAGCGCATTATAATCTTAATGTACTGTACATCTGATTACATGGTTATAGTATAGTATAGCATACAAAATTATATAGTGTTACAGCAATGACAGAGAACAACATCAAATATAGCCAGTTATAATAATAATAATAATAATAATAATAATAATAACTAGAGATTGTAACTGGGATACCAGTTACGTATGATTCCCCACCATCCATAAATAATTTATGGCATATATCTGGTGAAAAGACCCTAGCAGGGTAAGCGCTGGGTTGTAAAAGTCTGTCGTCAAGGAAATCGCCAGTTGTAAAATTTTGTTGCCAATTTCATTACTGTGTCGCCAAAAAGGGTAAATCTTGTGATTTTCACGTCACCTGCGTTTTTAATGTTGTGTATATATTGCCTTGATGAACAATTACATTTTAAAGGCAGTTGTGTATAAAGTACATTTGTACCGCGCCGACCTGGTAAACTAAAAAAAATCATACCTTGATTGCTTTTTAAAATTTCTTTGAAAGTTAAAGTAGATTGGAATTTAAGTTTTCGGTTGAGAAAAATCGTACATTAGAAGGCCTTTTCGGCATAGGAAGTGACGTTTTCAATGAATTTTATTGAATAAGAAAACTCTTAGAACTCCTCTCAGGCCTCTGATTTGGCGTCGCCGCGTATTACAATGAATGAACACGTATGGGAGGGTTTGCGCTGGGCATCGTTAACTGCGATTTTTTTCTTTAACTTGCGACAAAACGCGGCGCTTTGCGATTTTTCTGGCCACAAGTTTTCAAAGTTCACCGGTATCTTGGTCACCAGTAATTAACAGGTGATAACACATTGAAGCCAGTGACGGATTGGCCAGTGTCACTGAATAAACACAGTAATTAACGACTGAGTTGATTAAGATCGTTGTCTTAGGTGCGAATGTAAGACCTTCTAATGATGGGCAGGTAGATCCAAGTAATATTGGAGCGTCTCGACACTGCCTGAGGATATACCCAGGTGCCCTCCCGATGTCGTCAGACAGTATAAACACCGATGAACTCGGAACTATTGTAAAATCCAAAATAAAATATAATAAAAGTTACCCTTTGTGATGTTTATTTAATATTTTTCTAAAAAGTTTATTGATTAATAATCGATCGTGATTCAATGCGCAATATACATCATCTATAGGAGGCCATCTGTTTGTATTTTAATTACGCGACTTATATCGGTTATTCCTATATGTTTGAGGTTCATGATCATAACGATACATCTACTCAGTCAATATAGTAAAAGACGGACATTTTTATATGAAGCATGTGTGTTAACTCTGTGTATAGTGTGTTGAAATAAATCGACGCTGTATATATAGTCCGATTTAAAAGACCCCCTCTATTGAAAAAAAACGTATTTTTTAACACATTGAGGTACATATTAGTTTTAGGTGTAATATACGGAATAAATCTCATATTGTTATTTCCAGCATCTAAAAGACTCAGATCTTCATTGCTTCGATTATTTAGGTGTTTTTGATGCAAAAGAAATAAAGTCGACTCTCGTTAATTCGAAATCGGTTGAATCGAAATTTCGCTTCAATCGAAATTTCGCTTAAATCGAAATGATACAAATGGTCTCGTCAGATCGCTATGTATTTCTATGTAAATTTGTTAGTTAATTCGATATGCCGAATTTGAAGCGAATTTTCAGTCCAAATTACGTAATATTACAGAAAATTCCCATGTTTAAATCGAAGTGAACTTTCAGTCCAAATTACGATAATTCCAATGTTTAAATCGAATAAAAAAGACACAAAATATTTTATCTTAAACTTGAACAATACCTGAAATAATTGTCCATCTCTTATTTGAAAAGTGTTAATAGTAACAGAGTGGCGGCTTACTCGGAAGATTCATTTCCGACTAAAACTACAAATTTTTGTACTCGACATACCAGTCATTAGGAAAGTGTCAGTCAGTAAACAGGTAAAAGGAGACATTTCATTGGTATAAACTTAAAAAAGTGGGCAGTCTTCTACTTCCACAGTCAGTGATTAACAGAAAACCCCCAAGCCATTTGATTTATCAAGGCAAATTGTATACACCATTCATCTCATTGTGTAAGGTTTTAAGTACAGGCGTGTGACGTGACAAGCTTTGGTTTTAAAAATCGCCAAGTTTTTAACGGTCACTAATCGGATTAACTCATAGGTATAATTGAGGTGTCGTAACCAGCTTATGTCTATTCAGAATTGGTTTCCCCGGGTATTTAACTACGTATTTATTTACACCCACCCACCCACCTTCATGATAACGAAAACGAACGCGTCTTGATTATCTACACAGACAACAGATTATTGGTACCAAATTTCATCTAAATCCATCAAGCCGTTCCCGAGATATGCTTCAGCATATGGTCCTGACGGAATAATAATAATAATAAAAATAAAAATAATAATAAGAAGAAGAAACAGAACGAAAACAATATGATTCCCCACCTTCGGTGGTGGGGAATCATAATAATAATGATAAATCGTGTCATTAAGGTATTTCTTATTTTCCATGCCTTTGTCAGATATTTACACAATTTTGAAGTAAGTATTTCAGAATCTGCTTTGAATAAAGATATAAATTTATATTTATTTATAAATAACAAAGACTAGTTAATCCAATATTGTAAATAGTTAGGTTACACGCATGTTATTTGCTTTATTCTAATTAAGTTTTTATTATTATAACAAAGACTAGTTATACCTTCTGATCTAATGACTTCAGTCATTGACATGAGAATAAGGACTTCAAATATTTATTCCTCTTTTTTTTTTTACTTTTTATAACTCAACTATACATTTTGCAACAAAAATATATATTAATTATATATTTCTAATCTTAATGCATTAAGAATATATTAATTACAATGCACTTGGTTAATTTGTTTCCATAACCTTTAGACTAAAATTATAAAAAATTAAAATAAAGTTGATTGAAAAAGTGGACTTTATGGACATGTTGAGTAGTCATTTGGTACTAAAAATGGTTATCTTTATTCACATTAGACAGGTGGAATTTATATGGAGGGTCATGATGTAGTAAAATCCATTGGGGATACTTCATACTGGTTGCTATAGACAGGTGGGCTTTATACAGAGGTGGACTTTATAGCAGGTTATACTGTCTTTGCAAAATTTATTTTACCACTCGCTTGTTATTTACTCTGAATTAGGATAGTGGGTATATGTAAACATTCAGTTGGACACAGTTACATATGCAAGTTATTTAAAGATCCAGTTTGTATATTGATAATATGCCCACTCCTTGGAGAAGATACTGGTTGCATTGATTGTGAAGGTTATCTTATGACGTATGATGTTTCAAAATATGCTTTATTGAACATCTCTCTCTCTCTCTCTCTCTCTCTCTCTCTCCCACACACACACACAGAGAGAGAGAGAGAGAGTGCGAAAATGCAATAAAAGAGAGACAACTCTTGATAACGTATGCATGCAGGGTTTCAAACGTTTAGGTAACCGATCAGTGTTTGAATTATATTACTTTGTCAGGCTAAGGATTTTGATTGGAAACTTGCGAAACATGGTGATTTGAACATGTGACTTAATGATTCTCCGAACCGGTACCGTATCGCGTGATAATAATTTTAACAAGTTCCAATGTCATTTTCAACTTGACATTGGAACATCGATCATCGCGGGGGCAGCCATATTTGTTTACATTGACAACCAAATGTACCATCCAGATTTTCACTTTATGAAGATATGCACCAGAAAGGTTTTAGTTTGAATTTAATTTTGGATGCGTTATTGTATGTTTTACAAAAGATAGAGTGATAATTTTCTTTACACAAAAAGTTTTGAGGATTGACAAAAAATTCCTAGTGTTTCTGTCGTGATATCAATTGGCGTCAAGAAATAGAATATTTTGTGTGAATAATAATGTTTTATATCAAATTTGTACTAAAATTTCAAAATATTTGTTATTCCGGCATATAATTCACTGGTGCACAGTGCTTAATTATATTCTATAATATTTTATCGTTCGTTTAAAGGCGGGGGACTTTTTCGGCCATCAGACACTTGCCAAAAAGTAATCCCAATTTTCAAAACGACGAAAGGATAACAAATTGTAAAACCGAAACACAATTCTTGGAAAAAGCCGGGTTGGCGTTCCTACTGCGTAGTGGTGCTAGAACAAATACATATATATTAATACTGGTAATTAACACATACACAAAACATATACAAACAACCTATGAAATTACCCAAACACATCATGATGTTTAATACATAGAGACAAAAACAAAGTACGGTGCATAACACACACACGCACACACACACATACGCACACACACATACACACACACACACACACACACACATATATATATATATATAACCCTCCTGTTTATTGATGGAATAAAACGGTGTAATATTTTTCATATTACACAGGTACCCATGTAATATCACTTGATTGTGACGTAATAAGTTCTCACGTATCTGATCGCGCCTAATGACGTCATTTGAAAACTGTGTCTGTCTGTTGTTTATTTTTAGACTTTCCTATTCTTTGAAAAATAATTTTGATGCATTCGAAAAAATATAACATAATTTAAACTAACAAGCTGGTTTTGTCTCTTTTATTTTAGGTGATTAATTTACTTTTACTATACCTAAATAGAACTATATTCTTACCTGCGCAGTTAATTTGGAGATGATTTGTCTGACCTAGATAGAAATCGTCTGTTTCTATATGGCATCAAATAACATGTACATGTCATTGTGCCTCGGTATTTTGAGTTATGTGATATATAGAATCTTAGACTCGTGAGGGTTTAATATGAAATTTATTAAACTCGTTTAATAAATTTCATATTAAACCCCCACTCGTCTAAGATCCTCTATATATGCACATTATAGTGATTCACGTGAAATATTATTTCATGCTGGTATGTAGTGTAATATTTCATAACATACCGACAAGTTTGTAACCGTGTTCGGGCATTTTGAACAGCATTTGCGTAATCTGTGTAACAGGTGGATATAGCATCAGCATCACAATCTCCTAAAGCTACAAGGAGAAAATAATCAATAATTTGAACAAATCAAGGCCACATAGATATTTCTGCGTACTGAGATTAGAACATTTATCATCTCAAGTTTGATTGGAGACGTTCATCTAATCAGTCATGATATCTTTAATATGCTAAAACGTATCTTCATTACAAGTGACGAGATACAACCTAGCACACCATTTTATGTGGTATTATTAAAAGTAAACTAAAATAAAGTTTAAGCGTCTTAAATGTTTTCTTAAAACAATGACATAATATAAACAATCATATAATAGGCTTCTTATAAGAAGAATCCATTTAAAAAGAACCAGCACTAAAAAAGAAAGTTTAAGAATATCTTAAAGCTTGCTGTAAAAGATGAGTGGTCGGATAACAGTAATGTATAACAATACTAAATTGCTGATAACTCGCCATTTATCAGAAGAGCTACAAGAAAATACTCCACAAAACGATGTAAGTATAAAATAAAAGACAAAGATATATATATATATATAAATATCGACCACCAGTGGTTAATTTAAGTGAGAAGAACAAAATGTCCAGGAAAAGTAGCAGAACAACACTGTATCTTCTGTCAAGGTTTATGTTTTGAAAACAATGTTTCATAGTTTTGGAGAATTATTCCAGAACAAGGGTCTGGACAATCGGAAGTACGAAATTATAACTTTAATAATTAAATTGAATTTATTTTATTGAATCCCACTTTTTCTTTGAATGGTGGGGGTGAAAAAAGATACCAAATTGATATATAAACCTTACCCGAGCACTGGCTAGCTATGGACGATTATAATCCTTACCTGAGCACTGGCTAGCTATGGACGATTATAACCCTTACCCGAGCACTGGCTAGCTATGGACGATTATAACCCTTACCCGAGCACTGGCTAGCTATGGACGATTATAACCCTTACCTGAGCACTGGCTAGCTATGGACGATTATAACCCTTACCCGAGCACAGGCTAACTATGGGCGATTATAACCCTTACCCGAGCACTGGCTAGCTATGGGCGATTATAACCCTTACCCGAGCACTGGCTAGCTATGGACGATTATAACCCTTACCCGAGCACAGGCTAACTATGGACGATTATAACCCTTACCTGAGCACTGGCTAGCTATGGGCGATTATAACCCTTACCCAAACACTGGCTAGCTATGGACGATTATAACCCTTACCCGAGCACTGACTAGCTATGGACGATTATAACCCTTACCCGAGCACTGGCTAGCTATGGACGATTATAACCCTTACCCGAGCACTGGCTAGCTATGGACGATTATAACCCTTACCCGAGCACTGGCTAGCCATGGACGATTATAACCCTTACCCGAGCACTGGCTAGCTATGGGCGATTATAACCCTTACCCGAGCACTGGCTAGCTATGGACGATTATAACCCTTACCTGAGCACTGGCTAGCTATGAACGATTATAACCCTTACCCGAGCACTGGCTAGCTATAGACGATTATAACCCTTACCCGAGCACTGGCTAGCTAAGAAAGATTATAATCCTTACCCGAGCACTGGCTAGCTATGGACGATTATAACCCTTACCCGAGCACTGGCTAGCTATGGACGATTATAACCCTTACCCGAGCACTGGCTAGCTATGGACGACTGTGCCTTTTCCAGCTGTGTGTACATTGGGTTTCCACGGCATTCATCCTGGAATGGAACTATGCAGGATTGAAAACCACTGTAGGCTCTGCAAATAGAAACAGTGATATGTTTTGTGTATTTATGAATTAATAATTTATACTCTTACTGAAAATCAATTGTATATATATATATATATATATATATATATATATATATATATATATATATATATATATATATATATATATATATACATGTATATAGGCACAGGACCCAGTTTCACATTCTTAACTAAACTTTTCTCCAACTTAAATGTATGCAAATTTTGTCTCATGAATATCTTTGCATGTATGTTAATTTTACTCATTATAGTAAATATGCGCCTAGAAGGGACTAATACTTTATAACTGGACGCCATGTTTTGTCAATGTTGGTCTTAAAATAAATTTAAAAGTGACCGCATAACAAATGCAACAGAAACAATTCCCTCCATATTTCAATAGATAGTACGTATATTTAAATGTATGCGCTACTCCTATATATGCCTTATACTCTGAAATCATTGTTTTTGTGGTGTCCAATTTTGTGGTTCTAAAATAATTATTTTATGTGGTTGAAAAATCGTGGTTTGTTGCTTCTATTACACGATATAAATCAATTCAAAGATCAGGGTCTCCATGAAAAGGACGAAAAGCTGCACGCCATAAAATAAAATGATTTTACATTTAAATTCATATATAAAGAAAGAATTTAATTTATTTATGAAGCAGTTCCGGTGTTTTCAACTACTGAAAATATTAAGTACATTTATTATATTTATGATTCTAAGTTGCGTATGGGGGAAGAATAGTGCCTTTTTACAATGGAAGAGTGACATTGACAATTGACATTGAACATTGACAAATTGTGGTTTTTAAGTTATTTTCAGTTGAAAAGGTATTTCCAAGCTTTAAGCTTCATTTAAGGGGACTCCAAAATTTCGGGTTGGAGCTATACTTCAACTGTGAGGTCAACAATATATTTTTACAAAATATTTAAAAAATATAATAACTGGTTTTGTGATTGTAACGCGCAAAATAACACACGTGTGGAATGTAGGTCAGCGGGTCAAAGTGTGAAAACTTTAGCAAGAATACAAACAAGATATTAATCTAGTTTCCCGAAGGCCACGGCAATTACTGGTTCACCCGGTGTCAGTATAATGTGACTGGGGTGGTACGCTTGTCTGCGGTGTACTGACTCTGTGAGCTAGCACGTTAAAGTCGCCCTGAGTGCGCGCTAGTACAAGGCAGACCATACAACACACTCGCACTTCACATGCATACACGAAATTGATAATAGATTAACCCATAGAGATTAATTAATTAGTTCGCGAATAACTGAAAAAGTGCTGATGCGACGTTTACCATAATTCATCCAACAGACCAACCAACCGAATATCTTATTTAAATCAATAATAATGCTGTATTTGCCCTACATCTTGATCGCCCAAAAAACATCAACTGTTGTCAAGGACAACCAAGATGTATCTGAGAAAAGTGAATAACAATAGTTTTTATTTCTAAAACATTCCGTCAGAACAAGACCAAGATAACACACACACACACACACACACACACGTTGGGACACATGACAGTGGCGTACCACCCTATACGCAAAAACGCAAGTGCGTACACATAAATTGGTCACAAAAACTATTTTAAAATAAAAGAGAGAGAGAGAGAGAGAGAGAGAGTGTGTGTGTGTGTGTGTGTGTGTGTGTGTGTGTTTTCCAAATTTTCCAGCTAGTTTGTATGGAGCCGTTATCGGTTTACACTCTTATAATCTTAAACTTTAAAGCTTCAGTAAACAGTCTGTAGTTTGAGGGTTATTCCGTAGACAATAGCCAGTGTCCCAGTCTCTTTGGTTTTTTTTTTTTATTTTTTTTCGTCTCAAATATTCGCACAAAACATAGACTGGATTGAATAAGATTGCATGGTGTTTTACCCCAATTCAAGAATATTTCACTTATCCCGAGGCAGTCAGTTCAGGAATGGTGATACAAACGCAGAGAACATGTGTGATTAAACCTGGTACCAAACCTTCTACTCCCAAGGATCAGTAGGATCCGCATATTTAAAATTTGTAATTAATGTCCAATTTGTATCAAAAATTTAACACGAGAAGGTATTGTATATCTGTCTCAAAATGCATTTTGGAGCATATAGATTTTAAAAAAAATTCCGGGGAGCATGCCCCCGGATCCCCCTACCGTGGTCGCGCCTTTGGCGCTCCAAGTTTGCATACACATATAATCAGGTCACGGTACGCCGCTGCATGAATTAAAAAACAAATTAAGTGAATTATTATCCCTAGCTTTGTAAATTGCATTTTTGGTCAAAGGGACATAACTCCCAAGAAGATTTACGCATTTAATATCAGTTTTAATGCTTTCGCATCAAATTTCGTAAAATATTCACCATAGGTTAAAAGAATTACTCCCTCCGAACAATAAGTGTATGGACGGTCAGAAGGAGGGACATACGTTCGAAATTAATACCCCTCTTTCAGGTAAAAAAACTTAAGAAAAGTTGTTTTTAATGAATTAGAGGAACAAGATTATAATACGTACCGACATATAACAGCCACTGTAGGTTGTGCCTCAGATGATATCGTGGATGCATATCTTTCAGTGCATTGTTGGATGGCTGCGACATTACATCCCGTCTGACTCCTTACCAGCAAAACTGAAAAAAATGAATAAAAACACTAATAAATTTCATTTCTGAAATCTCAGCAAGGGCTTACAATGTAAACCAATAGGTGCGTGATCAATGCCTCTTAACATTTGTATAGGACGTTTTTGAAAACTTTAACGTCTCGGAATAACGTCGTTTAATAGGAAAACTTCATCTTATGCGATTCCATATCCATTGGAAATAAGTGTTCCGCACAAACATTAGCGGGCATCACGCGGCAAACTCAATGCTACAATTTTTCTGGCTCATGTACTGTATAAAACAAAATCAGATATCGTTTAAATGTTGTTTATTTTGAAGCAGACCGTTGAATGACAAAGCTAGATTTTGCAAACATTTGGCGGACTTGACCGTTAATTTATCTAGGCAGGGTAGGGGATTTAGGCGATGAGTACCACTATATAATGTCTTGTCCTACATTTATTCAAGAAAGAAATACTTATATTCCTTTTTATTATAGAAATAATCACAACTCTTTCAAATATTTTCAACTGTTTTCATGTAAGAAATCTTCTATACTCAATAATTTAAGTACATTTATCAGATATATTAACAAGAGGATGAGTCCTCTGGGCTAATCTTATATTTATACTTATACAGTAACTGTTATATATGTATTTATATGTTCTCAACGTTGTATTGTTTACAATTAGAGAATAAAGAAATTGAATTGAATTGAATTGAATTGGAAATATTGAATATTACAGTCAGCTGAAACTCGTGATGTTTTTCTACCACACAGGGTAGCTAAGTAGTAGAGCGTCTGCATGAAGAGCGGAACGCCGTGGGTTCGAATCCCGGACGTGTCATACATAAGATTGAAATTTTAGATACCACTTTCTCGTCTGACGCTCGGTATTAAGAGGACAAAGTATTGGCTAGTTCATCTGTGTTAAGATAATGTAATTGGTGGAGAGATATGTTTGTGGTATACTAAATCTGTGAGTTGGCACTTGAAAATCGCCCTGAATGTGGGATAGTACATGGCAAACTATAAAACACACGAGTAGTTCGCGCATCCCATGCATACATGCATGGACATACTGCCATATACTATTTTTTAAATTTAATCACAAAATACATTTAAATGGCATATATGTTTTTTAATGTATTTAATGGTTAAATTTTAAATAATGTTATGTGCCAGTAGCAACTCGGTCTTTGAATAATTCTTATATATTAATAAACTTGCTATAGTCCCAAATAGCTGTAAAAATTACTGATGTGACGTTTTATCATATTACAACAACAAGTACTAGCTACCACATGGATACTAATAATGGATTCTTATAATACATGTACAATGATACAATTCTACGTAGTAGATTCAAGTAGAGAAATCGTGTTTAATGCATAAGGTAAGCTTTTTTTCACTTGTAATAAGGCGTTTTCATTATGGTGGAGAAAACCTGAGCACCCGGAGAAAGACACATACTTTCGGAAAAAACTGATCAACTTTCTCCCAAGAGAATATGTCCGTGTGAGATTCGAACCAAGGGCAGAGAGAAACTCTGTGAACTGTAAGTTGAATATTTAGAGCACTTAACCTCCGAGACACCTTAAACCCGACGTGTGGGTTTCAAGTGGCTTAAGAATAGGAAATACGCTTGTGGACTAGATTAACATAAATCTAGAGATAAGAAGTATGTTGGATAACATATTAATTGGTATATATTTAGTTCATCAAGGGAACTACGGAGGTTGGGTGATATAAAAGCATTCTTACGGACCACAGCACTTCTCAATACCTTCGAATCCCCATCGGTGGATCCTAGTTTCAACAAGCAAATTACTAGTAACTGATTTAGGATCTCCAACTAGTGAATACATTGTTTTTTGTTATTTGCAGTCGTACCTACCTAGGGAAATTAGCAAACCGACTCACTTGAAGGATATGCGCATTTCGTGTCAATGTTGATGCTTGGCACCAAGTTTTGTAAAACAGCAGTGGCGGATTTAGGGGAGGGGTTGCGGGGGTTGCAACCCCCCCTTTGAAAAATTTAAAGAGAGAGAGAGTGAGATATTGACTGATTAAAATTATTTTCTTGGCCCCCATCGGGGCTCTGCCCTAGACCCATCGTCTCTGGAAGCTCGCGCCTTCGGCGCTCGCATCTAGCATTGATATAATTCTCGCCCCTCCCCTTAAAAAATCCTGTATAGATCTCAACCCCCCTTTTAAAAAATCCTGGATAGTTCTCAACCCCCCCCCCCCCTTTCAAAAAATCCTGTATCCGCCCCTGAACAGTGCTGTATAGGTTTACAAAACTTAGCACTCGGGATTATGGTTTAGTCAAAACATGAACGATAAAAATCACCGATTGATTGATTGATTGATTGTTTGATTGATTGATTGATTGATTGATTGATTGATTGATTACTGATTGATTGATTGATTGATTGATTGATTGATTGATTGTTGATTGATTGATTGATTGATTGATTGATTGATTGATTGATTGATTGATTGATTGATTGATTGGTCAGGGTCGTAGCTGGGTCCGAGATATCATGTAGGCACAGACGCATGTTTGCAGAGTGCCGATGGGAGTGGGTGCTGGAGGAGTTTGGGGGAGGGGGTTGACCCCCGGCGAAGAGAGGGGGGTTTCGTTGTCGTAGACCTTTGTCGTTTGGTTCGTCACCAGTATAATACTATGAGTTCATTTAAATGTATTTTTCCATCTGAGGACTAAGGGAAGCAATACAGACAAAGTCGAGATATCTCTCAAAAGTGTTTTTGTACCGTCTTCATTCTCACAGAAATAATATAAATATTAATTTAGTATAAAAATGCGTCTATGCAATACCCGAGTTTCTAAAACATGAAACATCTGCTTATTGACGAGAGTGGATGTCCCTTCTATTTTACTTTCGAGTGTGTGTGTTTACAATCAATCTCTCTCTCTCTCTCTCTCTCTCTCTCTCTCTCTCTCTCTCTCTCTCTCTCATAGCGTGGAAGGGTATATTTGCATATGTAGCACAATATGCGTTCACCCCCCCCCTCTCTCTCTCTCTCTCTCTCTCTCTCTCTCTCTCTCTCTCTCTCTCTCTCTCTCTTTGTGTGTGTGTGTGTGGGTGTTGGTGGCGAGTTTCGTGAAAAAACTTTATTTGTCCTATTGTTCTGGATCAAGTTGGATTTAAATGTAATTTGCCCTACAGATAATTATATAACTCCCGCATGTCTTCAATCCGGAGCTGTGTTCACTATTCATTAAAACATTTTGTGGTATGTAAGAGTTACGTGGAATGCCATAACCAAGAATAATAGAACAATTTTAATTGTATTTAACCAAATTCTTCAAAAAGTTAAGCTATACTGTGAAGAAACTTCTATAAAAAAAAAATAATATATTTTTTTCTTTTTATATCAAAATTAACATAAAAATATAACATGTATCTACAAAGTTGATTTTAAATACATTACTAAACGACACCAGAATGAAGTGATTCCAGATATCGTTATAAACCAGCATTACTTAATGTTAATCAATTCTGTTTCCTGGGCTGTTCTTAACAGAATAGTGTAAGATATCGGAGTAATCTCTGATATCAAACGGGAAGGTGGTTCATTATATCCGTGATGGATGTTTTGACCACTCGCCCTTTCGGGGCGCTCTCTCAATTCTCATACTATTTCTGACTGTTTACAATTCTGATTTCTGTCTTGTATTGTACAGTTGGTGTTCTATTGCTTACAATAGCCATCATCTGCCCCTGGACTACTGTTGCCTCGTTGCATCTGTGGTTCAGGGTTCAACTCTCCTGGGCTACGGTTGCCTAGTGGCGTTTGTAGTCCAGGGTTCCACTTGGTCATTGGGTATCTATCCTCTATTCCTGGTCGATTGCCTAGTGAGTAAAGGCTTTAATCACACGGTGCCTAATGAACACTGCTGTTTTATGGCATCAGCGCAACACGGGCAAAATTTCTGCACCTCAGTCCATAGCTGGTGACGTCTCGGTGTCAGTGAAATATTCTTGACTGGTATGTAAAATGCTATCACTGAATTTATGATTAACTTTTAAAGTGAAGGTACAAATGTATACATCCGTTGCGAATTTGCCCCTCAAAACAATGCACGAAAAAACATATCAGGAGTTGAGCAACACATGAAGGACGGCTGGTAAATTGCTGATGTGGAGTAAAACAACGGGCTATCCTCTTTCCTTGGAGTTAATCTCTGGATTTTTTTTTCAATTTCATACTTGTTTAATTTAAATCGTTGTCATTAATAATCCGTCCTCTGGCTGATTCTGGTTGCCATGGTACCACTATGCATACGCTTTTTGAAAATTAGTTTGAAGAAGATCGGAAGGCGTGGACCACATGAACATTAAGAGTAATTAAGATGTAAGAATGTGAAATTTTTTGTGTGACTAAAACAATATACAACCAATCGACCACCCTTCTTATCCATGATGTTATTAATGTGTAAAGCTACTTTTAACCATAAATACGCCATGACTTTAAATAAAAAAGTGTGTGTGTGTGTGTGTGTGTGTGTGTGTGTGTGTGTGGCGGGAGTTGGGGGTGGTCCGGGAAATTTTTAAATATTTTTAATTTTAAATAAAAAAACACGCAATTCGAAGTGATTTAATGTCTTTATAACACATTATACGCTGTAAATATTTTATACCGAAATCGTTATATAATTGAAAGAGAAATTTTGACTTTATTTAAATAGATTGCTGTCAAATGATTTTTTATAGCAGGATATTTCTCTGATTTGTGTTTTTGAAAACGCTTAGTGCCTCGTCATAGTCTATGTTAAATGCGGTCGCTCAGTTAGTTCAGTGCTCGCTTCGTATGTGGAAGGTTGTGGTTCGAAAACCGGCCAGGCAGACCAAAGACTTGAAAAGTAGCAGTCTTCAGCAATTATAAATGAAAGTCACCGATCCTTTGGATGAGATCTTGACACGGTAAGCGTGACACGCGAAGAACACTCACTGCACAATGCCCTACACGCGCTAGAAACTTGTATTAATTAAATTCTTAATACATTTAAATATTTGTCAAAATAACGTGTAGGCACGTGTCTTTTGGCCTTAAGGTAGTTACGATTGATTGATTGATTGATTGATTGATTGAGTCGAGAGTATTTCAGTTATATAGAGACGTCACTATTGGTGGGGTGGCAGAAATTTTGCCTTTGCAGAGCGCTCAGGGCAAGGTTTCTTTGACCTGCAACGCGGCATCGGTTTTTACGGTTTCTAAATGTCGAGTGCTTGGCGAAAGAACAGTCATTACCTACTTTCACGTCTTGGTCCGATCTGGAAGGAATTCGAACCCACAACCTCCAACATATGGAGCGATCATTCTACCAAGTTAGCTACCGCAATGGTATAAAAATAGACTATTATGTCAAATCGAAATGAAACACTTTGCTAGACAAACGTTTTTACTTTTGCACCTATATATATTTTAAAAGGACATTACTACCGAGCAAGATGTCTTTTTTTCAAAACAGTAGAGAAATCATGACTTTGTTTGATTAATGTACATGTAGATATTCGTCTTTACTTTTAATGTGCCGCAAAGTCAATTAACGCCAACTTAAATGTAGCGTGAAACAGAGTTAATGGTGACTGTCTTTCATGGTAAAGTCAAGTAACAGGCCCGGGGTTAAACGTCCCAGTCAAGATTTTTTCACTGTATATATGTATATACATGTATAATTGAGGCAGTCAGTGCTAGGATTGGTGAAGGAAACCGTAGTGTCCGAAAAAAAAACAACCTACTTGTGACAAGCGAACTACCTAGGATCCTTAAGCCATTCGGCCATCAAGGGCCCACTCAACAAGAATATACACCCTAGCATCAAAATTCAAATTACAATAATATGATAAAAGGCCGCTGTAAAACCAAATGACCGTAATTTTACTTCCACCTAGAAATAGACGCCAGGAAGTGTGAAAGTGTGAAACTATTTAAAGAAACGATAATAGTAGTGTCATATACCATTTTTTGAATTTAATCATAAAATACATTCAAAAAATGGTATATGACAATATTGTCATATACCATTTTTTGAATTTATTTTATGATTAAATTCAAAAAATGGTATATGACAGTAGCGTCTTAAATATCGTGATACATTTAAAATTAATTTTGAAATGATAATTGTATGTTGTTTTTTTTAATAAAATAAAATAAATTGAATAATTGATTTTGTTTATGACAAAGTAGCAGTGATCTTAAAAAATGCTAAATGCTAGGCGGACATGGCCGAGTCGTACCGTCACTGGCTTCCGAAGTCAAGGGTCAGGGTTCAAACCTCACTCATGACTTGGAAATTTTCTGAGATGATTTTCATCTCCTGTCCATACTAGAGCCGTAAAAAGCTCATTACCAGAATAGTCTTTCGGATGAGACTCAAAACCGAGGTCCCGTGTCTCAGTGCACGCTAAAGAAACCTCTGTAGAGTTCGAAAAAGAGTAGTCCGCCTGTGGCCGCTAAAAAGACGCTTACAACTAGAAGCGAATGAAACAGACTGAGCGATAAGATAAGATAAATAATACGTACCATGAGAAGCCAAGATAATGGACAGATACAATACGTCCATATTAGCTGATGTCAACAATATAATTACAATGAAAGCTGAGAGTAAAATCTAGTTTTATAATTGTATTCTAGATATAATCAGGATGTTGGAGTAAGGAGAAATGAAAACACACTTAAAAACAGACACTTGACCGCCCTAAATCTCCGGATGTAGAAATACTTAGATTTATACCGTGAGTGGCATTCTTGGTTTATAATATAACAGTGCTATTGTCACGATTATACAATGAGGTACATTCAGTGTGATTTTGTACCAGGTTGTAAATTCTAACTCCAGTATATGATAAATCATCATCAGACTCTTCTGAAAAGGGCATCTATTTCTAGGTGACGTTCAAAATAGCGTCATTAATCTTTGAAGGAGATTTGGCTATTATAGTATGCTTTAGTACCAGAAATGTCTAATACTTATATGATACATCACCATACTCTTCCTGAAAAGGTAGGCTTTGTCGTACATTTAGTGCACATTAGGAAGTACAGAGACGTTAATTCTAATTCCAGTACATGTATTTGATTTATCACCGCTCTTATCTGAAAAGGCGTCTATTTCTGGATGACGTAAACATTAACGTCATGACTTTGTAGTACATTTAGTACATATTGGTACAGGGTGTGAATTCTAATTCTAGTTCATGTATTTGATTTATCACCGCTCTTATCTGAAAAGGCGTCTATTTCTGGATGACGTAAACATTAACGTCATGACTTTGTAGTACATTTAGTACATATTGGTACAGGGTGTGAATTCTAATTCTAGTTCATGTATTTGATTTATCATCGCTCTTATCTGAAAAGGCGTCTATTTCTGGATGACGTAAACATTAACGTCATGGCTTTGTCGTACATTTAGTACATATTGGTACAGGGCGTGAATTCTAATTCTAGTTCATGTATTTGATTTATCATCGCTCTTATCTGAAAAGGCGTCTAATCTCGGTGACGTAAACATTAACGTCATTTTGCTTTGTAGGAGATTTAGTACAGGGCGTGAATCATCATCATGTAGTAGAGTGAATTCATTTATTCTAGTTGTGTCTAAATTTTCGCGGTTTTTGCGGATACCTACGAAATTGCATGTTCACAAAATAGGGGAATGAAGTAAATGTATCTTAAATATTAACCCTATAGATATTATATTAGTCTTGATATTGATGTATACATGTATGATTGCGTTCAATCAAATCTATATCTTTTGGTTTATTTTATGTTAAGGTGTATCCATAAGTAGAACATGACAAATGTTTGTTTATTGTATGAAACCAACTCGAAAATTGATTAGAAAATATTTAAAGAAATATCTATCAGATGCAATACAAAACCTGATTTTGACACTTCAGCCGTAAGTAGGACAAATTGATGTCCAACAACGTACTCTTGTTTGTAAGTGGTGACAACGAACTTGATAAGCGTATTGTATTATACCTCACAATGTTTGTGTAGACTAACACGTCTGTAGGTATTTACAATGAAACAAATTAGGTAAATAGGATTGTATATTTCCGTAAAAAGTCATCATTTCCTGATGGAAATCATCCACCAATATAACAATTTTATCACAAAGCGAACACATGACAGTATGGGTAGTCTCCCTTTAACCGTAAAACTTAGACGGCGCGGTAACTCCTAATTGATTTTACGTCCAAGTTAAGAATATTTGACTTGCATGTATATCGCGACGTCACCAGCTTTAGATGGAATGGTACTATATATTTTTACTTTTACCGTGGGATTATGACAATGTATAATTCGAATTTTAGGGTCATCCTATTATTCACCTATAATTTATTTCATCTCCCTCCGCATATTTTAATGTCTGCAGATTATTCTGGTCAGTTGCTCAGACCACTGATATATGCTTTAACAGCTGCCAGGAGCCTACTACAACAGACGAATACTAGTATTCTGTGCAGCCATAGTAACCTCAACAAGCCGCTTAAGTTAATAATGCCTGTGATGGATCATAGATTTATTCACCCGTAATGCTTATTTGGTGTGTGCATACATACAATACAATCAAGTCGAAAGTTAAAGACTGAGCTAACAAAATGGAGTCGACTCTCTGAGATATGGTTAGCTAGTGACCGAAAAACTCGAGAGATAAATAAATGATGCCGTAATGGTATAGCTAACTAGAAGCCGATATGAGCTGCCGATTCGTCATGAATTTGTTAGCTCAGTGCTAAACTTTAGACAGGTCTGTACTGTAGGTTGGCGATCTCTAGATATAATCGAAATCCCCTGGTATCATCAATACCTGGTGTTATTCATCATTAGTATTTTAGCTGGTAACTTCTAGATATAAGTGAAATCTCTTGGTATTATCAATACCCATTACACTAACCACGTTCTACAGACCTCTCGAAGGTTTAACACTGATTTAACGAAATTGTGTCGATCCAAGGCTGCCAAGTGGCCGAGATATGGATAGCTAATGAAAGGTATGAAAAGCTGACGAGAGAGAGGTAGCAGCTGTCGAAATACAGCTAAGGAGGGGCGGAGATACAGATATGGAGGGGCTGAGAAACAACTATGGAGGGGCGGAGATACAGATATGGAGGGGCGGAGATACAGATATGGAGGGGCTGAGAAACAACTATTGAGGGGCGGAGATACAGCTATGGAGGGGCGGAGATACAGATATGGAGGGGCTGAGAAACAACTATGGAGGGGCGGAGATACAGCTATGGAGGGGCGGAGATACAGCTATGGAGGGGCGGAGATACAGATATGGAGGGGCTGAGAAACAACTATGGAGGGGCGGAGATACAGCTATGGAGGGGCGGAGATACAGATATGGAAGGACTGAGATACAAATATGGAGGGGCGGAGATACAGATATAGAAGGGCTGAGATACAGATATGGAGGGGCGGAGATACAGATATGGAAGGGCTGAGAAACAACTATTGAGGGGCCGAGATACAGCTAAGAAGGGGCGGATATACAGATATGGAGGGGCGGAGATACAGATATGGAGGGGCGGAGATACAGATATGGAAGGGCTGAGAAACAACTATGAGGGGGGCGAGATACAGCTAAGGAGGGGCGGAGATACAGATATGGAGGAACCGAGAAACAACTATTGAGGGGCCAAGATACAGCTAAGAAGGGTCGGAGATACAGCTAAGAAAGGAGCGAAATACAGCTATGGAGGGGCCGAGATGCAGCTATGGAGGGGCGGAGATACAGCTATGGAGGGGCGGAGATATACAGCTAAGAAAGGACCGAGATATAGCTATGGAGGGGCGGAGATACAGCTATGGAGGGGCGGAGATACAACTAAGAAAGGACCAAGATACAGCTATGGAGGGGCGGAGATGCAGCTATGGAGGGACGGAGATACAGCTATGGAGGGGATGAGATATACAGCTAAGAAAGGACCGGGATATAGCTATAGAGGGCGGAGATACAGCTAGGGAGGGGCGGAGATACAGCTATGGAGGGGATGAGATATATAGCTAAGAAAGGACCAAGATACAGCTATGGAGGGGTGATACAGCTAGGGAGGGGCGGAGATACAGCTATGGAGGGGATGCGATATACAGCTAAGAAAGGACCGAGATATAGCTATGGAGGGGCGGAGATACAGCTAGGGAGGGGCGGAGATACAGCTAAGAAAGGACCGAGATACAGCTATGGAGGGGCGGAGATACAGCTGTGGAGGGACGGAGATACAGCTATGGAAGGGTGGAGATACAGCTATGGAGGGAGGAGATACACATAGAAGGGGCGGAGATACACCTATGGAGGGATCAAGATACAGATACGGAGTGGCCGAAATACAGCTGTTGAGGGGCCGAAAAAAGTTATGGAAGGAGGGAGTACAGCTATGGAGGGACAAGGAGGGGCGGGGGTACAGCAAAGGGGGGGGTCGAGATACAACTTCGGCGGGACCGATATGCAGCTATGGAGGGGCCGAGGTGAGCTGTAGATTGGGTACCAATTCCTTTAACTTGGGTGTTAAAATTCCTACAGGTCTGTATAGTTTATGCGCACATACGGGATCGTATTGGTTATAAATAAAACATGCATCATATACAGAGATCAACACCATCAAGGAAGCGATCTCATATTTCTCCATACCCAAGTATAGTTTCTACATAGCGTACGTCCGACCTTCTCACCGTCAGCCAAGTGTAAAATACGGAATGTCAGATTGGAATGGTCTCTTAGTAACCCAACAATTCGATCCAAAACCGCAATAGTTCCATTTCGATTCATAATCAGGTTTCTAACAAAAATGTTTATGGTAGCTACGTCATATATACCATTTTAAATGCATTTAAATACGTTTTAATATTGTCATATACCACTTTTTTAATCTTTCAAGAAAGGTATTGATAATGTCGGTCAACCTTTTGTAGTTTTTCGGACAATGTTCTTCAAATACTAGATATTGATATAGATATTAAATATTGATAATGTCGGTCAACCTTTTGTAGTTTTTCGGACAATTTTCTTCAAATACTAGAAAGCATACTTCCAAGTCATTTTTAATATGAGAAATTTCAAAATTAGATTTGGGGTGTTAGCTATGAATGAATTATGTGACGTCATATTTACGTAAAGACTTGAGCACTTGTAACTTAAAAAAACTTAGTTGTAACTGACAAACACGTCAGTTGAGCATGTTTTTGGACATCTTGGTGGTGTAATTGGTTAGTTAGTGGGTCATTCTCATGCTAGGCGAGATTTTTGTCAAAGGGTATGCGTTGGAAAAAAATTGAGTAATTATATTTGAAGTACATGTGTAACGGGGTATTTGTTTCACCAGTAAATTTGTTCCTAAAGCCAGTTTAACTGGTGATTCAGACACAAAGAGAATAACATCAATAACGGGGTATACGTATTTGTTTCACCGGTTAATTTTATCCTAAAGCCAGTTTAACTGGTGATTCAGACATGAATAACGGGGTATTTGTTTCACCAGTTAATTAGTTTTAACCAGTGATTCAGACACAAAGAGAATAACATCAATAACGGGGTATACGTATTTGTTTCACCGGTTAATTTTATCCTAAAGCCAGTTTAACTGGTGATTCAGACATGAATAACGGGGTATTTGTTTCACCAGTTAATTAGTTTTAACCAGAGATTCAGACACAAAGAGAATAAATCCACTAGTTATTCCTACTCTATTTACATACATGTGCTTGGTTCAAAATAGCTAGGGATTTCATGTTATCCGGCTGGAACTCATTCAAGTATGAACGAAATACCGTTAACAATTGTACGACCAACATCTTACATTTTGCCTTTTTCGAAGTAAGCGGAAATAAGAGATAAACAAATTACATGTCTTCTATCTGAATACTTCCTCATCTTTTCATCTGTTGTAACTTATCACGGCAGTTATAACGGTAGTTACTAGGTTTTCATGTTCATAACTAAGATATGCAGTAGAGTTAGTTCAATTAGGATTGGTGTAGTGTGCGTTGTTGTATCATGTAGCTAAATAAAACATTATGTCTGTTATTGTTTCGGTAATTTTAAGCGATATCTAAAACACAAAGAGAGAGAGAGGGGGGGAGAGAGAGGGGGTCTGAAAAACATGTGTACATGTTGCAGGATGTTGCACTAATTATAAATAAATTACTAAGTACGTGTGCCGACTTTAAATATACGAATGCATGTGTATACACAGTTGTTAAGATTGCACACATACAGTAATGTAACTTTTTTCCAACTGGCGTAAGTATCCAATGTATACCATAAACTCGAAGTAAGACTATAAAATCTTTATTCTAATTATTGACATTGGCAAGTACTCCCCGCATCATGGTAAAAGAACAAGTAATTACTTATCTCGCTTTTTTACTCTCAAAATCTCCTAGGTAAAGAGAATCTGTTAGTTATATATAATACCATTCCCAGATGTTCTATACAGAATCACTGTTTATATAAAAAAAATCACTGATTCCTATTCGTGATAAAACTGAACTGTTAATTAATACCATCTTAATATAATCTTGTCAACACCGATAAAATCAAACAGAGATAAGCCAGAATGTGATTGGTTCAAGAGATTAACAACGTCTCCAGCATAGACGTAACAATTGACGGACAATAACTAAAAACCAAGAATTTCCTGCTGCAGACAGATTCAAAATATCGGCCGACATCACACGGAAGTGTATACACACTGTGTGAAAACAGTATTAAATTAGGGTGTTTAGTGGCAGAGGAAAGTTTTGATTTTATCATGGATAAAAGACCGGAATTATTGGAGGGATATTTAGGAGAACAACAGCCAAAGTTTGATGAAGTTGGTATACTTCTGGACAGTCACAGAGAACCGGATATATCAATTCGAGAAAACCAGGTTCAAGTTTGCATAAAAGCAAAACAACCAATTAAAGCCACGCACCTGCTGTTTCATGCAAGTACAGGTAAAGACATGTCAGAGTATGTATTCACGCAGTCAAAGGACACATCAGTGACATTTGTGATACATTTACCGGAATCATCCTTCTATAAGTTCCAGATTTATGCCCTGCCATTATCCGACGAGGGTAAGGAATTACCCAACGTTTACAATTACTTGATTCACTGTACACGGGCAATGATACCAGTTTACCCATTTCCGAGACAATATGCCCAGTGGAAAAATGGATGCTATCTTTACGATCCAATGGTTTTAAATGCAGCTGTGAAACTTACAAATGTATACTGGCACGTGGTAGTTCCCAGCGCCAAGCAGGTGGCGGTTGTAGCAGACGGTGAATGGCACATGTTTGATAAAGGGACCGGATCCGGAAGTGATTTTAAATCAAAGTTTAACCTTGACCATTTACGAGGGAGAAACGCTAAAGTTCTACTTACAGCATGTTTTACTGACGATGAGACAATATTCAACCCTACTGGAATATAAAATTTGAATATATGTAAACAATCAAACATCGCCGCCATATTTAGTCATTCCAAAATATCAAACTGAAATAAATGTTTGTTTGTTTTAAAATTAGGCATCCGCCTTGATGTTTATAAATGATAGATATAGAAATATTCGGAAAATGTTAAATATTTGAAACTCGTTTTTTATCTATTTTGGGTGAGTAATATATATAAGATATATAGAATTTTACATACTTTATATATATATATATACTGTAGCAGACTGGTGTGTTAACTTACATACATACATCGTCATACTTTACTTTGTTAATTCTCAGTGACTAGATACATTTTGGATAGATTCCAATTATTCTGCTAACTGTAATGCAATAAACATAATTTTATATTTTGTGAGGGAATGGGTTTTTATTCATTTTTTGATAGGCCGCTTATGTTATCATATACATTTTTTGTATCTCGGTCAATTAGTCATGATATGTTATTTGATAATAGCAACTTGGTTTTGATTTTAGTTCATAAAGCCTACTTGCTTGTTCTTCTCCAACCTTTACAAAGTCTGCAGGTGTGTGTGTGTGTGTGTGTGTGTGTGTGTGTGTGTGTGAGAGAGAGAGAGAGAGAGGGGGGGGTTAAAGGTAAAACATGATGCGAGGCACAAGCACAGAGATATCCGATACAAGGTACAAGTAACATGTTTTAAATTACTGTATCTAATAAATCAAACTAATTGAAAACTTTTTTCTTAAAATTATGAAGTAATGTCTGTATGTCAAAACAGATTTAGATGCAGATAGAATGCAGACTAGACCTATGATGGGTAATTTGAATGTGTCACCACAAACAAAATTACATGTACAACAATGATACATGTTTTTTACTATCAACAATTTTCATTAATTTACAGAGAGAGCTTTATTTGTGTATCGTATCTTATTTAGAGACTATGTGAATAACATCTATATGTCCTAGTGTGATCGAAATGAAAGATAAGACTGATTCCTCAGGTTCTGCTTATTGTTCAATATTGTGATGCCCACGCAAGGCTTTATTTGAAACTTCATGACATACGTGATGACTTATTTTTTCTATTGTCAACTTTCCTTTTCTATGCAGCAATATACCTGCTTCTCCTTTTTATTGTATATTTCTCTAACAATTAATTAAGAAATGACATTTCTGATCATGGTATTTCAAGGGGTAATGAAAGATAGTGTGGTGCGTGCCAAATTTGATGAAGGGGGAAGCCCTTCATTTTGAATTTGACACGCGCCACACTATCTTTCATTACCCCTTGAAATACCATGAGCAGAAATTTACAACAAATATTTTGTACCTTGGCGCTATTTTTTCCATATCTGCTCGTGTGATATAGGGTTTTAGCCATGCGAGATCGGCGTATCTCACATGATCACGTGCCCCCCACCCCCCGTGCGAGACATGACGTAATATTGCGGAAAAATTGATACACATCAAGGGTCATGATCCCTATTGTCTTTCAACGGGAATTGAAATACAATTGCTTCTGTATGTTTCATCGAAGAGAGATACAGTCATATAGTAAATATTACGCTATGGTAGAGCTTGTTACCACTATAGAGACTTTGTACAACGAAGCAGGCTGCTTGCAAATAAATTGTTGACCCGAGGATATTGCAAGCCTAAGCTTATCAAAGCCCTCAAAAAGTTTTATGGCTGTCATCACAGTATTCTTGATTAGTTTGATGTCTCTGTGTCCAGGATTGCCCTGGATATATTTGACGTCCCATAGTCCAATGTTCCTTTCATACAATTTTGATTACACACACGCACGTGGCGGGTGTAGCTATTGCAGGAGGTACTTACACTTTCGGAGCACCCGGCCTCACTTCTCTATGGTAAGTTTACTTGTCTAACCTGACCTGTCAGTTCCATGGTTTTTTTTAATTTGCTTCTGGATTCTGATTTGGATATGGATTAGTTTGCTTGTTTTGATTAGTTTATTGTCTTTAACACACACGCGCAATTTAACTGTTGTGTTCTAATATTTTCGGTTGGATTTAATAAAAAAAAATTCATACCAATCCATGTCCAAACCGCAATCCCAAAGCAAAGTAAAAACAAATATACCAATCCATGTCAAAATCGCAATCCCAAAGCAAAGTAAAAACAAATATACCAATCCATGTCAAAACCGCAATCCCAAAGCAAAGTAAAAACAAATATACCAATCCATGTCAAAACCGCAATCCCAAAGCAAAGTAAAAACAAATATACCAATCCATGTCAAAATCGCAATCCCAAAGCAAAGTAAAAACAAATATACCAATCCATGTCCAAACCGCAATCCCAAAGCAAAGTAAAACAAATATACCAATCCATGTCCAAATCACAATCCCAAAACAAAGTGAAAACAAATATACCAATCCATGTCAAAACCGCAATCCCAAAACAAAGTGAAAACAAATACACCAATCCATGTCCAAACCGCAATCCCAAAACAAAGTAAAAACAAATATACCAATCCATGTCCAAATCACAATCCCAAAGCAAAGTGAAAACAAATATACCAATCCATGTCAAACCGCAATCCCAAAACAAAGTAAAAACAAATATACCAATCCATGTCCAAATTACAATCCCAAAGCAAAGTAAAAACAAATATACCAATCCATGTCCAAACCGTAATCCAAAAGCAATGTAGAAACTTGTGAACCTGTTAAACGTGCAAACTTCCACCAAAATAGCTAGCTACACTCACTACGTGTGTAATAAAAAATGAGAGTTTAAGGAAGATGGAAATACGGGAGAAAGAAATTTGCAACTGAAAAATATACACTTGGTTATAACCAACACAACAAAGAACATTACAGATGTTGGTGTTGCATACAACTGTGGTTGTTTTGGGATGTGTGTACAAACACTACAGAGATAAAACAACCATTAAGACAACAAAAGGCAAAGTGATATTGAAACATATCAATATAAAATTGTTGTTGGAAGCTAAAGGGGTCTTCAAACTATAGTGTATTTGGCGAACAGGACCACCTTTGATATTCTTCGAAAGTCGGTAGTTTTATAATCAGTGCTATATATGTGCAATTGGTTTCTTTTTTTCATATATTTTTTTTCAATCCATATTAAGCTTAAGCTTCGCTATTAAAGTTCAAAATGATGTTGTATGTATGTACAGGCTTGTCGAAAGTTTAACACTGAGCTAACGATTCGACCATTAATCCTTGTTCCTCTTTACTAGTATCAAGGACTAATTGCTGTCAATGATGGCAACAATATTATAGACAAGTGAGGTTGCTTTTTATAAAAAGAAAAATGATTAAAAATGCACACAAACACACATGCCTCGTGAATTTTATATATTTTTGGTTGATCTCTTGAATTTCTTAATTTTATTTACACACTTCTCAAGCACACGTTTAAGTTGAACATAAATTAGGCGGAGGAAACAGGAATTAAGCAGATGAGATATTAAGTGGGTTCGAACCTTGTCGAGTGAGTCGCTTACCTCTTTACTAGAATCACTGAAGGACTGAGTGATGATTATGCAATGTTTATCTGGGCGTTGATAGTACTTAACGGCTGTCATAAAAAAACATATAAACAGAAACACGTGCATAAAACTGACTGACGCGCATAAAACAGCTTTTTGTATAGACAAATGTGTGGTAACTGTCTCGTCGCGAATAGCTAAAAAATCCCTGATGTCCCATGTATATGCTCTAAATTAACTAGCGGTTTGGTTTTTGAAAACATCCCACTTATAAATTACGTATTTGGAAATGGGAAAAATTAATATTCTTCCATTCTTCCATTGATAATTGCCCGTCGATAGGTACCGCACACTAATATTTTGATAATAAATCGAATTAAATCGATTACTTTGCGTCCCTAACAACAAAAAACCGGAAGTAGGTGTGCTGAATTTTACTTCTGAAGTACATTACATGTATATTATAAGATACAGAACCGGACAGGATATTACGTAATCACGAAAGGTGTTCTTTATTATATAACCTATATACAACAGGCTCCATGCTTTAAAGTAACTACACATTATTTGATTTAATCGGACCAATAAATACATGTAGATATACAATAGTCAAGGATACAGTGCAGATCTGTCAAAAGGTAAACATCATACATTTATTGCCTTTGAGTGAGGGAGATATGAACATTTGTTCACCCGCAACAAGTCATATTTCCCGGGGCGAAATTGTTTATTATACCGAAAGATAACCATGGTAATAAGAAAGACAAAAAGAAAGAAAAATATTTCAAAAATACAGCCTGAAAACACCGTCCTTCTCCGATAGATTGCTTTTTCTCCTAGCAGTTAGATTTACAAAGATAGCGTCGATGTCGATGTGACTGATACTTCAAGCAAACAATTGTCATCAAAATGGAAGAAAAAGAATCAATCATGAGTATCCATGTAGGATAGGGAAATCTCACCCGAGGGGTTGAATATTTCAGTCGGAGACGATGCTTGCCGAGTCTCTGACAGAAAAATTTAACCCCAAGGGTGAGATTTCCTTATCCTACATGGATACTCATGATAGATTCTATTATTCTCCACCCTGATCACATGATCAAACGATCCAATCAAATTACAGATCGTATCGTATTTTTCTAATGAGGTATAATAATAAGCTAACGCATTGGTGTTGAATATGCACTTCGCGTTCGCTGTATCTCATCAGTTTTTCGGAAGCTGATAACTATATCTCGGTAGCTTTTCGACCACTAACTATCATCTCTCGACCATGCGACAAACATCCTACATCTCGACTCTCTCATCTCGTTATCTCAGTTAACGTTCTACTTACTTAGGTTGAAGGTTGTACAGGGTTGTTAAATAAGATAATTACGTGAAGATATACCTAAACATATGTTCAAAATAATGACTAGTTAAATGATTAATAGGCTTGTAATACAATGTCAATAATAATTGACCTTAACAAAGCTTTTTTTTAATAAATTGAAATTGAATTTTTTTTTTTTTTTTTTTTTTTTTTTATTTATTTATTTTTTTTTTTTTGGGAAAGTTTGATGCATTTCTCTCGTGCATATCTTAATTTAGACTTCAAGTTGACGTACTGCTAATTTTTTATATAATAAACATAATTGAGGGAATTGTGTAAGTTTATCACTCAAAATGTCACTCATAATACAGAACTTTAATTCTGTACAGCTACACAATGTACATGGTTTGTTTCTGTCTTGTTACGTAAGTTGTTCTAAATGTAAGCTTAGCCAATGGTTCATTATCATGTTAAAAAGCTGTGTACCATCTGACTGTAGAATATTGGTATACATGTAGTTATTGCAGTAGCACTGACACTTTAGACTTTGATCAAAGCATAGTTTAGTGTAACACAAACATACCGTCCAAAAAGCAATCCAAAATGCAAAGTAAACTTTAAAAATTGACAACTTAAATTAAGTTACACAACAGTCACCAGTGAACCAGGGAAGTGAAGCTGAGTTCTCCTAAAGGAAATGTACACCTGACCTGTGCATCTAGCAACAGCTGCTGCGTGTAAAATCGAAAGGTGATTGGACTATGCGATGTCTAATTTATCCAGAATAATTTTGTAAACAAATACATCACACTTATTATCAATATTATGATTAAACTTTTTAGGCGCTTTGATAAGCATGAATGATTGCAAATGGGTTATTAATTTATTTGAAAGCAGCTTGTTTTGTTGTACATGTATTAGTTTTCTGTAGTGTTATCAAATTCTACATAAACTTTTAGTCGATTGACATGCATGTATATCTTTTTCGTAGTGTGTATAATTTTCATTAAAATCGTTGATGGTCCGATATGGACATGTATGTTATTCCTATTTCTACAACAGGTTTACAGTACCCAAGGAGCCCCAAAACAAATGACACGGTGATCAACAATTTATGATGGATAAACGAAAAATTCTTATTTACCCATGTGACTCAGTAACAATGGAATTTGTTAGATATATTTAAAGAAACAGTTTAAACTTAATTTCCGAAATCGAAATAAAATAAAATAAGATTAAAAAGAACATTTAAATTTAGAATATATCGGAATTAAAACATAAACAATTTACTCCAATGCAATCAAAATAGAATATAAGTATAAAGTTCATGATATACACCAGTTTTCAAAGTTTTAACTATGCTTTTTGGCATTGCAATTTGGACACTTACCGGTATGTTTGTAATTGATGGCGAATAATAATATTTACAGCTTATGTATGTACGGGATTTGTATCAGAGACGAATCTTGTCCCATGACGACATCACGACTGCAGTGTAGAATTTCTAAAAGAGCTAACCCAGTCAATGTTTTTCTTAAGGCGTCTCTACAAATATAAACAAATTGCGGCGAGCTGTGATATTCATTGGGACAAGATAAGACATTTTTGATATTTTTATATATATCTTACTTGTATATGTTCACAAATTTGAAAAAAAAGTTTTACTCATTAATTATTGCACGTAAAATGCGGATGCATATATGGGGAGGGGTCTCGAGCATCACAGTTTAAAACATAGAGCAAAATTTACAGGCTCCAGTTTTTGAACGCCATTGTATCTTTCGAGTTGAGTTGAGTAATGGTGTTTAACGTCCAAGTCAAGAATATTTCACTTATATCAAGACGTCGCCAGCATTGGCGAAGGTGCTGAAATTTTGCCTTTTCGTTGCGCTGATGGCATTATACAGCAGGGTTCTTAAGCGTGTCAATCCTACCGTGACACGGGACTCGTTTATTTTAAGTTCCCATTGTAGCTTTCGGACGTAATACCAACACGCGTACGACATTTTGAATATTTCGAGATATGACAATGACGTTTTTATGACTTACTATTTTGACCTTGTTTTTGTGATTTGCACAGTTTTAAATTCACACGAGTTGGTTGCAGATGAATGGTCATTAGAGAACATAGAATATTGCATCTGGTGTAAATCTACTGACCACCACTGCGCATGCTAAGAATGTATGACGTCGAATATTATACTGTTTTATTTTCGGGTTAGGATGACATTGTTAACGATTTATCATATTTTTTCATTCAATTGTTTTGGCACTACAAAACATTAGGAAACCCCTCATCTTTTTTTACATTACATTCCAGTTGATGATGCCATCACTACTTGGTGAACAATTATCAGGCATATGCCTTATTCCAAATCTTCTATCAGACACCTTGATATCAGTTCAAAAATGAATGGAAAAAACAAAGTAAATATTAATTCGAAGATTGTGCGTTATTAAATTTGAAATAATGTATATTGACTCCCACAGATACACAAAAGACGCCATGTGTAGCCTGACCGATGGCACCCACGTGGTCTACACAAACCAAACCTTTCAGTGGTATCCTAAAGTACAAACCAACTTTATTCAACAAAGCACAATGTACTTAATAAAATTACAACAGCTGAACATAGCAATATTTCCTGAACACGTTCTAGAATCAGTTATAGTTCTTGTTGAATATGATAGATTGTTCATTACGTGATTGTAATAAGGTCTTTACATCAATTAATTTAAATAACTACATTATTTCTTTACATTTGTCATGTGTTGATTCGTGTGTCATGCATTCAAAATCAGCACACGACAACAGTTGTCATGTGCTGATTTTGAATGCATTATTCTAATAAAAATTCAAAATCAGCACATTACACATTCAATAATTGTAGAATTCCATTTAACGCCAATTTGAAACCTATAATATCGGGCGATGCAAACATGCTTCAAAATTAGCTTCTCCAAAACAGTTTTACAGCTGAGAAATTCTCCTAGATGCCGAAAACAAGTTATATTTAAGACAACACTTAACATCTCTTTTCTTCAAAAATAAATTAACAATGTTCGAAACATGTAAGTTGTCATGTGTAAAAAAGTTATTTTGTATATTCGCAATAGTTATTTCGTAAAATTGTAATGACTATTTCGAATTTTCGCAATAGTATTTCGAAATTTATTGCGAATATTGCTATTTCGAATAAATAGTATTTCGAATATATTCGAAATAGTATTTTGTATAATTAACAATAGTTATTTGTATTTCTTATATTCACAATGTATAGTTATTTCGTATTTTTCCCATAGTTATTTCGTATTTTTGCAATAGTTGTTTCATATTTTCACAAAAAGTTAGTTCGTATTTTCGCAATAGTTATTACGTATTTTCAGAAAAAAAGTTATTTCGAGTTTTTGCAATAGTTATTTCGTATTTTTGCAATAGTTTTTTCTTATTTTTGCAATAGTTATTTCGTATTTTCGAATTAGTAATTCATATTTTCAAAAAAAGGTTTTTTTAATATTAGAAATATTAAATATTCTGTAACAAGACTGAAACAGAACTGTTGTACATATATTGTCCATGATTAAGTTGTTCAAAGCTTGATTTACATTATGAGACATATCTCAAAATGGTCAAAAATTTATGTGAAATATAATATAGTTAAATTGTATTGAGTTATTTATTCAGCTTAATCTTTTTTCAAGCTTCAAACAACTGATCATGAGTCATTTATTTGTAAATAAACTACTTCTGATCCAGTATGAATGAGCAAGTGAAAGTTGCATTTCTTACAATAGTTGGAAAACAATAAAAAAAATAAATTTAAAAAAAATATACATGCATTAAATACTCAAGTTATTTGGAAATACTATAATTCTATTTGGAATTAGCCAATGCAACCAAAGACATTATATGACAATAAAAGTTAAGACAAAACATATAGGGACCACATTTTATTTTTCCATGTTATAATAAAAAGTACTCCAGCTTCTGGTAGAGAAGCAAATGCCGCACACTTGTCAGGAATATTTGCTCAGAAATAAATTAAACTGCATGTAAACTGCTGATTTTGTATTTCATTCCACGAGTCTAAAAACATCCAGCAGAACTAAGATGCCGCAATACGATAAGACTGTAAACTAATGAGGTTGTTGTATCTCTTACGTTTAGTTGAAATTGTTTTTATATTTAACATTCGTGGGATTAGACAAAATTGTTTATCATGCACAGGTGTAACTCTTTAGAAAAAATCACTTGAATTCAAAAGTTGAATTCTCTAGAGATAGCAGTTTAACATATCGTTAACATAAGGTGGATCGAAGGTAAAATCCTTATACATATGTATGTATAAATTATCTTTTGAATTTTCATACTTAGAAATACTTGATTTGCGCTTTTCCACTTAAAGGACTTTTGGTTGTAAAATACAGTTCAACCTGCCTTAAAGGCCACCTCTAATTATAAGGGCCACCTGCTTATAAAGGTCAGTGTCCCAATTGTTCTTTATTTATATTATTTAAACATGTATATAAAGGCCACTTGCCCATAAAGGCCACTTTTACTGGTTCCTTTTGGTGACTTTTATAGACATGTTTGACTGTAAGTTTATGGTAGACCCCTTTGACAGTACCTACAGCATACACTCCACATGATATTATTTAATAATACTATATAGTCCTGGCCATAGTTAAGAGTCTTGAAATCAGGAGTTTCGCCAATATTGTCTTTTTGCTTCCTTTGCTTTTTACTTCGTTTCCTTTGGTTAAACAAGCTAAGTCCTTTTCTTTATTGTGGAGTGATTTATCGAAAGACTCTCCAAACAATGCAATGATTCGTCATTGGTTATTTTGCAAATTATAGCTGAACACCAGGAAAGAGATGAACACATCTTAAGTTCCCTGGCCAACAACCATCCCAATCTTGGCATTATTGATAACATTAGCTATATTTATAAATAAGTACAACAACATGCACTTTTTTTAAATAATCGTGTTGTTTTGTTTTCGGTACATTTTTCCGAATGTAAAATCGTATCCTAAATTTATACTCAATGCTTTGCCGACATAATTGTCTTCTAAAGCCATTATACTGATTGTTGTTACCGGAATCAAACTCCATTCTTATGTTTCAATTATTCATTCACTATATCAGAATAAGCTTTAAGCATTAGGCTTGTAAAGGCAATTTGAATCTTAGCGTCAACCTGATCACACTTGGCTACCACAATGTGGCTATAACTAACAGTGTGTATTTTGCGTATGTCTGCATTGTACTTGAACGCACTCAGGGCGGCTTTTAGGTGGTAGTTTACCAAGAAAATAGTTGCCGAGGTTGCTGCGTCACCGACCCGTTATACTGACATCGGGTAATTCAGCAGCAAATAGTAATGAAGCAACTTGTAATTGTTTAACGTCACAACATGCTTCCGTCGGGTTTCGAACCCATGTCCTTTAGATCTAGAATCCAAAGCTCTTCAAAATGAGCGCTACGTTTTTTCCTAAAATATGCAACTTATTTCCTTCAACTTGATGTATTACATATTTGAAGCATATACTAATTGCATGCCTTTTTGACTTCGAAAAGCACTTAAATTTTGTTTCTGTACAATATAAGACGAATTATAAAAACATGACTTCCTTGTATACAATACACTAAGTGGAAGTCTGGTTTATAACTTATGTGTATCATAATAAAAGATACTAGACATTACTCAAATATTTACAATGTCATCCCATTCAAGAAATATCAATCAAACTGTCAAAGATAGATTGTGTAGGCAAAAATAGAACGTTTATCAAAAAGATTCTCAATGAAATTAAAGAACAGAGGTTCTATTTCGTCAGGCGTCTACAAAAATAAATTCAACTTTTTTATTTCAAGACATTCTAGCAAAAATTGTAAAACATTTATGTTAAAATTACACGGCTCATATGAGTTACAGCACATAATGTCCTAATGTAGCTTCATAGGAAGAGGATATCCGCGCACAGCAGTAATAGATCGGTGATGAACACCACACGTGCAAAATAATTCCTGTCGACGCCATAAACAACTAAACAATGACATCATGAGATAGTTATATCTGATAAGATACCGTATTATGATGTATTGTCACAAGTAAGGTTTTTATCAGCCATATCAAGTGCAGTTATATATGATTGGACCAAGCCTTCTGTTACCACGGAAATCAACACTACCTCGCCACATAGACTTTTATTCGATTCCTTGCATACTTGTTGTGACATAAAGTCTCTTTTTGTTTTTGTTGTTGTTTACAAACTGTAACTTCAGATAATTTTTGAAAAATATAGATTTTTTTAAACAATACAATGGCAGAGAGACCAGAAATTCATGATGGATATTTAGGCACAAAACCAGAGTTTGCGGAATACGGCTTAGAATTGGATACTCACAAAAAGTTTGAATTTAAAGCACAGCCGAACCATGTTGAAATCAAATTAAAAGCTAAAAAGCCAGTTAAAATGACACAAAAACTCATCGAGTGTAAGACTGGAAAAGACCTGTCTGAATATGCCTTTTGTCAAATGATGAACCAACTCATAACATTTCATGTGCATATCCCGACAGAAGGATATTATAAGTTTCAAGTTTATGCTCTTCCTGCTGACAACGAAACTAAAGCAATTCCAAACGTTCTGAACTACCTGATCAACTGTAGCCGTGTCACTTCGCAATCATTTCCCTTCCCAAGACAGTATGCAGAATGGAAAATGGGATGTTTCCTACTCGAACCTATGGTGCTACATCCGAAGACCAATTTAAAAAATGTAGAATGGCATGTCAAAGTACCAAATGCGAAGAAAGTGGCAATTGTTGTTTCTGATGAATGGATTTTCTTGGAGAGAAAAGGTGGCCCAATTTGGCAAGGCAAATCGAATTTAGACGCTTATAAAGGGAAGAATGAAAAAGTAACTGTCCGTGGTAACTTTGTAAGTGAGGACAAATCCAGTGATTTTCGTACTTTACTTGAGTATAAAATATGAAGCCATATTCGTCATTGTTTTCATGTTCATAATGCACAGGCTTTTTTGTGATGTTTCGTAAATACAAAAGCATTGTTTTTTCCACCAAAAATATATAAGGTACGTATTTATTTATTTATTTATTTATTTATTTATTTATTTATTTATTTATTTTTATTTTTATTTTTATTTTATTTATTTTATTTATTTATTTATTAACTTCTTATTAGACCAAATCATGTCCCCTCCTACTATTTTTTTTCTATTTGAGTGTTTCACAGAAAATAATTTGTTAACGTTTTTTATTAGAAAGCTACATTCCACTATACTCAGTTTTCAGAATGGGTATTTAATTATTTATTTATTTATTTATTTATATATTTATTTATTTATTTATTTATTTATTTATTTATTACATGTAAACAAAAAACATATCATCAGCGCATATCTTGTCATCGGGCAATTTAAAATTGACAAAACATGTAATAAGGGAGGGGTTTAAATGATAATAATAATAAAAGAAAATTGGGGAAATATGTCCGCTTAAAGATGCATAACAGATAAAACTACATTTATATTTATTAAAAATGTAAAAGTTTAAATTATTCATAAATATGTCCTTATACAAAAGTTTTATCGTTTGTTCTTGGCACCCTAATGTACATATTAATATATATTTATATAGTATGCTTTAAAACATGTTTTATATATTTTTTTTACTTTTTATTATTTCTTATTTGCCTTATATAATTATTTATTTATTTATTTATTTATAATGGCAAGAAAATAAAACTGTGTATATTGAGAATTATTCGTATCCATGTTCCTTTCACAATTTTGATTACACCGTGGCGGGTGTAGCTAGCTTAACAGGAAGTGCTTACAATTCCGAAGCATCCGGCCTCACTTCCCTGGTGGAAATTCACGTGTCTAACATGACTTGTCAGTTCCAAAGTTTTTACTTTGCTTCTGGATTGTGATTCGGGAATGGATTAGTATGTTTGTTTTTTATTATTACTAACGTCATCCGGTCTATTATTGATTCTGTAAATATCGAATAAACAATATCATGGTTCAATCAAAAACAAACATACTACCATGTCCGAATCACAATCCAGAAGCAAAGTAAAAACTTTGGAAGTGACAAGTTAGGTTATACACGTGAACTTTCACCAGGGAAGTGAGGCCGGGTGCTCCGGAAGGGTAAGCACCTCCTGTTTAGCTAACTACACCCGCCACGTGTGTAATCAAAAGTGTGTGAAAGGAACATGGAACTATGAGACGTCAAATATATCCAGGGCAATCCTGGACACAGAGACATCAAACTTATCAACAATACTGTGATGACGGCCATAAAACTTTTTGAGGGCCTTCATAAGCCTAGGCTTGCAATATCCCAGAGTCAACAATTTATTTGCAAGCAGCCTACTTCGTTATACAAAGTCCCCGTAGTGGGAACAAGCTCTACCATAGCGTTTTAATTGGGAAACAAATATGTATACACCATAAGCAGGAGAAGCGGATATATTGCTACATAAAAAAGGAAAGTTGACAATAGAAAAATTGAAGTCATTTACGTTTGTCATAAAGTTTCAAATGTAGCCTTTTGTGTGCGTCATGATTCAGGTATAAGTCTATATATAAAGCAGAACTTGAGGAATCAGTCGTGTCCTTTATTTTAAGCTCACTAGGATAGATGACATTTACATAGTCTCCAAATTAAGGATTGTTAAGAGACAGAACGTCATCTATATATCTGTATGTTGAGTTGAATGATTTGGCGACAGTCTTCTCTCCAGATTTAACAAGAGTCTGCATAAATTCTGCTTCATAAGAATGAAGAAACAAATCAGCAAGCAATGGTGCACAGTTTGTACCCATTGGTATACCGATTGTTTGCTGAAAAACTATATTACCAAATTCAATCTGACTTGAAATATTGTGAAAACAGCTTGGTTTTGAAACCGTATCAAGGTTATGGTAGCTTTAGTAAAACTAAACATGATTAGTCCAGACATAGAGTTGTTAGTTTTTTGCCCCCAATACGCCGAGTTCCACATTAATTTTGCTAAACTATATAAAATGTTGTTACGCGCGCGCGCGTGTGTGTGTGTGTGTGTGTGATGTGTGGTGTTGTTAATCTGGTAATAAAGATATTTTTATTTAATTTGTAGGTTAATTAACAGTGAAAAGACTCGCCTATTTTACGTGTTCTGTGATTAAATGGTACTCATGTTGTCAACTTTAATAAGGAATTGTCCGTAAGGAAGCTTGTTTATGTAACAGTCATACGACAGCGATGTGATCGAGCTGAAGCTGTATTCTACATAAAAGTGCGCCATCTACATTATTTCATCAGGCTTTTTGTCATAGCAGTGTTTAAACGATTTTTAGGTGTTATTTGTATGTTGAAATAAATTGAAACCGTATTTATTTATTTTTTTATTATTATTATTATTATTATTATTTATTATTATTATTATTATTATTATTATTTATGTATTTATTTATTTGTCACCTAATAATTTATTTCTTCATTTCTTTATTTTCACATCAAACATCAGCATCAAAATATGAAATACTATACATTGTTATTGCTCATTTGTAATTAAATAAATTATGTGTTAATTTGGGATTGGTTGTTTTTCTTAATATCGTACATTTGTGAGCAACAATTCACTATAAGGATAATTTTAATTTGAGGTAATTATGACGAATGTTATGTTTTGAAATAAGTATATTCTGATTAAGGTTTGATGAAACTAAAACTATTTATGCTTAACACTAACATGCATGTAACTTCGAACAACCGGGTCCTGATTTTAAAATAAGGGGGAGAGTTTAGTCCTTACAAAAGTATTGGAAACCATATGCTTTAAGCCATAACAGAGCTTTAAATCATCAGATGTTGATTGTAAAATAAGTGGATAGTTATTTCTCGTACCTCGGACAGAAAAATCTCACGCGCACACCAGTGCTAGATTTTTTTGTCTTGTCCAGTTTGTCTGGTACTGCCTCACGCGAAAATTGAACAATAAGAATGACGTATCCGATCATTGTGTTTGACGTCATCAAAACAAACGCTTTCTTTAATCATTTTTAAAATATGTGTTTTATTTTATCTTTTATTTAAATTTTTTTATTGTCAGAGTTGTTTTATATTTGCATTGATTACAAATCTTTGATATCTTAAAATTTTGAAGTGTTGTCGATCGGATTATTTTCAAAGTGCGGATTTGTAAAATGCCTAAAGTGTTCTAAGGAATGCAAGAAGTCCCATGAGTGTACGTGTTTTGTTTTGTACGTATCACAGTTATAAACAATTTAATGGTACGAGAAATAGAATATATGTTACATCACATCACCCTCGACTGAGATCATACGGTATCGGTCACAAACAGGTGTAAGATTCTATTAATCTAGAACTAGATATGGTTATCGTTTTGGATAGTGGTTTGGGCTGAATAACTCCAGGCTGAATACTTACTGTCTATGTATTATATCGGCGTAAAGTATTTGTTACCGAGCTACCGAGGAGCTATTGAGTTTCAACACTTTCTCTGGCCCATCAAACAGCCCTATTGTTTTTTGCAATATGTGGAACAGGTTAAGCTGTTCTCTAGATTATGTATTCATACCAATTTTCCTAAAATTGTCTGGTTGATCAGTGCTTTGACTGATGTTAACATAACTTCAAACGTTCTAATTAACAACGTTGTACATCTCCTTCCTGGTATGCGAATCACTACTCGTGTTTCCATCTTGCTTGCAGTTTATTGTACGTTTACTATTGTCACAATTACACACTTTAATAACCAAACGGCGTGTATGTGCACATCTTAATATTTTGCACGGTGGTTCTTGTGCCAGCCAGATCACACTGTGTTATCCCGATGAAACCATGACTGGCAAAGCTTATTATGTGTATGTCTGTCTGTCTCTCCGTCCGTCCGTCCGTCTGTCTGTCTGGCTGTCTATCTGTCTTGTGTAAAATCATGTCCGGGCCAAATCACTTGTTTTGGACCACTGTCATAAAACTTGACATGAATAATTTTCAATGTCTAAAGGTGTGTCAACAACCAAGGTCATATCAGAAAGGTCAAATTCGCGGAAAACATTAAATATGGGGTGCGAGGTATTTGGCTCTTAAGAGACGGTTCTATTTTTTCGCTTACAACGTTGCTCATCTTACTGTAGCAGACTCCAGTTTCATAGCCATTTCTTAACTAAGATTTTCTTTAACTAATTTAAGATGTCATTTTGTATTCTAAGCTTATTACATCTATATTCTAATTTTATTGACATTTGTAGTACTATAACATATTTGGTAGATTTAAGTTAAGGAAATTTTTAGTTGAGGAATGATTGTAAAACCGGAGTCAGGCATCTAGTTACTTCCCCAGGAATACATTGAGGATTATTTTCAAAGCCAGCGACTGCAGAAATAACTGTGATAAAACTGAACACGGTAGTAAGCGTTTAACCTAATTAGTTTAGGTTATAGTGAATCAGACCTTTTTTTTAGAACATTTTTATTTCAGTTTGTACTACAGGCTTACAAATCACGACACCTGCGGAAGTGAAATATTCTTGACTAAAATCACATTCAATCAATCCATCAATGAAGCAAGCCTGTAACCGGCTACATTAAAGGTTCAAATTTTCATAATCTAGTGTAAAAACATTTGTCAGTTAGTTTGACGAAGGCCAATGGCTTTCTAGGGACGCTTCGATTTCCTCAACTATTTCAGAAATTGTCTCCGTGCTATGACGTTTATTAGGGCGAAGAACTCCATTGCTCACTAATATCGCAGTGTACTCTTTTGGCTCTGTTGCCAAAATCGGTATTGCAGCCACAATTTTTGTTCATTTTAATTTTTTTAACATTGAAATAAATGTTTCTGGTAAAAAGATTTTTATGTGATACTGAGTTCAATCTGTAATTCATGTTCCATCTGTATAATTTATAAAATGTATGAAAAGAATGAGGAAATATGTTTTGTAATATTGTGTCTCTGTAGGAGCCACGAATAAATAACCTTTTGACCCTGGTGTTTGCCAAATTCATACACGTTTGTAGGAAATATAACATACGGAAGAACATTTTATATTCTATAAGAGTCTACAACAATTACATCAGTGTCATCATATATAACGGTAATTATCATTATTTTGTAGTTAGGGGAAACATTATTAATAACCATCACAAAGAACAGACACTCGGATAACATTCTACTGAATACTAATGAAAAATACACCGACGCACGCTGTGTTATAATTGTATAATGTTGGCATACACGTTGCAGTATAATGAAGTAGCAGTCTTTATTAGTTATTAGGCAACAGAAGAACGCTAAAACAATACGCACAAAATAATTAAGAAAGTAAAAACACAGTATAAAATATATACACTGAAAATGTATAAATTTTAGTGTGTACAAATTTTAAAGCATAAAAAAATTGTGTAAATTTAGATAATGTTACACTAGGCCTTGCGTGCAATGGGTCAAGATTTCTGATAATTCGACTATAGCTGGTGCCGTCCCGATATTAGTTAAATGCCATTATGTGGGATGTTACACCATTTTGAATCAATCAGTATATTTGTAGGACCTTAAATAAAGCATTCAACACATAAAGAGCTTGTAATTTGCATTTTAAAGACAACATACCCGTGATATTTTTCAAAATTACTTCTTAATAATTAGTAAAAGCCTAAATTATAAAAAAAATCACATTACAACAAGAGCATTGTGTGTTTGTCTGTTTCTTAGCTTAAAACCGAATGAAAATGATGCTTCATAAAATTCTCTTTTGGGTCACCAAAGGTCATGCGTTACACCAAAATAAAACGTTATCGAAATCGATAAATACCAAGGTAATGATTGTGACTGTTATTGTAAAAATAAAAAAAAACAAGACACACTCAAAGAACACTTGAATGATGTCCACAAAAAGAAAAACCTATATCCTTTTATTACGTGTTTTGTAGTAATATAAGTTTTCCTTTTTGTGGACACCATTCAAGTGTTCTTTGAGTGTTTCTTGTTTTTTTGTTTTTTTTTTACAATAACAGTTTTGCACTGTAATTCTAGTGTCGCTTAAATCACACTATGCTATCCCGATGTTTTGCAGGCAATTTTTAAATCCACACTCCGATTTGTAATTTAATGGAGATCTTCGAAACAATTGTATGCGTAATAGTTAGCATTTTGCTAACTTGATTTACTTCTCCAATTCCTGGCATGGAGTACCACCGCCTGTGTATACACCATTTTACGGTGTATACAACAACTAGAAGTGGACAGATCCTTATATCCCAATTATGTTATTGATGTCTTGGCTTTAAATATTTTTGTCTTTAAGAAAGATTACCACTACCTTTAGATCCGCCCTGTAAAGAAATGGGAAAATTTAAAATAAGACAACAAGAAGAGTACCAGTGGCATAACAAATATTGATATAAAGCAATATAAGCAGCACATGCATAATACTTGTCGATAAAACCATATTGTCAGCTTAAACTTTCTCTACGATTGCCAATATCACCCAAGTTTTATTTCTTTATTTCTTGAAGAAGAGAAGTACAGGTTTCTATTGTCAGTTTTTATATTTCACCAACGTTAACGTTATTCTTACTATTTTAAAATGTTGACAACAAATTTGTAATTTTCTTTTTTTTTCCCATTCCTTTGTGGACATTGTATTTTGTCTTTGTCAAGTGTCTGTTGTCAGTTGCCACATTTCCAAAACATTATTCTTAACTTTTCAAAATGTTAACAACATAATTTTACTTTTCTAACTGTCACATTAAAAGGATTTCTAAGAATTTTCTTCTAAAACTTATGTAGTACGAACAGCCAAGCAAAAAGTTGTACAGACAGACAAACGGTAAAAATATTATGCTCTTCTCAAAAAATTATTTGCGGTGGTATAACAAAGAACAGCATATCGATATATCATATAAAACGCAGCAACTTCGGCCTCGTCAAATCTTCATTGGTCACACTGCTTAATTAATATCATGAGCTCATTAATATGTTAGTTTTGTAAATGAATGTGACAATTATGTGGCCAGTTTTCTAAAATGGTAATAAAACGTTGGAGTGAGTGAGTAATGGTGTTTAACGTCCCAGTCAAGAATAATTCACTTATATCGAGACGTCGCCTGCTATAGGCGAAGGTGTAGAAAATTTGTCTGTGCCTTGCGCTGATGGCATTATACAACAGGGTTCTTTATCGTGCCAAGCCCACCGTGACACGGGACCTCATTTATTTTAAGTTCCCACCCGAAAGAACCGTGACTTTTATTTCGCCATGCCGAGTGCTTGGCAAAAGAAGAGTCGCTGCCCACTTTCAAGTCTTGGGTCAGACCCGGCCGGGTTTCGTACCCACAACCTTCCACTTACGGAGTGAGCACTCTACCAACTGAGCTACCGAACTTTTGTTTCACATGTTATTAATTGTATATGCAGTTGTGGGAGATTGATTAACATAAGAATTTAATTCTTGTTTCAGAATCCCAACTTATATTTTGCAATCTTCAATTTTTGTGAAATGATTTTCATTGAATAAATATTGTTTAAACTAACTGAGCTACCACAGTGGTCAATAATAATAACGTTGAAGAAATATGAAAACTAACAATATAAAACATGGCAATAACCAAATACAATCTTCACAAAGAAATATGACAATAAGAAAAGTGACAATATTTTACTTCTTTCTAAAAAATAGTAGGAAAACTTACAATAAAAACTTGACAATGACACAAACATTTTTCCTCTACAACAAATGAAACTTGACGGCTAATATTGGCCATCCGGGGTACTTGTTCTGAATGTGTCCACCAATTTTGTCTTGTGTGAATCTTCGCTAGCGCAAAATTCATTCATTCATTCATTCAAACTTTTAATAAATATTCAACTATCTAATAATATATAAGGCATCGACTGAAACGTAAAACCGGTGGAATAATCCAAGCTTTAATGTACATGACGATACGTATCTAACTTATTGAAGACTACAATATTGTCATGAGCCCCTGAAATCTTTGTAAAAATATGGTCATTCAAAAATTTCCGTTGGAAAAATATGTTTATGGTGTAGTATATAAACGTTGGAATTTAAAAACAAGCGTTTCTTGAATTATTTCCCTTTAACTTTAAATTTTGTAAGGTAGTGATTGTATGATCTTCAAACGAGCTAGTGACTTCATTAATATATCCATGATTGTTCATTTATTTATTACCGATAATAAAAAAATAATAAAATACATGTACTTTATTCATGCTTTTTAAATGTTTCTTACTCTCTTATGAATGGTTCTTTACATAAGACGACATTAAATTTAATTTTAGGCTTTTAATTGGTAAAACTCCATTGAAGAAAGTAATTAGCTACTCAGTATAGTGATCCATCTCATAAAATAAACATTTAAATAAAAATATTTTAGAGAATGCAATATGTAGCTAGGGAAAATGTATTGTGCTTAACACAATCTACATACATAGAAACACACAAAATGATGTATAAAATCGAATTCTTGATTATTTTAATGAAGCAGTTTAGAAAATGATTCTACGAACTGGACATATGGAACTGATGATTATTAAACAAATTAAAAATACTTATTTACTAAACATTTATTTATTTATTTATTTATTTATTTATTTATTTATTTATTTATTTATTTATTTATTTATTTATTTATTATTTACATTGTATGGAATCAGAATCAAGCATGTTTGGGGTTCTGCAAAACTACTTGTCTGGACAAACTGGAAAGTTTTATCAATAGTTTCAACGTGCATTATCATAATTATGTCGTGCATCTTATCTGTGGGATGTTGATGCTCGAAACATACTGTGTTACGCCACATAGCGGTGCTGCCGCATAAACGCGCCCAACACGTCTATGCGGGGAAATTCAACGCATAAAGAGGTCGGCCACGTTTATGCGGCGGCGTTTAACGCATAAAGATGTGTTGCTTATATGCGGCGCGAGGCTGCCTTTTTGACGCATAAAGAGGACTAATTTTAATAACTTAGTATGAATTTTAAAAAGAGCTAATATCTAGAAAAATACGATGGTGGTGACGTTAATTATGACGATGACAATTGAAAATTTATGCTGTTGTTGATAATAGTAATAATAATTGTGAGGAGGATGGGGACGGGACGATGAGAGGGCGACGAAGGCGGCGATAGTGATTGTAATGTTGATGAGCGTTAAATTGTGATTTTGGCAGAATTTCGGCTATTGCTTTTAATAATAATAATAATAATAATAATAATAATAATAATAATAATAATATAATATTAATAATAATGATGATGATGATAATGATGATCATCACGATGATAGTGATGGTGGTGTTTTTTTAATGAAGGTGTTAATGATGATGGAGGTGTAGGTGATGATAGTAAATGTTTTCTTTATGCGGCGGAATGTAGCCTTTTTGCCGCATTAAAGCGTTCTCTATATGCGTTGAAATTCCCCACATAGACGTGTTGGAACACGTTTATGCGGCAACACCGCTATGTGGCGTAACAATGCTGGACAGACTTGAATATACACAGTGGTTGTTCTTTCGCGAATCCATGCCCCGTGTCATTAAAGCCGTGGCATTTAAAAGAACCGCACTGTAAAGTTACAAATGTTTGTCATTTCACCTATAGCTGGTGACGTCCAGATATCAATGAAAATTTTAACTGGGATGTAAAACTCCATTCAATCAATCAATCAATCAATCAATCAATCAATCAATCTTATTACTGTGAGTTTTGTTGTAGTGTTGCCTTGGTAGAATTTTTTATCATCAGTGTCCTGCTAGTGTCAAGTTCATGGTACTCGATCCTGAAAATGATAGAACAAAAGATTTTTATGACCCCAGCAATAGTAACATGCATCTGACCGATTTTCTTCAAGGTTAAAATCCTATCTCAGTTATACACAAATAAAGAGATAAATAGTATAATTAAAATTATTACCTAATGAAAGAACATCTGGAAGTATTTACTGAGCATAAATCTTCATCTCATCAATTAGGGATTAAACCGGAAACTGTTAAAGCAAAAAAACCAAAAACTCTAGATGTTGTAGAGAAAATTAGTAACCAACGCTATGGTTTTTTCTTGTGCCTTATTTGATTACGCGAAGTTTTGTCGAAAATTCCATATCCTATTAATACAGATTGGTAATCTGTTGTTCTTGTTTGCAAAAAATAGATACCTTTAATCAGCCGCGTATGTAAGCTAAAAGAACATGTAGGGTGTAACTTCTGAATAATGCTTTGTTTCTTTTACAAAAATCAATTTTTACCAAAAAATGATATATTTTGAAAAGCGATCAAATTCCGAATACATTTTTATGGTTACTACATTTGTAGTTGCCACTACATATAGGGGTGTCACATAGGGCTCAGTGATCTGCAACCTTCAAGCTTTTTGTTTTTCAACTTAAAACAGAGGATAAATGATTTTGATTCCCAATGTTACGAGTTACACATCTGCCTTATTTTGGTTGGTTCTTCACTTCCAAAGCAGAACAGAAGCTCAGATGGTAGAGTGTTTGCTTCGTATGAAGAAGGCCAGGATTCTAACCCAAGTCGGGTTTGACTGTTCTTCGCCAAACCATCGGCATTTAAAATTGAAAAACCACAGGTCCTTTGGAAGAGACTATAAAAACCTATATACCCCGTGTCACGACAGGTTTGACACGTTAAAGAACCCACATACCGGTATTGACTTCAACGTACTGCAAAGTTCAACATTGCCCGATAACGTATCGATATATAAGTGAAATTTTCAAGATTGACTGGGACGTAAATGTTATGTCTGCTTAATGTCTGCTCAAAATCAAATTGTATGCTTAGTGTTGTAACACTTTGCGGTTTTCACTTTTTCATAACTAGCTAAACCAAAAACAAATTTCTGACAAAATTGATAGTTGATGCCACGTTTACACATTGATAGGTCATTTATCATTTTGAATAATGATGTTAAGTTAAAAAATATAACACGGGCACCATAGAATAAATAAAAAACATTTACATTTCCTACAAATGCTGGCGTAACCAATTTTCTTTTTCTATTTTTCAGTTTTTCATAATGAGAATTGCAAGATAGCAAGCCAATCCTTAAAACAGACTTCAGACAAAACTGGTATTTAACACCACATTTTAACATCGATGGGTAATTAATCATTTTGAATAATAATGCTGAGATGATACATGCAATCAGTATTTTCACAAAAACCAGTATATTAAATGGATTGAAGGTGCCAACTATTTTGCTTTGATTGCATATTTCATTTCAGTTGTAAAATTACGTTTTAATTTCATAAAGATGCGTTAGGAATTTTACAATAAATACATAAAATTTAAAAGGTATAATCAACTCCTTACAACTTCTAATTTTTATCAAACGCAAAAACCCATATTAGTCAGGTAGAGGATTTTGAAAAAACCGCTTATTTTTCGATGTAGGGAGGACAACGTGTTCAAAGGTGGCAAGTTATGTCATAACCTTCTTTGAACTTTGCCAAGCAAGATTTCACCCAGGGGCCATTGTGGGGGCAGCTAAAGGTCAATGGGTGCAAAGTTCAAGTGAAAATGCCCATATTGACCTATACACAAATTCAAGGTGGCTTACAGAAGTTTTTCTTTATACATTTTGTCTTCTAAATATGTAAGTGGTATCTTCAAATTAAAAGAAAGTCATATCCAACTAATTCAGTCACTTATTTTCAAAGTTTTCCATGAAATACAAGATTAGACGCTTGCACAAATTTGACCTTTACAAATATGATTAATTGTGGCAAATAAATACTAGTATAAACACATTTGTGCATTTGAAATTGTTTAACAAAACCTTAGACTTCTGTTAAAATAATTTTGCTGAATCATATTGCCCGTATTAATATAAGTATCCACTTTTAAAAAAAAAGAAATCAAAGTACTGGTGGTACTGAAAGATTTGATTAGCTATTATGACTGTATCTGTATAATACTATCAAGTGTGTTCTCTTTTTGTGGTGGAAATATTAGTGAACTGTTGAAACACGAACTATTCCCAGTGTCGCTTTCTATACCTGATACATCAGGACCCTTGTTATCTGCAGCCGACGAGTCGGATCTTCAAAATATCCCTGAGGAAGAAGTTTGCATGGAGACATTACTACCAAAATAATTAATGGTCAAACTTTAGTCGTAGCACTGGGAAAACGGAAAGGCATCAATACATTCGGAGAGTTAGGAAACGCACAAACTGTTTTTATCCACGCGAAAGATAAATGTATTAAAATGATGTTATTTGATAGATATGACAACTAATCCATAAAAGGTGAAACCATCTAGAGATAAAAGAGGATCTGGTCCCCGTTCTGTTAGAAGAATTATTGATAATTAAAATGTCCCTCTGCCATCAAATTGGTTAAGATTTTATAATTCAGCAAGAAAACAAATAGGATCTCGTAGTAATCCAAGACACTTCTTAGCTTAGCTGAGGGTATCAGGAGGTCCAACAGACAGCATGTTTAATTCATGCAGAGGAAGGAGTGTAACCGTTTTTAAAGCTTTACACAAGGAAGCAGATACTAGAATTGTTTCCCATGGTGTTGATGCTTACATGCAAGGATATAAAAGAACAGTTGTTGTCTGCCGTGATACTGATGACCCTATTCTTCTATTGCTTTTAAATGAGGAAGTATGATTCCAGACCAGGACATCTAAAGTTCGTCTCTGTTCATAGCATAAAATTATCACCTCTGCAGAGGAATAAGCTCCCAGTATTCCATGCAATTACAGACTGTAAGACTGTCAATTAACTTTCTGGACATTCTAAATACGGCATTCCGTGTTTCCAGGGAAAACACAGGTCTTCTTCCCACTCTTGCAAGAGGGATTTTTTCTGAACTTGTGAGTGCAGATGCCTTCATTGAATGTACCTAGCGAGGATTTCTCATCTACGATGTAAACTGTTCCTCTCAGGGGAAAAATACAATTGAAAATTTGCTTCCAACATCATATGCAACCGACCTACATATTCAACGTGCACACTATTAAACTGCTATTTGGCTGCATTTAGTTATATCTGGTATTTGTTCCAGATCTCCCGTCACCTATAGGACACGAATGGTGCTAGTCTCACTAACTTGCGTACTGTATGCCTTTCACTCCCAGTGGAGGTTAGTCCATCGACAAAATCCCTCAAACTGGCTCTGTTCTGCGCAATTTTACCCCTCTGTTTCAATTCCAGAAACTTGTCTCAAGGTGTCTTTTATTCTTGTGTGTTCCATCTCAAAGTTTTGTGATGTTTTTGGAAGGTGTCTTGATGGTGTGACCTATCCATTCCCAATGTCGCTTTTGTGTTTATGTTTCAAAACGACCTTGTTTTGTGATCCACCATAAACTTTTCGTTACTAATTTTGTCTTGTCATCTGGCAACAGGACCACGAACAATACTAGTTTTTATACTTAAATCTGAGGGGTTTTTTTTACAAATTAAACTTTTTTTTGCTTAAATCTTACTTTGAACTTTGACTTTAAGACAATTACAGGTCAAAGGATCATGAACAAAACTTAACTTTTTGGACATTAGTTAAGTATTTTCCTGATGTTCACGATTATTCTCGGTCAGTTAAGTTAGTGTGAGTCTGAATGTGACTTAAAACAGTTTTAATGAGAAAATTATAAATTGATTAATTGCATGGGGTTTTACGGGCATTTACTATTTCAGTCACATCAAGACGTCACCAGCTATAGGTGAAGTGGCAGAAATTTTGACCTTTGCAGTGAACTTAGGGAAATGTGCAGGAAATGTTCCTCAACATGTTACACCCGCCTTGGCACGGGGCATCGGATTTTAAGATCTCTCTCAAAGGATCTCGTGACTTTCGTTACTAAATATTATACCGAGTGTTTGGCAAAAGAACAGTCACTACCTTATTTCAAGTCTTGGTCAGACCCATAGCTGTCTTATATCATCATATCTAGGGTTCGAACCCAGTCGAGCTACAGTAGGGGTTTTTAATGAGAAAATAACCTTTAACAAAAATCATGTCATGCATTGCTGAAATGGAAATATTAATCATGTTGCACTACAAGATGTACATGTAGGGCATACAATTTAAAGTGGGTGGCTGTATGCACTTGCAATGGGACCGTTGAACCGTTGATTGGTTGAACCCTTTGAATGATAATACCACAGATAGTGATATTGATGAATGAAAAGAAATCGTTAGATGTGACTGATATATTCCAGAGATTCTCGTGACTATGCCTTGCCGATTACAGTACTTGCAGTACTTTGATTTTAAACTTTTAATAAATTTTAAATTATTAGCTGGGTTTAAACAATATATTTGTTTTAATCACAGTCATGTATTTACAAAAAATTATATTTTAGCATTTTGATTCATGCTTTGATGTTGAATGTATACTTTTATTTTATTCTATCTTGAAGCCTGTGTCAGAATTTTGAAAAATAACATTGAAATATTTAAATTTTAGCCTAAACAGTCTCAATTAGCATCCTAGTCAATGTTAAAATACATGAAATGCTATGATTGCATGAGAACAGATTTATTTGATTTATTTCAATCTCAGAAAGTATATATTTGGACAGCTATAAACTAATAAAGATTAATTGTTTGGGGAAAAAACACTATTTGACCTTTGACCTTTTATCTACTAAACCAAGGGTCGATCAGCTTGGCAACAGGTTGATTCTTGACCCCTAACCTATGATGATATAAGACAGCTATGTTGCCAGCTTTGAACACTCATGTCCCCCTATTGTGAAATTTCAGTTTTTTTCCACCAGACTATATACATATATACTAGCTTGCCAATTTGCTTCTTTATTCTTGAAGCAGGACCTTCTTAAATCTGGAGAGAATACTGTCACAAATCCTTCAACTCCACATACAGATGGCATTCTGTCATTTGACAATCCTAAATTTGGAGACTATATGAATGTCATCTATCCCAGTGAACTTGAAATAAACGATACGACTGATTCCTCAAGTTCTGTTTCATATTTAAACTTATACTTCAGTTATGACGCCCACGTCCATTTTTCTATTGTCAACTTTTCTTTTCTATACAGCAATATACATGCTTCATGTGTCTAATTAACCTAACTTGTCAGTTCCAAAGTTTTTACTTTGCTTCTGGATTGTTATTCGGACATGGATTAGTATGTTTGTTTTTATTTTGCCTCTGGAATGTGATTCGGACATGGATTAGTATGTTTGTTTTTACTTTGCTTCTGGATTGTGATTCAGACATGGATTAGTATGTTTGTTTTTGATTAATACTAGATTATGGCAGCTCAAAACACAGTGTTCTGCGAAAATATTAACCAATGGTACTAGAACAGTCTTTTAAGAGACAAATAATACACTCTCAAACATTGCCACCTTATTTTTTAAGATTTGACATTATGCCTTATATCTAGCACTTTGTTCTATGGTTCTGTACTTATATTTGGTATGCACTATTTAGTCTTGTGTTGATGTATATTTGTACCCAGTTTGATCAAAATCCATCCAAAAACATTGAAGATGTAGAGGAGACACGATATCGGGACGGACGGACGGCCAGACACAGACAGACAATAGACAGGGTGATTCTTACATAAATTGTACTAGAAAATACAAACACTGGTCGGTCACAAGACATGTGGAAATTAATATTCCAAATATTCTTACTAGTATGCTTAAGAAATAGTTATTTATGCAAGGGCCTTATCAAGATGTACCCATGGACTGACCAAGATAAGAAGCGTCATTTTGATATGGCCCGAGCGGCGGGGTAGGGACATATGAACAATGGTCTATATCCTCCCACAGGGCAGTCAATAAATCGTTATAGTTCCCTGTACATAACTATCTATAGCTTTTATTCAAATAAACTAAATCCAGTTTTTTTCAAACCATGATTATGAATCATAATCACAGGGGCGTTTTGTTAAAGGGATGTAACTCTTTGTGTATTGCCCGCTCGGTACTGTCTGCTCAGTCCATACACGCCAGCAGTTTGAACTACGCGAGCTCATATTTCCCAATGGAATTGATTGTTACAGAACTGATATGCACTCAATTTTCATCACACATGCACGTGGCGGATGTAGCTACCTAAAATGGAGGTGTTTACCTTTCCGGAGCACCCGGTCTCACTTTCCTGGTGGAAGTTCACGTCAGTTTCAAAACGTTTTACTTTGCTTCTGGATTTTCTGGATTCGGACCTGGATTAGTATGTTTATTTTTGATAAAATATAAACGCCATAAACAACGATTGTTTGGGGAAGCTATTTCTAGAATTACAAAACAAGATCTGATCTATTTAAAATATAGTCGTTCCATCAATCGAGACATTTAAAAAGTTTGTTTGGCTCCAACATAAAACAAAACATCAATTCTTATACATCAACAAAATATAAAGAGGTGTTATTTAAAGAATTATATGTAAACAATAATATTGATGAATCACGCCAAGGAATGCATGTTTTATTTTTTTTATCAAAAAATTAGTATTATATTTTGGAGCGCATGAAACTAGAGAATTTAAAAGACATAAAAGTTAAATATGGTGTTAACTGTCAGTCTTTGATAGTACACACTGATGTAATCGTGAAAAGGTATAGTCTGTCTGCGATATTTTGGTAAAGTGTTTATATTTGTAACACGGGAAAGTCTACCGTAAATTTAGAATTAATTACCGGGTGATAAATTTATATGTGAAAATGCCATGTAATAGATGTCCGATATCAGCCTTCATGTTTCATTTGTGGAATCCTCTGGTTGCCATTTGCTCATCGCTGAGAGATTTAGGGGTTGTGGGGTCCATTATGCAGTTAGCTATCACATACCTAAACGCTACCATTTGAAGTGCCTAATGCCTGTGATATTTCGTCCATATCAGAGTATACCAGATCCAGAACTTTGTTACACAATTCTGCGTCGGTGTCATCCAGTTGCCGTTCAGATATGGTCTTCTAAATAAAAGAGGTTCTATCTCGTTTGAATTTAACCTAAGCATAAGATGACAGATGACCCATAGACATAGGCTAACTCGTCTTGTATTTCCTTCGATTTTATCCTTTTTAAGCACCCAAACGAAGTACGGTACTCAACTTCAGATGAAAAGCATGCCTTTAGCTTTGCATCACTAGCCATGTTTGACATTCAATATCTTAATAAAGAATGACTCGATACGCGTGCAGTTTTGTATCCAAGTTATCCAAGTATAACATACATATAGAAAAAATGCGTCTGGGCCTACCATAAACATTTACATTAAAGGTCAAGCGGACAGGTCAATATAAACATTTACATTAAAGGTCAAGCGGACAGGTCAATAGTGTTTGCCGAAAACTAAAATATTTTGGCAAAACAACAAAATATGTGATGATTATGTAAGATTTGTTCTTTAAGGCTTGTATTTATTGTTTTACAGCAAAAAAATGTTATTTGGTCGATTTATTTTTCAAAAAAAATCCATACTGATTATTTAGTTCAAAACTCACCAGGATCCTGGAACAAACAGTAGATTCAAGCAGCATGTAATACGGTATAACACAGGAACAATCAGATAAACAAAAAAATGACACGTGTCAAAACACCAAGGTAAAGGTTCATTGTCACTGATGTAATCACCGGGGAGTTATAACAATAATTGTAAATACAGGCAGGCAGATTCATAAGTTACAAAGGTGTGGTACCAGCCACAAGAATCAGGGGAACCGAATGAAGCCTTTCTAATACATGTATAATGCAAAGGCTTTCCCATACGGTTTTACAAAGGTAGTGACTTGTAAATATAGTACGGTGGCGCCCGGCCTCTTTTGTCTTGAATTGCCACTTTAAAATTTTAAAGTTTATGCTTTGCTGTTGGGATTGGGGTTTTGGGCATTGACCGGTGTGTTGTCACTGTCACTGATATAATCACTTGGGAGTCATAACAACAATTGTAACAACAGGCAGATTGATTCATAAGTTACAAAGTGTGGTACCAGAAGCTAATAATAAGAGTCAAGGGAGCTTAATGAAATCTTCCCAGAGAAAATGTTTTCCCTTGTGGTTTTACAAAAGAAATGCCATGTAAATATAGTACGGTTGGTGTCCGGCCTCTCTGGTCTTGAATTGCCACTTTACAATTTTAAAGTCTATGCTTTGCTGTTGGTGTTGGGGTTTTAGGCATTGACCGATGTGTTGTCACTGTCACTAATGAAGTCACAGGGGAGTCGTAACAAAAAACCTAATGAAACCTTTTTAATGCAAAGGTTTTCCCATGTGGTTTGTCAAAGGTAGTGACATGTTCATATAGCTATAGTACGTCGGCGCCCGGCCTCTTTTGTGTTAAATTGCCACTTTAAAATTTTAAAGTGTATGTTTTGCTGTTAGGCCTAGGGTTGGGGTTTGGGCATTGACTGGTGTGTTGTTGCTGTCACTAATGAAGTCACCGGGGAAATTGTAACAACAGGCAGATAGTGTGGTACCAGTAGCTAATAACAAGAGTCAGGGAAACCTAATGTAACTTTTCCAATGCAAAGGCTTTCCCATGTGGTTTTACAAAAGAAATGCCATGTAAATATAGTAAGGTTGCTCGGCCTCTCTGGTCTTGAATTGTCACTTTAAAATTTTAAAGTTTATGCTTTGGGGTTGGGGTTTGGGCATTGACCGGTGTGTTGTCACTGTCACTAATGAAGTCACAGGGGAGTCATAACAACAAACCTAATGAAACCTTTTTAATGCAAAGGTTTTCCCATGTGGTTTGTCAAATGTAGTGACATGTTCATATAGCTATAGTACGTCGGCGCCCGGCCTCACTTACCTGGTTGGGGTTTTGTTTACGTTGAATTTCCCTTCCATGGTGAAAGTTTCCGTGTTTGCCTTGAATTGCCACTTTTTTTTAAAGTTTATGTTTTGCTGTTGGGGTTGGGGGTTTGGGCATTGGCCTTTGTGTTGGTGTTTGATTTATAAACATATACTCTGGAATAATGAATTAGCAAGAGAAATGACATTTCGGAATACAATTCTTAATCAGTAGTGCTTATACCAAAATTTTGAAACCAAAAAAAAAATGTTAAAGGGTTGAAAGGAGAAAAAATATACTTAACCAAATTTAGCTATGCAAATACTTTGCATGAGGAAGTATATCTTAGTTTTTGAAAATTTTTATATTTTTACTAGCAGCAAATTTAGACAGTACTATATTTCTAACAATACAAAAGTATTGCCTACTGAGTATATAATATCCTCAGGGTTGCCATGTCCACCAGCAGATCTAGATATACCGGCCCAGTGGTTTAAATTACAATATATGTAAATTTTACAAAACTAGACGGTCGTTTCGAAATCCCTGAATGTCTTGCCCAACAATTACATGGTATAAAGACAATAGAAAACCACTATTAAAAACATAACAATCCAGAAAAAATATTTGTAAAATATTTGTAATGTTTTTAAATTCCAATCGGTTTCAACACATATTGTCTTTTAGAACTGTACTTCAATTGTATGGTCATTTTGAAAGCATGGAATAAAGAGCGACATAAAAACTTACTTTTTATTTTTAACATCTCCAAGGTGTGTGGGCTGATTAGCTTCAACAGTAATTGTTTGTGACTTAATTACCTCCCTTTAATAGCTGTACATGTTCAACCTTGGTATAGGGGTGTTAAGTGTCAGACAGAAAAACGATGGCGAAATGATATATTTACCAGGGGTTATAATATATATATAGTGTGTTTATCTGGTAGAAAGCTGGTTTATAAAAACTAATGAATGTGAAGGTATATTCAAGAAATTGTACTAATTGGTCAAAGGGTCAGTTAGTTTGATAGATCTACGTCCAATTCTGGAAACATGGTCAGAAACTATGGTCATTTTTACTGTTAAGATTGAACTTACAATATTGTGTATTTACTCTGTGGTACACACACCAGTATAATAAAGAATGTTGAATCTACTCGGGTACGAGACTAGAAACTACTAGTAATTAACGAGAAGGTATATCCGCAAAACTGTACTAATTGGTCATAATAAAGGGTCAGTTAGTTAAGTGATATATCTACGTCCAATTCTGGAACTGTGGTAATTTTTCTGTTAAGACTGAATTAATAAAATATACTTGATAACGAATCTTGAATCTACTCGGGTACGAAACTGGTTTAAAAATAATTAACTAAAACGTATATCTAAGAACTTATAACAACTGACCTAACGGGTCAGTTAGTTTATTGATACCTTAAATTCTGGAACGTTTAAGTCCATTTTTTCTGTAATGCTAGATTCTGTCTTCTATGGGAATCTATCAAATCTGTCAAAAATCCAACCAAAATTCTAGGTGAGGCCTCAATGGCAGTTACGGCCATGGATGAAAGAAAGGGTTCTGAAAAATTATCTCAAAACTTTTTTATTTAATTTATTCTATTATTTCTATTATTATTATTATGACTTTTTCAATTTTTCGTTAAATTTTATTTCCATTTTTTTAAATCTGTAATAAGGTATATAAGATAAATATATTATTATGATTCCCCACCACCGAAGGTGGGGAATCATATTGTTTTCGTTCTGTTTCTTCTTATTATGATTCCCCACCACCGAAGGTGGGGAATCATATTGTTTTCGTTCTGTTTCTTCTTATTATTATTATTTTTATTTTTATTATTATTATTATTCCGTCAGGACCATATGCTGAAGCATATCTCGGGAACGGCTTGATGGATTTAGATGAAATTTGGTACCAATAATCTGTTGTCTGTGTAGATAATCAAGACCTGTTCATTTTCGTTATCTTGAAGGCGGGTGGGTGGGTGTAAATTGCTTAATTGAATACGTAGTTAAATACCCGGGGAAACTAATTCTGAATGGACATAAGCTGGTTACGACACTTTAATCATACCAAGCAAATGCTTTCACCTATGAGTTAATCCGATTAGTGACCATCAAAAACTTCGCGATTTTTAAAACCACAGCTTGTCACGTCACACGCCTGTTATTAAAACCTTACACAATGAGCTGAATGGTGTATACAATTTGCCTTGATAGATCGAAGAAGGTTAAGCGAGTCGATATGGCTTCGGGGTATTCTGTTAATCACTGACTGTGGAAGTAAAAGACTGCCCACTTTTAAGTTAACACCAATGAAATTTCTCCTTTTACTGACTGACACTTTCCTAATGACCGGTATGTCGTTTTTTCCCTTTAACCGGACTTTATATAGTGTGTTGAAATATATTGGAAAATTGACGCTATGGTGATGCATAAGATAAGAATTATATTAAAATTTGAAATGAAATTTAGAACATTTTTTGAAAAACTATTTTGTTCCCTTAGTCGTGATCACGATCTATGAGGCACCAATATTTATTTTTCCCGAAATCATACTCGTAAAATTAAGGCAAAAATTGTAAATAAAATTACTATATTGTATATACACTCATAAGTTGTAAAACTTTCAGTGAAAATTATATATATATATATACGAAAAATGAGGAATATTCTTGACCGAACGAAATATTCTTAGCTAGGGTTAAAAAAATTCATATATTTTGACTGAGTAGATATATCGTTATGATCATGAACCTCAAACATATAGAAATAACCGATATTATAAGTCGCGAAATTAAAATACGATGTGTATTGCACATTGAATCGCGATTATTAATCAATAAACTTTTTAAAAAAAATATTAAATAAACATCACAAAGGGTAACTTTTATTATATTTTATTTTGGATTTTACAATAATTCCGAGTCCATCGGTGTTTATACTGTCTGACGACATCGGGAGGGCACATGGGTATATCCTCATGCAATGTCGACAAGCTCCTATATTACCTGGATCTACCTACCCATAATTAGAAGGTCTTACATTCACACCTAAGACAACGATCTTAATCAACTCATTCTTTAAGACCAGTCGTTAATTACTGTGTTTATTCAGTGACACTCGCCGATCCGTCACTGGCTTCAATGTGTTATCACCTGTTAATTACTGGTGACCAAGATACCGGTGAACTTTGAAAACTTGTGGCCAGAAAAATCGCAAAGTGCCGTTTTTTTGTCGCCAGTTAAAGAAAAAAATCGCAATTGGCGACGTTGGCAATGCCCAGCGCAAACCCTCCCATACGTGTTCATTCATTGTAACACGCGGCGACGCCGAATCAGAGGCCTGAAAGGGGTTCTACGAGTTTTCTTATTCAATGAAATTCATTGAAAACGTCACTTCCTATGCCGAGAAGGCCTTCCAATGTACGATTTTTCTCAACCGAAAACTTTAATTTAAATCTACTTTAACTTTCAAAGAAATCTAAAAAAAAGTTATCAAGGTAGGATTTTTTTTAGTTTACCAGGTCGGCGCTGTACAAATGTACTTCAAACACAACTGCCTTTAGAATGTAACCGTTCATCAAGGCAATATATACACAACATTAAAAACGCATGTGACGCGAAAATCACAAAATTTACCTGTTGATTAATAACTAAACAACAACATCTCTTGTTCATTTATTGTTTTATTCAATCTTGTAATTCATATATGAAGGGACGTAACTTTGATGTAAGACTACCTGCACATGCAGGTACCCGACGCAACTAGTGTATTGCGTCAAATGTTGTATGTGTCAAAAAGTATCCTTTTTGGCGACACAGTAATGAAATTGGCAACAAAATCTTACACCAATTGGGCCTTTTCACCAGATATATGCCATAAATTATTTATGGATGGTGGGGAATCATACGTAACTGGTATCCCAGTTACAATCTCTAGTTATTATTATTTTTATTATTCTTATTATTCTTCTTCTCTCAAGACCATATGCTGACGCATATCTCGGGAACGGCTTGATGGATTTAGATGAAATTTGCTACCAATAATCTGTTGTCTGTGTAGATAATCAAGACGCGTTCATTTTCGTTATCTCGAAGGTGGGTGTAAATAAATACGTAGTTAAATACCCGGGGAAACCAATTCTGAATGGACGTAAGCTGGTTACGACACCTTAATTATACCAAGTCAATGCTTTCACCTATGAGTTAATCCGATTAGTGACCGTTAAAAACTTGGCGATTTTTAAAACCACAGCTTGTCACGTCACACGCCTGTACTTAAAACCTTACACAATGAGATGAATGGTGTATACGATTTGCCTTGATAGATCAAATGGCTTGGGGGTTTTCTGTTAATCACTGACTGTGGAAGTAGAAGGCTGCCCACTTTTTTAAGTTTATACCAATGAAATGTCTCCTTTTACTGACTGACACTTTCCTAATGACCGGTATGTCGAGTACAAAAATTTGTAGTTTTAGTCGGAAATGAATCTTCCAAGTAAGCCGCCACTCTGTTACTATTAACACTTTTCAAATAAGAGATGGACAATTATTTCAGGTATTGTTCAAGTTTAAGATAAAATATTTTTGTGTCTTTTTTATTCGATTTAAACATTGGAATTATCGTAATTTGGACTGAAAGTTCACTTCGATTTAAACATGGGAATTTTCGTAATATTTCGTAATTTGGACTGAAAATTCGCTTCAAATTCAGCATATCGAATCAACTAACAAATTTACATAGAAATACATAGCGATCTGACGGGACCATTTGTATCATTTCGATTTAAGCGAAATTTCGATTCAACCGATTTCGAATTAACGAGGGTCGACTTTATTTCTTTTGCATCAAAAACACCTAAATAATCTATAGAGCAATGAAGATCTGAGTCTTTTAGATGCTGGAAATAACAATATGAGATTTATTCCGTATAATACACCTAAACTAATATGTACCTCAACGTGTTGAAAAGTACGTTTTTTTCAATAGAGGGGGTCTTTTAAATCGGACTATATATACAGCGTCGATCTATTTCAACACACTATACACAGAGTTAACATACATGCTTCATATAAAAATGTCCGTCTTTTACTATTTTGACTGAGTAGATGTATCGTTATGATCATGAACCTCAAACATATAGGAATAACCGATATAAGTCGCGTAATTAAAATACAAACAGATGGCCTCCTATGATGTGTATTGCGCATTGAATCACGATTTTTAATCAATAAAGTTTTTAGAAAAAATATTAAATAAACATCACAAAGAGTAACTTTTATTATATTTTATTTTGGATTTTACAATAATTCCGAGTCCATCGGTGTTTATACTGTCTGACGACATCGGGAGGGCACCTGGGTATATCCTCAGGCAGTGTCGACACGCTACAATATTACTTGGATCTACCTGCCCATCATTAGAAGGTCTTACATTCGCACCTAAGACAACGATCTTAATCAACTCGGTCGTTAATTACTGTGTTTATTCAGTGACACTCGCCAATCCGTCACTTAGTCTGGTGGAAAAAAACTGAAATTTCACAATAGGGGGACATGAGTGTTCAAAGCTGGCAACATAGCTGTCTTATATCATCATAGGTTAGGGGTCAAGAATCAACCTGTTGCCAAGCTGATCGACCCTTGGTTTAGTAGATAAAAGGTCAAAGGTCAAATAGTGTTTTTTCCCCAAACAATTAATCTTTATTAGTTTATAGCTGTCCAAATATATACTTTCTGAGATTGAAATACATCAAATAAATCTGTTCTCATGCAATCATAGCATTTCATGTATTTTAACATTGACTAGGATGCTAATTGAGACTGTTTAGGCTAAAATTTAAATATTTCAATGTTATTTTCAAAATTCTGACACAGGCTTCAAGATAGAATAAAATAAAAGTATACATTCAACATCAAAGCATGAATCAAAATGCTAAAATATAATTTTTTGTAAATACATGACTGTGATTAAAACAAATATATTGTTTAAACCCAGCTAATAATTTAAAATTTATTAAAAGTTTAAAATCAAAGTACTGCAAGTACTGTAATCGGCAAGGCATAGTCACGAGAATCTCTGGAATATATCAGTCACATCTAACGATTTCTTTTTATTCATCAATATCACTATCTGTGGCATTATCATTCAAAGGGTTCAACCAATCAACGGTTCAACGGTCCCATTGCAAGTGCATACAGCCACCCACTTTAAATTGTATGCCCTACATGTACATCTTGTAGTGCAACATGATTAATATTTGCATTTCAGCAATGCATGACATGATTTTAGGTAAAGGTTATTTTCTCATTAAAAACCCCTACTGTAGCTCGACTGGGTTCGAACCCTAGTTGGGTCTGACCAAGACTTGAAATAAGGTAGTGACTGTTCTTTTGCCAAACACTCGGTATAATATTTAGTAACGAAAGTCACGAGATCCTTTGAGAGAGATCTTAAAATCCGATGCCCCGTGCCAAGGCGGGTGTAACATGTTGAGGAACATTTCCTGCACATTTCCCTAAGTTCACTGCAAAGGTCAAAATTTCTGCCACTTCACCTATAGCTGGTGACGTCTTGATGTGACTGAAATAGTAAATGCCCGTAAAAACCCCATGCAATCAATCAATTTATAATTTCTCATTAAAACTGTTTTAAGTCACATTCAGACTCACACTAACTTAACTGACCGAGAATAATCGTGAACATCAGGAAAATACTTAACTAATGTCCAAAAAGTTAAGTTTTGTTCATGATCCTTTGACCTGTAATGGTCTTAAAGTTAAAGTTCAAAGTAAGATTTAAGCAAAAAAAAAGTTTAATTTGTAAAAAAAAAAAAACCCTCAGATTTAAGTATAAAAACTAGTATTGTCCGTGGTCCTGTTGCCAGATGACAAGACAAAATTAGTAACGAAAAGTTTATGGTGGATCACAAAACAAGGTCGTTTTGAAACATAAACACAAAAGCGACATTGGGAATGGATAGGTCACACCATCAAGACACCTTCCAAAAACATCACAAAACTTTGAAATGGAACACACAAGAATAAAAGACACCTTGAGACAAGTTTCTGGAATTGAAACAGAGGGGTAAAATTGCGCAGAACAGAGCCAGTTTGAGGGATTTTGTCGATGGACTAACCTCCACTGGGAGTGAAAGGCATACAGTACGCAAGTTAATGAGACTAGCGCCATCCGTGTCCTATAGGTGACGGGAGATCTGGAACAAATACCAGGTATAACTAAATGCAGCCAAATAGCAGTTTAATAGTGTGCACGTTGAATATGTAGGTCGGTTGCATATGATATTGGAAGCAAATTTTCAATTGTATTTTTCCCCTGAGAGGAACAGTTTACATCGTAGATGAGAAATCCTCGCTAGGTACATTCAATGAAGGCATCTGCACTCACAAGTTCAGAAAAAATCCCTCTTGCAAGAGTGGGAAGAAGACCTGTGTTTTCCCTGGAAACACGGAATGCCGTATTTAGAATGTCCAGAAAGTTAATTGACAGTCTTACAGTCTGTAATTGCATGGAATACTGGGAGCTTATTCCTCTGCAGAGGTGATAATTTTATGCTATGAACAGGAACGAACTTTAGATGTCCTGGTCTGGAATCATACTTCCTCATTTAAAAGCAATAGAAGAATAGGGTCATCAGTATCACGACAGACAACAACTGTTCTTTTATATCCTTGCATGTAATCATCAACGTTAACGTTAACACCATGGGGAACAATTCTAGTATCTGCTTCCTTGTGTAAAGCTTTAAAAACGGTTACACTCCTTCCTCTGCATGAATTAAACATGCTGTCTGTTGGACCTCCTGATACCCTCAGATAAGCTAAGAAGTGTCTTGGATTACTACGAGATCCTATTTGTTTTCTTGCTGAATTATAAAATCTTAACCAATTTGATGGCAGAGGGACATTTTAATTATCAATAATTCTTCTAACAGAACGGGGACCAGATCCTCTTTTATCTCTAGATGGTTTCACCTTTTATGAATTAGTTGTCATATCTATCATAATAACATCATTTTAATACATTTATCTTTCGCGTGGATAAAAAACAGTTTGTGCGTTTCCTAACTCACCGAATGTATGATGCCTTTCCGTTTTCCCAGTGCTACAACTAAAGTTTGACCATTAATTATTTTGGTAGTAATGTCTCCATGCAAACTTCTTCCTCATGGATATTTTGAAGATCCGACTCGTCGGCTGCAGATAACAAGGGTCCTGATGTATCAGGTATAGAAAGCGACACTGGGAATAGTTCGTGTTTCAACAGTTCACTAATATTTCCACCACAAAAAGAGAACACACTTGATAGTATTATACAGATACAGTCATAATAGCTAATCAAATCTTTCAGTACCACCAGTACTTTGATTTCTTTTTTTTAAAAAGTGGATACTTATATAAATACAGGCAATATGATTCAGTAAAATTATTTTAACAGAATCTAAAGTTTTGTTAAACAATTTCAAATGCACAAATGTGTTTATACTAGTATTTATTTGCCACAATTAATCATATTTGTAAAGGTCAAATTTGTGCAAGCGTCTAATCTTGTATTTCATGGAAAACTTTGAAAATAAGTGACTGAATTAGTTGGATATGACTTTCTTTTAATTTGAAGATACCACTTACATCTTTAGAAGACAAAATGTATAAAGAAAAACTTCTGTAAGCCACCTTGAATTTGTGTATAGGTCAATATTGGCATTTTCACTTGAACTTTGCACCCATTGACCTTTAGCTGCCCCCACAATGGCCCCTGGGTGAAATCTTGCTTGGCAACAAGCCGATTCTACCAAAATAAAGTTCAAAGAAGGTTATGACATAACTTGCCACCTTTAAACACGTTGTCCTCCCTACATCGAAAAATAAGCGGTTTTTTCAAAATCCTCTACCTGACTAACTGGATTCAATGTGTTATCACCTGTTAATTACTGGTGACCAAAATAACGGTGAACTTTGAAAACTTGTGGCCAGAAAAATCGCAAAGCGCCGTGTTTTGTCGCAAGTTAAAGAAAAAAAAATCGCAGTTAACGATGCCCAGCGCAAACCCTCCCATACGTGTTCATTCATTGTAACACGCGGCGACGCCAAATCAGAGGCCTGAGAGGGGTTCTGTGAGTTTTCTTATTTAATAAAATTCATTGAAAAGGTCACTTCCTATGCCGAGAAGGCCTTCCAATGTACGATTTTTCTCAACCGAAAACTCTAATTCAAATCTACTTTAACCAGGGGCGTAGCCAGGCGTACGTTTGTACGCAAAAACGTCCACATCGTTTTCGCAAAAAGAAAAAAAACGAGAGAGAGAGAGAGAGAGAGAGAGAGAGAGTATAATATATTTCTTATACCAAACCGTTGGTCTTCACCGGAAATGTTATATACGAATTCGGTTTATACCTGACTTCGATAGCCTCTGAGGTGCGGTTCCGGTGTTGTCTTGACTTTGCCGGCATGGCAAAACAATGGAAACTATCTGATTTGATTACATTAAAGAACTTTTACTAGCCATTCGTCACATTTCATTATGTATTAACGCAATATATTTACAAATATATTCCCTCTCCTCCGTTTAACCTCACCACTATATTAATTGAACTCTCATTTTAACTTGACTTTCTCAATTATTGAGTGTGTTGTTTTCGTAGTGCTTATGCCATACAACATTAAATCCCCTTGTCCCTCGTCTTCAGGTTTAAGAATGAACCAGTCCTCAAAAGAACGACAAAAACTACCACAGCATAGCATAAAATTATAAGAAAAATTCTGATAAATAGCGCCCTGGAGGGCCGAAAATTCGCATCAGGGCGGCCCCCAAACCCCCTGCCCTCTTTAGGCGTCCACATCGTAAACACCCCAGCTACGCCCCTGTTAACTTTCAAAGACATTTTAAAAAGCAATCAAGGTATGATTTTTTTAGTTTACCAGGTCGGCGCGGTACAAATGTACTTTATACACAACTGCCTTTAAAATGTAATTGTTCATCAAGGCAATATATACACAGCATTAAAAACGCATGTGACGTGAAAATCACAAGATTTACCCTTTTTGGCGACACAGTAATGAAATTGGCAACGGCAACAAAATTTTACAACTGGCGATTTCCTTGACGACAGACTTTTATAACCCAGCGCTAACCCTGCTAGGGTCTTTTCACCAGATATATGCCATAAATTATTTATGGATGGTGGGGAATCATACGTAACTGGTATCCCAGTTACAATCTCTAGTTAACATTATGATTGTTAAACATGATCAACTTAAATTTATGGGTTTCTATTACAGAGCACACCTGCGTTCTGAAATTCATAAAAATCTACAGAACATGGTTAATTTCACGCTTCAATGATTTTCTGATGTTGTTTTCTCATCTTACTCATTCTTATCTTGTTCTTTCAGAAACAAAAAGAATCCTATATTCCCAGAGATTTGTACAATGGTCTAGGTTATACAAAAACGAATCATCTAAGATATATGAATAAGATATGAAGTTAACTTTTTCGCTCAACACAGACCATTCAATCCAAATCTATATAGCTAGGGCGATTACACAAACTTTCAAGAACTTCGAAATTCGCAATTTTGTAGATTTTTTTCAACATCACGGTGTAGAATATACTTTGAGTTAATTTAATATTTTTCATTATAACATTACTTCTCTTTTGAAGCAACAAGCAACAATAATAACAAACACAACATTGTGTAGTCAGAAACAACCACGGATTCAACGGTCCAATCGGAAATTATGTGCCGCTGTTCTGCCTTTGGCTTTTAACCACAGCCTTTGCCTTTGAAGCACATAACTCAGCATCGCGTTCTTTATGGTTATAGGGGGCCTCGTTGGCTGGGGAGTCGTGTAATGCACCGGCTTAGAGATTATAGTTCCGCCTACTGTAGGAACCACTGTGACTGTGACAGTGAAATTCTCTTTATATCCATAGAAAATCAAATAAATTTGAATAAAGATCGATATTTCTCACTTACATATACCTAGTCGTAACAGGAAATCTGTATTATTATCTTAACTTTCCTGAATTGGTCAATCTATTGGACCTACATGTACGTAAAAGGAAAGATATGTAAGAGTAGAGTTGAGTAATAGTGTTTAACGCCCCAGTCAAAATAATTCACTTATATCGAGACGTCGCCAGCTATAGACAAAAAACGCATACATTTTGCCTGTGCGTTGTGTTGATAGCATTATACAACAGGATTCTTTATCTTGCAACGCCTTGCAACGCAACATAGCGGTGTTGTATAAACGCTCCCGGAACTTCTATGCGGGGAATTATTAAGAATTGAATTGCACTTTTTACGTTGTTATCGGGGTGTAACAACGTGAAAATTATCACAAATTGTGTAAAACCGCGTAGCGTAGCGCAGCGGTTTTACGCATAATTTGTGATAATTTTCACGTTGTTACACCCCGATAACAACGTAAAAAGTGCAATTCAATTCTTATAATTACAAACCCAAAATTTTAAAGATGACCTACATTTCTGAACTGATCAGCTGATTTTCAGAAAATCGACGTTACAAGGCTGCACTGCGTAGTGATACAATAAATGACATCTTTATAAAACGATCAAATAGCCGATAAAAAAGCTGAAATAGTTTTGAATTTATATCTTTTTATTCATTTTTTAGTTATTTTCAGTCAAGATATAAATTATGTAACATTTAAATTCATTGACAAAAAGGGATTATATTATGTCTCGCAATCATAAAAACAAACAACACTTTGTACAACGTCATACGTGACGGCCAAACGTTTGTAGGACAGGCGTGTTTACATTTTGATTTTACCCACAACATAAGAAAAACTGCATTGGTTGAATGAACAGTGTGTTAAACAAACCCTGAAACCAACTATTGTCATGGAATTAATGTTTTCTTGGATGAATCAATGTTTTACCACCTATGGAATGGATGTGAGATGAGGGATTCTGTCACCGGTGGTAGCTGTACATGGGCTGATCAGGGACATTTTGAGAAGGTAAACAAGCGGTACGGGTGAACATTAGACTGGGATATAGTATGTTATCAATTTTATTAAATTATTATTGTCAGGCCTACCACTGTCATTATCATCAAGATCCAGTTCAGAATCAACCATCTGACTTATCTGCACACTGGCATTGCATTCTTCAAAATATTTATCCTGATCCCCGGCTATACATTGTCTGGGGAAAATAAAATGTATTTGCTTTCAAAAGGATGCGTATGTGATGAATTTCAAACAAAACACCCCGCACTGAGGTTTGACATCCGAAAATCCCATGGTGCGTGTCATATTGCTTATACTTAGTAGCCTATAGACACGTAAAATGTTCGGTCCCGATAAAATGTCGATTTTGAAAAATATTTCATAAATATACAATCTTAAATGCAAATTATTAAAAATATTGGTGAAAATTAATCAGAACATGTTTGAATTAATTTTTCGGAATTTGAATTTACAAAAAAAATCGAAGTATTTTAATGTTTCTGTGTGAAATCGTTCCCGACCTCCCCGTTTGTTTACAATCTTAAAATGGCTGTTCTGAGATGGGTAATACCCGAAACAGGCCCAAAGTAGTTCCCGGTAGAAAACGTTGTTATTGGAAAATAACACCGTGTTTTTGCAAGACGACAACCAATGAAAATGCTCTAAATTGTGTAACAACGTGAAGTTTGTAATTATAAAGGCATATCACGCCAAATTCTATATCACAAACATGACACACGTCCGAATCATGGTTCAGATTGCAAGCACCGAATTTCCATTTTGTTTATTCTAAAAAGGTACTGTAATTCAGAGAAGTAATCTATTTTTGCTTATTGAAATGTACACGTGTTTAGAAACACAAATTCATTTCACAGACTTTTTATTACAATTAGGTCAATTAGAAATGTGATTGATTGACAGTTTCGGATCTATGAATTTAACTTGCAATTGTTTTTAACATGTAAACAAAATCTATTTTCTATTAATAAAGATAGCGTGGTTTCTTTGAAGGTTGTGTTTTACTGTCTAACAATGACATTTATCTGGATTTATCTGGATTTTTTATGATTATAAATAATCTTAATGTACCTTGCCATGTACTCTATATTGCTTCCAATTTTATTTTTCATTTGTTTTTATTGTTGTCATTATCATAAAATATAATAAAAACGAATGTAGCAATAACCTATGTTTTTTATTTTATATATATATATAGTTGTCCAGATCGGTACTTTTTTAGTGCATAAGGTTGCCATTTTTGGTACTTTTTTATCGTTTAATGTTTGATTTTAGTACAATTTCCGTAAAATTCCAAAGTAGTAAAAAAAAACGTCAAAATGTGAAAAATCAGTCTAATTTGACATTTTCATTTTATCCGTCAGTTTCCGTTTTTTTTTTTTGTTTTTTTTGTTTTTTTTTTTTTTTTTGTGGTACAAATCCGTCAAAAATGGATAAATTCATCGAATTGGTCAGCCTGATCCCAACAGTCTATATAAACGCCCAAATCACCACAATTTATATGAGTGGTATATGTTGAATATTGTCATGTGGTACTTTTCAATTTTTATTGTAAAACATTGAATAATATATCGCTCGGGTACTTTCATTGTGTACATGTTATTTAGCCAACGTGTGCCATATTGAGCTGAGGCCGAAAGCAAATAGACTTTATGACATACGGAGATCAAATGACTGGGCCGATATGAAAGATATACAGTAAACCCTTGATTTTATTGCCACTATCTATACAAACAAATGTAGACATTATATAAAGGGCTTGACCCTAAATCGAGGGAGGCGTTTTAGGACAACCCTAAAAGAAATCGGTTCTGGAACTTCAAAATACCATGTGCGGAGTGGTAAAGTTATCGATGGGTATAATACATGATTGTGTAACTAGCTGAATCATAAGCTACATGTAGTAATTCGTATAGATATAGAAGGTATCGAACTCTTCTCTTTTTTTTTTTCTTTTTTTTTTATAGCTCAGATGTTAAATAAAAGAAAAAGAAATAAATTTGCGACTGATAAACTTGACAACATCCAACATATACATTGATAGTTTCGTTGGATGCTTCAAAGAGCGTTTTTAGCTCACCTGATCGAAGGTCATGTGAGCTTATGGCATAGCGCAGCGTGTGTATGTGCGTGCGTGCGTGTGTGTGTGCGTCGTTAACACCTGTTTTCGACTTCTCTGAAACTACTGGACAGTTTTTAATGAAACTTTGTCAGAAGTATATATGGGCCGGTGCAATTCAGATTTGTTCATGGCGTTGCTATGGCTACCATAACTAGGTCAAGGTGACCTAGGGGTGCAAAAATCTTAAAAAATCTTCTTCTCCGAAAGTACTGATTGGAGAAAAAATCTGATGTGATATTTGGCTTCTCTAGGGTCTTAAGCCTATAGTTTGTTCATTTTGTGAAATTCGGATAAAAAATAGGTTACGCGTTTTTGCGTTTAATTTTGAAAAAATCGTAAAATAACTTCAAATAACCAGATAATGACATGGGGTTTTCAGTTTTGACATCTTCTTGTTAGTATCTTCAAAATGAGGTCAAGGTCAATTGTGAAGGTCGTGACCTAATTTGTTTTACCTATGATTATAATTATTATCTCGAAAACTATAAACTTTTTGTATAAGCATGTATATTAGAATGTTGTAGGTATCGATACAACGATCATTTTGATGTATAGAAAAAGGTCATGGGTTCAAAGGTCAAGGTCACAGATGCGAAACAATACCGAAATGGTTAATTATCTCGAAAACTATAAACATTTTGTATAGGCATGTATATTAGAATGTTGTAGGTATTGATACAACGATCATTTTGATGTATAGATAAAGGTCATGGGTTCAAAGGTCAAGGTCACAGATGCGAATCAATACCGAAATGGATAATTATCTCGAAAACTATAAACTTTTTGTATACGCATATATATTAGAATGTTGTAGGTATTGATACAACGATCATTTTGATGTATAGAAAAGGTCATGGGTTCAAAGGTCAAGGTCACAGATGTGAAACAATACTGAAATGGTTAATTATCTTGAAATCTATAAACTTTTTGTATAGGCATGTATATTAGAATGTTGTAGGTATTGATACAACGATCATTTTGATGTATAGAAAAGGTCATGGGTTCAAAGGTCAAGGTCACAGATGTGAAACAATACTGAAATGGTTAATTATCTTGAAATCTATAAATTTTTTGTATAGGCATGTATATTAGAATGTTGTAGGTATTGATAAAACGATCATTTTGATGTATAGAAAAAGGTCATGGGTTCAAAGGTCAAGGTCACAGATGTGAAACAATACTGAAATGGTTAATTATCTTGAAATCTATAAACTTTTTGTATAGGCATGTATATTAGAATGTTGTAGGTATTGATACAACGATCATTTTGATGTATAGAAAAAGGTCATGGGTTCAAAGGTCAAGGTCACAGATGTGAAACATTACTGAAATGGTTAATTATCTCGAAAACTATAAACTTTTTGTATAGGCATGTATATTAGAATGTTGTAGGTATTGATACAACGATTATTTTGATGTATAGAGAAAGGTCATGGGTTCAAAGGTCAAGGTCACAGATGCGAATCAATACCGAAATGGTTAATTATCTCGAAAACTATAAACTTTTTGTATAGGCATGTATATTAGAATGTTGTAGGTATTGATAAAACGATCATTTTGATGTATAGAAAAAGGTCATGGGTTCAAAGGTCAAGGTCACAGATGTGAAACAATACTGAAATGGTTAATTATCTTGAAATCTATAAACTTTTTGTATAGGCATGTATATTAGAATGTTGTAGGTATTGATACAACGATCATTTTGATGTATAGAAAAAGGTCATGGGTTCAAAGGTCAAGGTCACAGATGTGAAACATTACTGAAATGGTTAATTATCTCGAAAACTATAAACTTTTTGTATAGGCATGTATATTAGAATGTTGTAGGTATTGATACAACGATTATTTTGATGTATAGAGAAAGGTCATGGGTTCAAAGGTCAAGGTCACAGATGCGAATCAATACCGAAATGGTTAATTATCTCGAAAACTATAAACTTTTTGTATAGGCATGTATATTAGAATGTTGTAGGTATTGATACAACGATCATTTTGATGTATAGAAAAAGGTCATGGGTTCAAAGGTCAAGGTCACAGATGCGAATCAATACCGAAATGGATAATTATCTCGAAAACTATAAACTTTTTGTATACGCATATATATTAGAATGTTGTAGGTATTGATACAACGATCATTTTGATGTATAGATAAAGGTCATGGGTTCAAAGGTCAAGGTCACAGATGCGAATCAATACCGAAATGGATAATTATCTCGAAAACTATAAACTTTTTGTATACGCATATATATTAGAATGTTGTAGGTATTGATACAACGATCATTTTGATGTATAGAAAAGGTCATGGGTTCAAAGGTCAAGGTCACAGATGTGAAACAATACTGAAATGGTTAATTATCTTGAAATCTATAAACTTTTTGTATAGGCATGTATATTAGAATGTTGTAGGTATTGATACAACGATCATTTTGATGTATAGAAAAGGTCATGGGTTCAAAGGTCAAGGTCACAGATGTGAAACAATACTGAAATGGTTAATTATCTTGAAATCTATAAATTTTTTGTATAGGCATGTATATTAGAATGTTGTAGGTATTGATAAAACGATCATTTTGATGTATAGAAAAAGGTCATGGGTTCAAAGGTCAAGGTCACAGATGTGAAACAATACTGAAATGGTTAATTATCTTGAAATCTATAAACTTTTTGTATAGGCATGTATATTAGAATGTTGTAGGTATTGATACAACGATCATTTTGATGTATAGAAAAAGGTCATGGGTTCAAAGGTCAAGGTCACAGATGTGAAACATTACTGAAATGGTTAATTATCTCGAAAACTATAAACTTTTTGTATAGGCATGTATATTAGAATGTTGTAGGTATTGATACAACGATCATTTTGATGTATAGAAAAAGGTCATGGGTTCAAAGGTCAAGGTCACAGATGCGAATCAATACCGAAATGGATAATTATCTCGAAAACTATAAACTTTTTGTATACGCATATATATTAGAATGTTGTAGGTATTGATACAACGATCATTTTGATGTATAGATAAAGGTCATGGGTTCAAAGGTCAAGGTCACAGATGCGAATCAATACCGAAATGGATAATTATCTCGAAAACTATAAACTTTTTGTATACGCATATATATTAGAATGTTGTAGGTATTGATACAACGATCATTTTGATGTATAGAAAAGGTCATGGGTTCAAAGGTCAAGGTCACAGATGTGAAACAATACTGAAATGGTTAATTATCTTGAAATCTATAAACTTTTTGTATAGGCATGTATATTAGAATGTTGTAGGTATTGATACAACGATCATTTTGATGTATAGAAAAGGTCATGGGTTCAAAGGTCAAGGTCACAGATGTGAAACAATACTGAAATGGTTAATTATCTTGAAATCTATAAATTTTTTGTATAGGCATGTATATTAGAATGTTGTAGGTATTGATAAAACGATCATTTTGATGTATAGAAAAAGGTCATGGGTTCAAAGGTCAAGGTCACAGATGTGAAACAATACTGAAATGGTTAATTATCTTGAAATCTATAAACTTTTTGTATAGGCATGTATATTAGAATGTTGTAGGTATTGATACAACGATCATTTTGATGTATAGAAAAAGGTCATGGGTTCAAAGGTCAAGGTCACAGATGTGAAACATTACTGAAATGGTTAATTATCTCGAAAACTATAAACTTTTTGTATAGGCATGTATATTAGAATGTTGTAGGTATTGATACAACGATTATTTTGATGTATAGAGAAAGGTCATGGGTTCAAAGGTCAAGGTCACAGATGCGAATCAATACCGAAATGGTTAATTATCTCGAAAACTATAAACTTTTTGTATAGGCATGTATATTAGAATGTTGTAGGTATTGATACAACGATCATTTTGATGTATAGAAAAAGGTCATGGGTTCAAAGGTCAAGGTCACAGATGCGAAACAATACCGAAATGGTTAATTATATCGAAAACTGTAAACTTTTTGTATAGGCATGTATATAAGAATGTTGTAGGTATTGGTATAACGATTATTTTGATGTATAGAAAAAGGCCATGGGTTCAATGGTCAAGGTCACAGATGCGAAACAATACCGAAATGGTTAATTATCTCGAAAACTATAAACTTTTTGTATAGGCATGTATATTAGAATGTTGTAGGTAACGATACAACAATCACTTTGATGTATAGGAAAAGGTCATGGGTTCAAAGGTCAAGGTCACAGATGTGAAACAATATCGAAATGGTTATTTATCTCGAAAACTATAAACTTTTTGTATAGGCATGTATATTAGAATGTTGTAGGTAACGATACAACGATCATTTTGGTTATAGAAGAAGGTCATGGGTTCAAAGGTCAAGGTCACAGATGTGAAACAATACCGAAATGGTTAATTATCTCGAAAACTATAAACTTTTTGTATAGGCTTGTATATTAGAATGTTGTAGGTATTGATACAACAATCATTTTGATGTATAGAAAAAGGTCATGGGTTCAAAGGTCAAGGTCACAGATACAAAACAATACCGAAATGGTTAATTATCTCGAAAACTATAAACTTTTTGTATAGGCATGTATATTAGAATGTTGTAGGTATTGATACAACGATCATTTTGATGTATAGAAAAAGGTTATTGGTTTAAAGGTCAAGGTCACATATGCGAAACAATACCGAAATGGTTAATTATCTCGAAAACTATAAACTTTTTGTATAGGCATGTATATTAGAATGTTGTAGATATTGATACAATGATCATTTTGATGTATAGAAAAAGGTTATTGGTTTAAAGGTCAAGGTCACATATGCGAAACAATACCGAAATTGTTAATTATCTTGAAAACTATTAACTTTTTGTATAGGCATGTATATTAGAATGTTGTAGGTATTGATACAATGGTTATCATGATGTAAAGAAAAAAGTCATTGGGGTTTAGTATTTATGTTTTCTTTAAATCTATCAGCTAGCCATTAGTTATCAGGTGAGCGTATCAGGCCCATGGGCCTCTTGTTCAGTTGTCATGTGCTGATTTTTTATTTTTATTAAAATAATGCATTCAAAATCAGCACATGACACAGTTACAAATTATTTTCTTCTATTTTAACAACTACATCATCTATCAAGATAATCAAAGATCTAGAATTATAAAAGTTGTATTTTGATAGACAGATAGATAATACAAGTAATATAAATGAGATTACGTTAAGAATAGGGTCAAATATATGT